>JAZFAV010000018.1:12205000-12805000 GCA_037954035.1 Rosalia funebris
TTTACAAAGAAAATACTGCATATTAAGCAGGAAAAATGTTGTGGATTGTTCACCGAATGAAAAATTACGTCTCCGTGAATCGGAAATCCGTTCATATACATTACAGTCAACCCATAAAAAAATCATATAAAAAACGCTCCACCCTATGTTGAATACTAATATATCTATTTAGACCCTCGTGCTACGAAGGAATTTAAAATAAATTCCAACCAACCAAATGATAAGTAGCACTAATTGTATATTCAAAATATACAAGGATTATGAATAAAATATGACAGATGATCTAAGGCGTCGGTCTCGAAAAAAGTGAAATCCAGGATTACAATGACAAAAGCAATCAATATACCTAAAAAATGGGGGGACATTTAAGAGACAAGAAGTAACAGGAATAATTTAATATCCCCGGAATGTCCCTAACGTCTAATCCACGAACAATCTCGAGACTTTTAATTGATAATCACCACTAATACATCAGTAACGAAACGAGTTGCTCTTTCGGACTTTTAAGATGGTGCAAAGAGTTTAGATGCAGCTGTACCTGCTGGGCATCCGAGAGAGATGCGTGGCGGAGAGGCGGAGGACGAGGCAGAGTGGCCGGACCGGTCTCTGTCGCTGATCGTCGATATCGAGTCGGTCGCGCTTGGGATTCATCATCGATTCATTGATTAGATATCAGTGCCAGCTCAAATATGTGAGAGCACACGGCCGTTTAGCCCATGTGTTAAAAACCTCATTAAAAATAACATATCATAAGCGGAGATTTCCTTTTACCGCAATAACGGCGACCGAACAACAAGAGGCGAACTCGATTTACGCTTGACCGAAGACGGCGTTTTCAGAAAAACAAAACCGATACGGCCGAAGAAAATAAACAAAAAAATACGCACGGGATCAAACATTTATTGGAATTCGAATAACGGAGTTACTCGAGGCTTCTTCATCGATGTAAAACGATATGTGTCCACATTCCGTGGAGGAATTACGGGCGGAGAAGCTCGGGGAAACGTTAAGAATATTTAAAAATGGTCGTTGCTTAATTTAAGCCAAGGTTTCTACAAAAAAAAATATAGGGCTATTCACGTAATACCATAATGTTCATAGTACTCCATAGTATTCACTCAGAAAAAATCTATTGGCCATTAAGAAAACTTTAATAACAGTAGCAACAGCAAGTGTTATTTATTATGATAATTTATGTTTTTTTATCAAATCTTTAAACGACTCATATCTCCTATAAAAATATTTTAAAAACGCTACATTACTCTTACGACAACCATTGTTTAATTATCCAAAGATGATTTGGTACTATAAGCAATAAGTAGAGTAATTATTACCTGAAATAACAGAATCAATACACGTATTCTAATGACTTCACATATTTAAATAATCACTAGATTATTTAAATATGTGAAGTCTATTAATGAAGATTACTAATCTAATAACTTTATGATAATCATAATAACAAGCAGAGTAACTATTACCTGAAACAACTGAATCATTGCACGTACTCTAATGGCTATAACTAAATAATCTAGTAATGTAATAACTATACGATAATAATAATAATAACAATAACTCAGAGAGGAGAACGTCCATATTGCACCAATAGACCCAGATATCACATGGCGCGAGAAAGAAATTCACGGCAAATACCCTTCCTTACTAGACGAAGAGAAAATCGATAAACAGAGCTCGTGGAAGTGGCTAAGGATATGAAACTTGTACTCTGAAACCGAAAGTTTCATGGTAGCAACTCAAGAGGATGTGATATATACTTGCAACTAGCAGAAGTTTTTATTACAAAGGGAGGTGGCAACCAAATGCTGCAAATTCAACATCCCAGGGAAGACCATCGACCATATAATTGGGGGATGTGCGGCCCTAATAGATTTAGCGCATCTGGGAAGACACAACCAAGTACCGGAAACAGTATAAGAGAAGATCGCACTAAAGTACAAAATACTATCTAATCCACCATCATACTATAAATATCAGTCGCAGCCAGCCCTCGTGAATGATACATACTTATTATATTAGGATAGATCAATACTCACCAACAGGACATTGGATTACAATAGATCAGATATTATACTCATTGATAAAGAGTAACGAAAATGGCACATTATGGATAAGTTTTCCTTTTGACTTAAAATATCAGAAAAACGGAAGCCGAGAGTATTATGAAAATCTCGTCATAGAAGTTGAGCATATCTGGGGCCTAAACAGAATATAAATTACTCCAATAGACAACTTCCAGTACCTGAGAGTAATAACCAAGAAACTGAGAACTAACATCGAACAAAGTCTTTCGAACTACATCTTTAGGCCAATTCAGAAAAGTGTCATATTTTAAGACATACCAAGAAAGTTCCTGGACCAATATTGATCGACAGCGGATCGAAGTGGAGCGAACAGGGATGGAGTGAATTCTCTCTCCTGCTGTCCGAGCATAATTTTTGAGATATTCTCAGAAGTAGATGAATATTTCCTGAAATTTTGCTGAAAAAGTGCTTGACAGTATGTATTTCGATGATAATATCCTCATTGATTCCGATGATGTATTTATTAAGAAATAAATTTTACAAAAATATTCCAGTAACGTAGACCCATAAGTTTAGCTTACGGCTCTCTACAGGTATTTAACCTTTTACAAAAATAAATTAAATTGATATAGGAAACATACTCTAAAACAAAATTATATATAATAACTATTATTAGCCGACTTTAATAAAGACTGCAAAACTGTATAGTTAATATATAGGAACTGGAACAAATAATTACAAAATATATTCATAAATCGATTGCTACAGTAGATAATATTCTGGTTAAAAATAACAGACTTCACATAAATGTAATACACGTTGCACTTTCTCATGACCCATGTACATAGTAGAGTGTGTTCTATCCACCTCAAAATCAATAGGTGTCGTCTGGGAGATGTCCCCAATCAGAATCAGTCAAAGCCCGATCGATCCGGTACGATTTAGTTGAGTTATAATAAATGAATTGAAGAATAAATGCCGACGACAACGACGACACACACACAGCAAACATTTTTTAAAAACCATTTTTTTTTGGTTTTTAGGCCGAAAAACGAAAAATAAACCCAAACAATTTTTTTTCACTTTTTCTTTACACGATTACATTACTTCTCCGCTAGTATATTGGAGTGCGGAAAAGTAATATTACCACGAATATTCTACATGACACTGTTTCAATCTACAACACCTAGTTACTTGTCGATGTAACTAATTGCGATTGCTTGGATTTGTATATAACTGTCTATATATCTATATTTACTTATATCATAACTAACAAACTTCTATAAAAGTAATCGAATTCATGCATAAATATAAGTTTGTTAGTTATTTTAATATATTTCCGTATTTTATTATTTTCCCAAATTTTGTGCTGACAAAAATTACATTTTACTATTTTAAGGCAAAACATTTAATTCATATTAGTAAAATTTACTTTAGAACAGTAAAGAATCCTAACCTCTACATTTTCCTGTTGGTTTTTGCTGAACTGTAAAAAAAGAGTAGTCTGTAAATATACATCTGAATTATATAAATATAAATATTTTTTGATATTTGCATATCGAAATATTTTATTGACTAGGAGAAACTCCTTTTTAAATAATAACTCACCAAAACTATTCGTCACCACACCTTCTGCTGCTTAGAGTGATACTAAAAATGTTCTTCCAGAAAATGGCAAAAACAATTAAACTAAATGAAAGCAGAAAAAGATTATCACAAGGTACTGTTGGTACAAACATCATAAGACTGTTAAGAGGCAGATATACATATAGCGGTTGAATGTTCAAAAGATCCCATTACCCCAGTTACATCATCGTCTGAGGTCATTATAAATATCATTAGCGAACTTAATTACCCTAACAACTAGGACTATTTACCTTAACTTTCTCGAAATTCATGTCTCGGCAACAATCTTTATTATTTACTGAGCGCAGCAGCTTTCTACTCATAAGCATGTGTACGTATGCGGACTATAATAAGAAGAAACCGCTTGGTCATGTGAAGTTAAATAAATTTGATTTAGCAATTACCAGCAAGGGCCCAACATGATAAGTGGCGTGAAGAATTTAAAACTTGTTACAACACTCACTTTTTATTTTAAGGAGCTGCTGTGTAAGAAACAACACAACAATTGACATGTCACAAAATGAAAACAGCGCAAACATACTTAAAATGCGTAATCGGCTTTATTAAAAATATATTTTATTTACAATTTAAATTAAGAATCTCGTTATTCCGTTTATCAACCGGTATTCTAATGTTTCTTAAATTGTATGTAAGTAGCGTAGGCGAATTTAAATTTAAAAGATTGAGTACAGCACAAATGGACAAAATTGTCTGAAGTAAGATCGTCTAGATTAAAACAAATTAGATAGAATCGTTACCGAGAAAGTAGGAGAAAAATTCTCGGACAGGTTACACAAGAATAGACAGTATTTTTTTTTATTACATATATATGGTATGTCAAATTTTGTGGTACATAAAACTGTTTGGATAAATTTATTATTTTTTTATAGCTCGTATTTCTATTTTATCATTTCAACAATAGCTGCAGCAACTGTAGTCATTACGATTTGATATATATATATATATATATATATATATATATATATATATATATATATATATATATATATATATATATATAGGAAGTAAACTGGCACTCTTATACATACATTTTCAACGACTCCAATCATTATTATTAACATAAAATGGCAAGTTCAAATATTCAGTACACATCCAGAGGCTTCCTTACGATGTGAATGGATAATTGGTGGGACTTGACCAGTCGTTGGACCACGGTGTTAGACCTGGCAGCACATAGGGATATCTCCAGGATCCTGCTATCCGCGCTGCTCTTCTACTCAGGGATGGATCACCTTGGCATAGTGCCTAGTCCTGTATTCTCTTTTTTCGAGACTTCCAGGGTTCCTTTGTAAGTAAAGGCCTGGTTTTACAGTGGATGGGGAGTCCCTACGGGTCTCTATGATCCGTGATGGTATTATGTGCCTCGCTTTCTCTGGTTTCATTGGTGCTGAATGGAATGGCGCTCTTTGCGATGGCTATGACGTAACTCAGGAGAAATTGGAATGAATTTGCTGATTCCTATCGACTGGGTTGCTTCCCCCTGACGTGCCTTCTCTCCTGGTTCTCTGCATGATACTCACGTCCGTCACCCGACGGCTATCCACCACACTGAATCTCATCCGACGACTCGCGACGTGATGATTGTGTTCGTCGTTGCACGCCCTGGTAAGACTGTCCTTTCCTCGGTAGTTGCTACCAATAATTATGAACTGAGGATGGGGCAGTGATACCGCTGGATTTCTCGTTGGTTGATTTGATTGAATGTATCATATCCTTATATGGATCAATATCCTTGTGATTCAATTTTATGTGAAACGGCCACACAAAAAAAAAGTTTCCGGTAGCAATTATATCTCCCATGATGGTTACGATTGGCTTTGGTTAACGGTCCTGATGCGTTTATACTAATGGTTCAAGACATTCCGAACCCGTATTGTATTTGTACCATTCTGGAAAATAATCGTTGAGAAATCACGATGTCATCGAAGTGGCTAATCAGCTAAGTTCCATGATTAGTGAATAATGAAAAATGGGTAGTTTGAGGGTGTTACCAGGACGACCATAAATTGATAGGTTGATTACATGACACTATGGACAGAATAAAAATAACATAGCAAATGATGGTCATAGTCGTGATACAGGACATAGTTATATTTCTACTGCACCTTCTGCCGCAAGAGATATACACATTCCCTCCCGGCTTGAACACATGCCTGCTTCATCATACAGAGCTATCACAATCATTATGAATGAGCGTCCAGAGAAAGTCAACGTGTAGACAGGAATTGTTTGTCCCGCAATTTTAGAACAATTTTCCATACATGAACTAGTAAAATGTATAATGCCACTTATGGCACTGCATCCAAATAATGAAAATCTTCAAATACCATAACAGTTGATATAGTACCAACATGATGACATGTTATCATGTTATTCATGAATTATACGTGATTACCTAAACACATGTGTTTTTCAATTGTTAACTGTTAATTGGCAGAAGAGCAGCTATATAGTGACCAGCTAAATCTCCGGATTTAACTCCATTGGAATATCTTAAGGGATGTTACCATAAACTCAAGGTATTTATTAATAATCAAAATACAATTCAGGCATTAAACGATGCTGAAATGCTAAATAAAAACGTTTTACAAGAATTTCAGTTTCAACTTCCACATTGTTAAGAGGTGAATGGTAGATAATTTGACTACGTAATATAATGCTTTTCCCTTAAACTAATTAGTATTTTTCATAATCACTACGGACCTCTTTCAGAGTTTCCCCTAACTTAGTCCTGAGTAGGCATAGTTAACCATCTTTCAGCGGATACACTCTTGGTGTGCGTCTTCCCATGATGAGAACGAGATCCCTCAGGGAAACAGCACGATCACTTTAAGGGCTTTTAAAGAGCGACCTTTAATACGCGTAGGAATTGCGAAAGCATGGCCTATTGACATTTTTAGTTTGAAGAATTTTCAGCAAAAGGTGTCAAATTTCAGAAATGTTACAACAGGCATAACTGGCCTGTGGTGACCAATTCATTCATAACAACGTCGTTTTTTGATCCTTCGATGTAGGCTCTTTATAGGTATTCAAGGATATGGTTCAGATTAATTTACTAAAATATATTTTGCTCCTGTTCCTCAAAACAATTGTTATGTGATCTACCACAAGTCAACGCATCATACACAAAAACATGTTGCATTACATTGCATAATCATAAAGGATGTTTCTATTTTAAAATAACTGTCGATGACATCATAATTTTAATGAAATATATACGTTAAAAATATATATGCACACCAAAAAATATGTTTTTCTACTTGCCGATTGTATCGAATTTGTCGCAATTTTCATGTGCTCAATGTATATCAATTATTTTCTTTTCTTTCTCTTCTATGACAAATTAACTTTATAAAGGGTGGTCCAATCATAATGCACGATGTTAATTATGAGTCACACCTTAACGTCAAGTTTTCTGCCCAACTTAATTTGACATTTCTTTGTTTCAGTGTTTGACAAATTCAACCATGGAGAGGTACACAATTGAGCAGCGCGTTAATATTGTTGAAGCCTTTTATGAAAATGGGCGTTCAAATCAAAATGCATTTCGTGCACTTCGTGACTTTTTTGGTCAGCATAATCGACCAAATGTGTCCACAATAGGGAGAATTGTGCGTAAATTTCAGCATTCGTTCTACGGAAAACATTGCTGTTGTTCGCAATAGTGTAGCAGAAGAGCCGTCAACCTCGACTCGTCGTCGTGCCCAACAATTGAACATCTCACGAACATCACTGATGCGAATTTTGAATAAAGATTTGAATTTATACGTTTACCAGGTCCAATTAAAAGGTCCAATTGACTCAAGAGCTGAAGCCTACTGACCATTTCAAGCGTCGTCAATACGCCGAATGGTTGGTTGAACAGACAGAAGTGAATGGTGACTTTACAAAGAAAATCATCTTCAGCGACGAGGCACACGTTCACCTCAGTGGATTCGTTAACGAGCAGAATTGCTACATTTGGGCAAATGAGAATCGAGTGATTGTTGAAAAGCCGATGCATCTACAAAGAGTGACTGTTTGGTGCGGTTTATGGGCTGGCGGCGTCATCGGGCCGTACTTCTTCGAAAATGAGGTCGGCCAAGCAGTTACAGTGAATGGTGTTCGCTATCGCGAGATGATAACGGACTTCTTGTGGCCAGAAATTGACGATATGGACCTGCACGATATGTGGTTCCAAAAGGATGGTGTTACTTGCCACATAGCCAACGAAACAATGGCACTTTTGCGCGAGAGATTCAATGGCCGTGTTATCTCACGTCGTGGCGATGTTAATTGGCCGCCACGATCATGTGATTTGACACCGTTGGACTTCTTTCTTTGGAGATATTTAAAAGAAAAAGTGTACGTTAATAAGCCAAGAACAATTCAAGAGCTAAAGGATGAGATAATTCGGCACATTAACGACATTGAACCTCAATTATGTCTCAGAGTCATTGAAAATATGGACCATCGGATAGAGGTATGCCACCGAAGCCGTGGCAAGCATTTGGCCGATATTTTGTTTCACACATAATTGTCATATATCCTTCTATCATAATAAAAAATATTAAGATAATTCTCTGAAAACTTTTTGTTTTATTTACAATTAACATAGTGCGTTTTGCTTGGACCACCTTTTATAAAAGTAGAAAATTATGTTACATTTACATAAACTTGATTTAAACTAATTGTATTCTTAGAACACACAAGGAGATACATCAGCAACCGGTATTAAGGCTTGTATTAAAGCAATTAACGATTACTTAGTTTTTCACATTTTGTGTTACGATGGTCAATCGTAACAGTTGTCATGTTCTGAAAATTGAATGATCTCTGTTATGTACAAGGAACTTTCGTAAACTACGAGTAACTTCATACCAGAACTCGTACAACAATGGTACCCTGGTATATAGTCCTTAAAGATATAATACTTGAACAAATGAAAGATTAATTATTACAGAATACTTTTACATGGCTGATGTGGTCCTGAAATATTTCCTTAACGAGTATAGTTACTATGATTAACATTCCTTTGATTATAGTTCTGTGAGATTGTAAATGAAAATATAAAGCACTTGTTTATATTATTTTGCAGTATGCCCGATCACGGT
Source organism: Rosalia funebris (assembly GCA_037954035.1). Classification (NCBI taxonomy): domain Eukaryota; kingdom Metazoa; phylum Arthropoda; class Insecta; order Coleoptera; family Cerambycidae; genus Rosalia; species Rosalia funebris. The sequence goes on from JAZFAV010000018.1 coordinate 12,213,783, forward strand.
ATTGAGTGTATAGGTATGTCAAGTAATTATCAATTAACTTGACAGAAAGCCTCATAAGTATGTAGTTTACTACGCAGACTATTCCTTTAATATATAAAGAGAAATTAACTTTAATTGACGTCACGATAACTATTACAGGGAATGTTTTAGAAAACGAAGTCGGAATACAACTTTTTGTAATGAATCAATAATTTAATTAGCGCAAATCTAAAAATATAGACTACTGATTTATTTCGGTCTACTAATTCAGAACCCGTTTTAACTCATCACAACATTTTTATGTTGTAGCAGCTATGAAACAATAAATATTTTTCTGTTGTATATAAAACACAATTCTACATTATACGGGGTCCGTCAGGCAGGTATGGTGTTTTTGAAAAGAATGACACAAGCTTATTTTTGAACGAAATTTAGAATGTATTGTTTTTATACATTAGTCGTGTATTGCTATTAAAGAATATATAACATGAGTCAGCTACGAAAAATCACATCAGTTAGCTGGCGTCCATTTTTGTCGAGGCATACTTGTAGACGGGTGGCAGAATCACCCATACCCCTTTCGAGCACAAAGAATCCTTTCAAGTTCGCGCGTGATGGTTTCAGAAAGAGCCTCAGCTCTTTCCAAACGACCATGGCGACCTCAGCGACCATGTAGACCAACATTAAAGTGGTTTCAAAATCGTCGCTGTGTATGTACCACAGAACGGCCAGTTTCAATGAAAGTGTTGTAAATAAACACACGATGTGCCACACACCACGGCTCCATGGCTACTGGAATGGCATTCTGCAACGATCAACCATCCTGAAAACATTGGCTTCGCGCAGGCGCGCATAAAAGTCGTCTCAAAAACACCATACCTCTCTGGAAGACCCTGTACTGTATTAGACAACATACTAAAAGATTCCTAAGAAATTGTTTTTATAGGTTTACAAAAAATTAAATCGAATTTTGTTGTTATTTTATTCTATCCAGTTACTTAAGTACATTGATAATAAATGAGAAACAAATTAATTGTTAGACTTGTGTAGAATATAGGCCCAGAAGCAGTTTTCTGGCGGGACATCTATTGTTGTTAAGTTTCGTTGTCTGCGCGATCGTTGAAGTCTCTTCCTTTATGATTAGTTTTACTGCGAATAAGAAGTTCCAAAAGGAATTTTAATAAGTATTTATTTATATAGTCTTGTTTTAACATAATGAAAAACGTACTTCCTCGTTGTAGGATATTTCTTTCTTTTTGTATAGAGTTTTGAATTTTATAATTTCCTCGATTACGGAAATTTCTCATTCCATAACTTCTCTTAATACAATTAAGAACATTTAAATAGGATTCTACTAAAATTGTTTTTGAATTTCCGTGAATAATATAGCTAAAGAACTAGAAGAATGTAATATTATTATTTAGTAGCATAGTGAAACATATTTTTGAAATACCACAGAATGACTAAATGTACACATACAGTTAAAAACATGGATGGAACTCTTGATAATCTGTATTAGTACCATCATTATATCAGATATAATGATGTGGTGTGAATGTTATTAGTTGTAATCGTTTTATTATTTCCAATATTCCAGTTACAGTAAACTATTGGGACGCATTCAATTACTTCAGTTATTTTTAAACACTATTGATCATTTTATGTAAAAATACGATCACTGCTATAGATAAGTTTCAAGGCATGTAATATACTAAGAAGTTGACAAAAAAATATTATAATGAAGTTAATGCAATATACGGCATTGATTAATGGGTCTTAAAACGTAAAATCTTTCTTGTGTACAGAAAATCAAGATATGCAATCAGAAGTGAGTTAAAAATAATTTTATGTCCGATGTATATCAAAAAAATTGTATATGAGTAAATATTTATTGTAAATATTTTATATCGTCATCTAATATATTTTCTGTACGTTTTATTTTGATATACATATAAAGGCTATCCCAGAATGTCTCTTACAGTAAATTTTGCTGTCAAAATATCAATGTTACTTCAAAAGATAAAAAGATGAATGAAAAAAAATATTCATTTATAGGTGTAAAATACTTCGCTCGCTCTGAATTTAGAAGTCTTGTCTTTTTCGATCCTTAAAACTGGACCCCCGTTTTGTTTTAGAATTATTCACAGAAGTATAACGTGCATAATATTTTAATAATATGAAGAATTGTACAATCTCTACAGCAAAAAATAATTTTAATTTTACAATAACTATTAATTACTTATAAAATATGGAATACCAGTATTATTTATAATTAAATTAAATTTCCGGGAGTACAAAATGGTGAGCTGGGGGTTAGTTCTTTTGAGATATTATGTTTTGGGACATAACAATACTATTGTTTATTTAAGAAAAATGTTTTCAACTATGATGAAATATTGTTAAAAATATTAAGTATACCCATTAATTAAGAATGACAATCACTTCAGCTTTAATTAAGGGGTATACTTAATATTTTTAATAACATTCCATCATAGTTCATTTTCAGTACAGAAAAGTAGAGGTGTACTTTGAAAAAAATTAGTGATAATTTTATAAGGGTTGAAAGTCAAGAAGTTTTAAGTTCGCAATCTGCAAATATCTACAAACACATACGTTCACCTATTTTTGATTTGTTGCTTATGTCACATTAAAGAGTGCTGTATGTTCCTTGAATCTGCTAGTACTGGATATTTAGGTCTACCCTACATAAAACGTGTGACAATTGATTTCTATTTCATCTTACTGAGAAACTAGATCTCCCAATAAATTTTTAATATCTACATTACTGGTATCAAAAAACACGAAGACATCATTCACGTATGAGAGAGAGGCTACCCAAAGGAAACCGAACTGATGTTATGGTGAGCGGACTTTTTGTAGTACCGCGTTCTGACGTTAGTTAGAGCTAGAATTCTTTAGTGAGAGTTGTATTGTGTGCTCGTCGTTTTTTTTTTTTTTTGTTTTCTTCGATGTGAGAGGAGTTGTGCATTCAGAGTTTGTTCAACAGGGTTAGACAGTTAACCAGGCTTTCTACCTGGATGTATTGAAAATATTGCACAACAGTTTGTGGCTGAAGTGGCCCGATTTGTGGCAGTCATGCGACTAGTTCTGTTCAAAGGATAGTGCTCCTGTTCTCACAGTCCTGCCTGTGCGCCCATTTTTGACCAAAAATTTCCGTCAACATCGTCAACGGTTCGTCATCGATCTTCTAGGATAATCACGCTGTTCGCGAGAATCAAAAAACGACCAGTACACAAAACAAATCTCACTAAAAAAATCACAAAAGCTGAACCGAACCTTCATTAGCGACGACGGCGACACGCGGCGCTTAGCTCACTAACTCGGGAATGGTAGCTGTATAAGCTCCTAGCGGCAAAAGGTGGTACTACAAAAACTCAGTCCATTACATCAGTTCCGTTTCCTTTGGGCACCCCATCATGTCTGATCTCTACTTTTGGGAAATAAAATTCCTTAATATTATATTGGAAGAAAAGGTTTTATAAAAAAGGTGGCTTTTGTCAATTACGATTTCTTTCCTTTGCTTGTAAAATGTATTATATACTTTCCTGCATACAACATTGTATACGTTTTGTATGTATATCTCTTGACAGCTTCCACTGAAAGATTATTTATATTCAGTATATTATTCAGTGATTATATCTTTTCCAGGATGGATATACTGAGAAACAACGAGCAAACATAAAAAAATGGAAACATAAACTGAAAAGAGTTTTAATCATCTCTTAATGATGTCAACATGGTTGGCGAACCGCGCGTCGAATAACGGGTAGTATTTTGATGTGCGTGGAAAACTGGTCCTTCATATTTGTTGTTGCATTGCCCTTTCCCAGGATCATCAAGAGATAGGTTGGTTTGGGTGCAGCCTCATTAGTTTGGAAAAAGTCCAGTAAACCTGGCCCTAGAGGCTCATGGAAGGTTACAAATTTTGAAAAGGGAAATTGTGTGTATAATATTATTTCATAACTTTCTATTTATTGTACATGTACATATTTTGGAAGGCATAGAAGTTGTTTTTAATATTGCGGATTGTGCATTAAAACATGTTAAAACGACCTCCTTAAAAAATCCTGGTACGGGCATAAATCAATTTTAAGCCACTAAATATTATGCTGAGCGAGAAGGCTTGGAGTATTTTATCCCCAGCCTTATGCTAAATAATAACCACGCCAAGCACATAATCCAACATTATGCCAATCTTTACATCAGCAAAAAGAACTTCGAAGAGGCCGAGGTAGCTGATTTAAAAAATAATAAAAGATACAGCCTACTTAATGTGATAATTTAAGAAAGAGAGTTCGGTTTCGTTTACAAGTAACCGCCTGTAAGTCATTACAGGCGAGGCTCTTTTCTCCCAGACGCTGTTGTACATTCTGTAGATGGTGCGTCCAAGAGCGTAGCTGTGCAGCTCGAAACTGGTCCTGTTTACGATAAGCGCGAAGTGTTAACTTTGAATTTACACTCATAACGTTCATAAAGAATATTAACTAGATCGACGTAATGGAGGTAGATTTGCATTTATAACATAACTTACATATCTGATAATATTAATAATTAATGAAGCGAGGATAATTGATTATGGCACATCAGATAACGCTTACGGCCATCATCAATATATGTGTTAGGATATTATTCATTACAATAAGAAGATATTCGTATATTGATTATAATTCGTTAATTCTCTCGCAATTATTCATTCTAGCGAACTACACAAAAGAAAAGTATTAATAGATATACCAATCATATGCAATTTTGTGACACCACATTTTTGAAAATATTCCAGAAAATGGAGTAGTACATAGTTATATAAGTAACACTACAAGTATAGCACATTGTGGCGATTTCATGACCGAGAAAATTAGCCTCAAAAATACCACCGCCATCTTAAATTTCATGCAATAGATTAACGTCGAATATCAGTGAAATCGTTGCATAATTTTTCAAGAAAAATAACGTTTGTTTTATAGGATTTTACGAAACCGATAAATCTGAAATCTTTGTAGGAAAGTTGTAATGTATAACCAAAATAAAATAGTTTTTCAGCTGCTTTATGGATCCTCGAACTGTAGCAAATGAAGATATTTAAAGCGACAATTTGAGCGTTTCTGGTACACATATACAAATAACTATTCTAATACTTAATTGTAGACCAAATATTGTATCTCTAGAATTAAATAACATATGCCACGAAAGACTAAAGAATACTGTAATTATTGTACACTTTTATACATTTTATGTATAAAACAAATATAAATACATTCAGTGGCGGTTTTATTGTAGGTGCATTTGTGCAGTGAGCTTCCTTAAAAATTCCTAAAAATATCTATTAGATGTTTACTATACATTACATTATCATTATACATAGAATGTTCCGACATCTAAGTCTCGCTTACAGTTTGTTAGATGTCGCGAGAGTCGCCAGCCCCAGAATTTGTCAGATGTATCTACGGGATATTAAATCTGCAACTCTAAATACATAGCGAATTCAGTTTTCATCTAGCACACATCAGAGGACCGTTTAACCATGTGTTAGAAAGAGAGGACTCGGACGCGTGAAACTGGAGATTTCTATATACATGTATATGAGATTTGCGTGCATTGCACGGCCACGCAAAGCAAAGTTTATCCTGTAAGCTTTGACGCGAGTGTATTGCATCAGGTTGTCTATTGTATTGTCTGTTGAATCTGGGCTGTTTACGTGGTCACGTGTTGTTTGTATTTTTATAACCACATCGAGAGGGAAGGGATCGCGATGGAGGCATATCCGGTGGAATATATAACGGAATTTTAGTACACGAACTGTATGAATCATTTCTGAAAATACTGAACTTTTAAATGAAAGCTTAGAATGTAGTTTTGATACCGCGGGAAATTATTACAATACAAAAAATCAGGCTCAAGTGTTATTGGGTTATTTAAATAACGATAACTTTAAATACTGGCTCGCGTTTTTCGCCACGGTCATGCCTCATTGTGAAATCCTCCTTAAAGGGTTTTAGTCTCGATCATTGGATGCTGTCAAGATGAGCAGTTATTTGAATAATTTTGAAGACGCAATTATAAAAATCCGGACAACTAATTCCTCAAATTCGCCTGAAAAAAAATAATACGATCCCATGACTTCTTGTTTTCTGCAAAAACTAAGAAACTGTGTGATATAAATTACCCAAACTAAAGACAGATTTGAGTTTAGAGAACGGCTGTTAGCGTCGAAACTATTTTTCCCCAATAAATTTAATGACTATGAGAAATAATTCCCCATTCAAGATATTGACAATGTAACAAAAATTTATGGATTTTACAACATGATTTACAATCGAGGCAGAATACATTTGATTTATCTTTTCTTCTATACAACTCCTAGTCAATAAGAATTATGACGCATTTTATTTAAAATAGTTGAAATGCATGCCGCATTTATAATATCAACCTACGTCACTTTAAATATTTGAACAATTTTAATAAATTTAAATACCCTATGTCTCAAGATAGGTGTGAAGATCCACCTCAAAGCCTCTTCAAGATCCATTATTCATCCAGCATCCCGTAAAATATCGTCTTCTTCTGAATTTCTATATTTAGAAACAATCGTGTCAGAAATATTAGCATTTATATAGTCGCCAGCATGTTTATTCAATACGATGCAAATTAATTTTTATCCCCCGTCAGGATTCCATTGTATCTATTTGGTAATGACTAATTTGCTTTTAATTTAATTAGTAGAAAAGCACTGCGGGAGCCATTAAATTCTTAGGTTTAATTATTGTGTTTACTTTATCTCTCCTTTCTCTGTAATCATGCTATAAAGTATTTAAATAGTTAGATTTAGCAGCATCTTTGTGTACTTATTAGGTCTTCATGGCTCTTAGCGACTAACGAAGAAAACGAATAAATCGGCTGCAACATTCTTTCCTGAGATCGGTTTGTCGGTATTCTATTAAGTTTTTTATACGTACAAGTCTGTTATTGACTATAAACAGTGTTAAATGTTATTGTCGCCAAGTAGGTACCACCGTGATTTAAACTATGCTGCGACGGCCGAACTATTTTAAGGTCTGCACCGCTAAATGGTATCTGCTCGAGATTTTATCGTTAAATTGCGAGATATCCTGATAAATCATGTGAAACTCCATGAATCGTTTCCCTCAAGGTACATTCTACAACACAATATTTATTACGTGATTAATTAGAAATGGGATTAATAATCAACATTAATTTTCTAATTGGTTATTGCTTTAATAATAACGAAAGATTACTGATTAATGGAAAACTAATCGAAAACATAAGACAAAACTAGTTAACCTATAACTAAATATCCATCATGAATGCTGAATCAGTAGTACACTGATTTTAGTTAGTCTTCAGCACATTCTCTCTTCTCTCTTCTTCTCAACTCTTCAGCAGTTGAGATACCGTCACGCTGCAGGCTTCAAGTATATGAACCGTTATAGGTACAAATAATTCAGTATGGTTTGCTGTTGTGTTTGACCACGTTATCTTTTGTTTCTACTCTATTTACTACTACTACTATTTTTATAATATTGGTAAAATACAGGCCATTTTCCAACGAAGTAAATTATTTCCTGGTCTTTATCGGATTCATTTGAAGATTTCCTATGAACTTCTTTGGATGAAATCCAAAGATTTGCATTTATCTGGGATAATCCATTCCCAAACAAACAATCTTTGGTTTCCTTCGAAAGAAGCAATGGAATAGTTGGCGAAGGGAGAACTAGAATTTACTTCATCAAAATTGGTATCAATTATTTGTGCTTAAGTGATTATGGATCTGAGTTATTCGAAATACTGTGTAGTAAAAGGTGTTTCAATAAGAGCGCAAGATATGAATTTTAAATAAAATATTGTTTTCTGTAGCAAATTATTGATATATATTAATTTATAATGTAAATAATTGGAAATTATGCATGATAGGACACATCTGGTAAATGGCCGCCACGGCTTTAGTGACACGCGACTCACACGTGTAGGTATTACTCTGACTAAATTTTCAGTTCTTCTGGCGAAATTTTCAATAACGGTTTTGCACAAATGTGGGATATTTCGTTGATACAGCGTTCAATATCGGCCTTCTATGCTTAGGTGGTCATGGACTTGTTGCAGTAAACCTGAGACTTCAGAAAAGCTTACAGCAAAAAGTCCATAGGTGTTAAATTTCAAGATCATGGCGGCCAATTTTGGTCACCAAAATGGGAGATGACAGGACTCGTGCAAGACCGTCAATGATTCACGGATGGTACGGCAAGTGGCACTGTCGTGCTCAAACCAGATGTATTCAAGAGCAATATCTTCCAATCGAGGCACCAATAACTGGGTTATTATCAGTGGCGGCCGGTGTAATTTTTGTCTGGGGGTGCAATCGATAAAATAATAACAAACGAAAAATTAAAATAAATTTACCTGTGTCTAATCCTGAGGTTATTTATATAGAAAATCCATTCGTCTATTCTTGGAATTTGCAATAACGTCAATTACAAGATCATTAAAATCCAGATTTTAATAATCTGGAATCGCTGCAATTAGCACTTTCTTTAGTCTATCTTGCGCCATTGTATATCTCAAAATGTTTTTAACTCTTTTAAGCATCGAAAAACAGCGTTCACTCTCAACACTTGTCATGGGTATGGTAAAAATTAATTTTAATAATAAAATAGTATCACTAAGACAGTCCGTCAGGTCTCGATCTATAAATAATTGCAAAATTGCTAAGCAACTTGCTGCTTCACGAAAATCTTCCCTGCTGTATATAACCGTTAATTCACTTTTCAATCTAACTTTATACAAAAATCCATAAGTTTTCGTTACATTGTCACAATATTGAATGGGGAATTCTTTATCATAATCACTAAATTTATTGGGGAAAAATAGTTTCGAGACTAACAGGTGTTCTCTAAACTCAAATCTGTCTTTAGTTTGGGTAATTAATATATCACACACTTATTTAGTTTCTGCAGAAAATGATATGTCATTATGGGATCGTATTGTTTTTTTTTCTCTTTCGGGCGAATTTGAGGAATTAGTTGTACGGATTTTGATAATTGCGTCTTCAAAATTATTCAAATAACAGCTCATCTTGACAGCATTTCCATTGTGAAATCCTATAAAAAGGATTTCACAATGAGGCATGACCTTGGCGAAAAACGCGAGCCAGTATTTAAAGTAATCGTTATTTAAATAACCCAATAACATTTGAGCCTGATTTTTTGTATTGTAATCATTTACCGCAGTGTAAAAATACATTCTAAGCATTCTTTTAAAAGTTCTGCATTTTCAGAAACGGTTCATACAGTTCGCGTATTAAAATTCCGTTATATATTCCACTGAATGTGCCTCCATTGCGATCTCTTCTCTCTTGTTGTGGTTATAAAAATACAAACAACACGTGACCACGTAAACAGCCCAGATTCAATAGACAATATACTATATTGTCTATACAATACAATGCAGGACAATACAATAGACAACCTGATGCAATACACTTGCGTCAAAGCTTACAGAATAAACTTTGCTTTGCGTGGCCGTGCAATGCACGCAAATATCATATACATGCGTATAGAAATCCTCTGTTTCACGCGCCCGAGTCCTTTCTCTCTAACACATGGTTAAACGGTCCTCTAATGTGTGCTAGATGAAAACTGAACTCGCTATGTATTTAGAGTTTCAGATTTAATATCTCGTAGATAAATCAGTGGTGGCTCGTGGTATCCATATTAGGGTAGGCGATAGTGGCGTATGAGCTTCATCAACTCTTAAAAATAGCGCCGCAGGCGATAATTTTTAAAATTTTCAAGGTCACGCGTTTTCCTGGTACTTCAGAATTTCAATGATTGAATTTCATTTATACAAAAATATAGGCTTTCACAAGAATTTTTTGAACTTAATACCTCTTTGTTATTCGTGAATAATAATAGTTATTGTGGGTATAAATAAATTGGAATAAACGAAATATATTTATTGAGTATTATACCTATATTATGTAAATTGGGTTGGCAATAATACATTATTTTAGGGCGCTTTAGGGTATAGGCCTCCTCCTCCCCTCACAGCCTTCCTTAACCATTGCCATTATTGACTGACAATTACAAAGTGGATACCTACTACTTTTTATAATTTAAATTAATGCGCCTATCTTTAATTAATGAAAATTTGTTAATTATATTTTCCGTGAAGTCATCAGATTTCTGAAGTGTGCTAAATAATTCCTTTTCAATTGAAATAAGTGCAAGCGACGATAAACGTTCATTCTTCATAGAGTTCTGACTATGCGCTTTATTACGTTTTAAATAAGAAAAATGTCTTTCAACCGATGTAATTGTTGCTGGAATTGTAGCAATTAAAACAATAAGTTTAAAAACCTCTGGAAATATTTCTCTAAATTCATATTCTACAAAATATTTCAACATTGACTTGATATTTAATGTTTCAAATTGATCATTACAATATATAACCCAATATCCCCAGTAATGTCACGGCTTATTCAATGCGAAGGCGTCTTCGGATTTGCCGAAGAACGCCGATCTACTTCAGGCGCCGAATGCATTCGCCTTCAAACTGCTTTATTTAAAGAATCTAATTGGCTGCAGACGTCTGAGATGCGATTATTTTGCCATTACAACAACGCTGTTTGTCGTCTTACCGACATCTGGTTGACGTGTAGCTATCGATTTTCAGGCGGTGGGATGGAGAACCGAGCCTGGTCTGGTTGTTCTGTTTAGGAATAAAATGATTTAATTCGGTGTAGCGCGGCGCCGTGCGGACTGCGGTGGTATATATAAAGGGTGTTTACGGCACCAGCGTCGCCGACGGCGATAGATAATTTAATTAGTATAAAGTAGTTATTATTAATTATATTAAATATTTCTGTATTATCAGGGACGTTAACAGTTCATTGTAATTGCGCTGTTATGAGAAATGACATAAAATTTTAAAGGTAGGCGGCGCCTACTTTGCCTACCCCGACGAGCCGCCCCTGAGATAAATCTGATAAATTCTAGGGCTGGCGACTCTCGCGACAACTAACAAGCTGTAAGCGAGACTGTTAGATATTGGAACATTCTATGTATAATGATAATGTAATGTATAGTAAACACTTAATTGGTATTTTTAGGAATTTTTAAGTGAGCTCACTGCACAAATGGACCTACAATAAAACCGCCACTGGCCACGATAACGTTCGCCATTTACTGTTACTGCATTCCCTGTCTCGTGTTCAAAGAAAAATGGTCCAATGATTCCTTCAGACCACAATGTACGCCAAATAGTGACACTTTAGGGATGCATTTGTTTGCATTGCAAATGCGGCAATTTTGCCTATTAACGAAGCCATCAAGGTAAAATTGGGTCTCGTCACTAAAGATGGTTTTGTCCAAAAAAATGGGCATTCACTTCCTGCTGTTCCAATTGGTGAACTCTTTTCACTGTGCATGGTCTGTTGGCAGAAATTGTGAAAGCATGGAGATGCAAATCTTTACTGAGAATACGGTGTGAAGAGTGGCTGTTGAAATGTCCAATTCTTCTGCACGATAACGAATCGAGGTCCTTGGACTCTCGGTCACACTCTCGCGAACTGCCGTGATGTTTTGTTCTGAACGACCACTACGAGCTCGTGTCGTGTGTTTTTCATCAATAACTAAACCAGTGCTTTCGATTATTCTTTTCATAGTTGATAAATTTGGAACATTATTTCTACCGAAGATTGGACGCACTTTAAGAATCGCAGCAACCAAACTTCACTATTTTTATAGTGATGTTTAATAATATGGGGGCGTTGTTGTATCGTGTAGCGCTCCATATTTATTAACTCCTATCTATCTCCTATCGAGCTATTACAATTATTGACCTATCGAATCATGACAGCCAAAATGGCGCGCAATTCAAATCTTCCGCTCCTATTGTAACCCTCTTCATATCAAGCACTACCTTATTCATGTTATTATAACTTCTTTAGTTCTGTTATAAATTTACGCCTATTACAAAATGAGTCCAGTCTTGCGGTCACTACGAAATAGTACAAATAACATACACAGTACAATATCAAATTCAAGGACTACTTCTGTTTCTTTACCCGAGAGCTTTTTTATTAAAAGCATATAAGTGAAAAATTATATTCATATAAGAACAAGCACACTGGTTTCTCTTTTCAGTATACTTAAAAAGACTAGAAATAAAGCGTTTCCATAGTACAATCCACAAAAAGCTTCTTCGTAAAAGAAAGACTTACCAAGGCAAAACGAGAAAAAACTTACCTGAAACAAAAATATAATTATAGAATTATTGAAGTTTCAGATATAATTGCTCGTTTAATAATATGAAATGTCACATTTCCAATAATAGAATACGAAAAAGGCGTATTACAGGTAATTTAGAAATTTTCATTAAGAACGTTTACTATTCATTTTGTCGCTATTTGCCAAATAAAAAACTATTATACTCGTAGTAAACTATTACTTCGCCTATCTCTGGTATATGTATATTAATAATTAATATTCATAAAAATAATTGTGCATAAAAAATTAAAACAATATTTACAATGACACATTTCCATATCACAATACTTTATGACCCCCGAAAAGTATTAAAACAAAAATTATACAGGAAAAAAGCATCTCTTGGGTGGCACATTACAATACGCCAGCTGTCAACTTGATATTTTAAAATTTAAAATTTTATTTCACTAAAAATTCAAATATAGAACTGGTTGAAAACATTCGTAAAGGCGCCGCATAAATGCCCGTTTTCCAATATACTTCCATAAAGCATAAAGTTTATTAGCCTGTTCGGTAATCTATTGACCAATTTGTAACCAGCATCACAGCACTCCTTTCTATACATGTAAATTGTCGCATTTTATTTCTCTCCTGAAAAGAGAGTTATGGATGAAGGAAACTACGTTCTTGTACTATCAGTTGTTAAAATAAACGACCATTATCGTTTAATTTGGTAATTTAACTGACAATGTGACACCTAAAGTGTTGCTTAAATAATGGTAATTTCTTAATTAGCAGATTCGTGGAGTATTTAAATAGGCGAAGTTTATTTATTATAAAGATTACTTTGTTGTACCGCGTAAGATTACAAAGACTTTCTTAAATTTTAAATGCAAATAAAATAATTAAACTACCGGTGATTACAAGATGATTCTCGATCATGACAATATAAATACTTGTACACGATTCTTATAATGGAGGTTTATTGAACACTGAAATATTTAAACTCATTAAAATGAAAATTATGAAAACGAAGTTAAGATGCGTAATAGAGTCACTACTGATGAAAGAAAGATAGTGGATTAAGGAGGGGAAGAAATGTGTAGGACCATATATTTAGGACATCAAACAAAGAGAAGAAAAAGATTGGAAAAAGAAGAACAGCATACTTAGCATTTGCAGGTTTGGAAGAGATGTATTTGACAGAGTACAGAGAAAGGAAATAAGGGAGTATCTACAGATAAAGAGTCGAAACAAGGATTATTAAAATCATACAGAACAGGTATAAAGATAGAAAGAATTGTGTGATGCGATGTCTAAGGAAGTTTACGAGTGAAGCAATATGACAAGGTCCCCTAATTTTCATCATACTTATCGACGACATCATTAAAAAAGCAACGCAATGAACAAAATGGCTATTGACACGTTACAGAAATTCAGAGAGAATAGAAATATCACCATATATTTTTACAGATGATATAGTGTTTATAATGTACTAACATTAATTACTGAATGTAAAGAGATAATGAAGAAGGAGATAACGACCAACACATAAGAAACTAAGGTTCTGGCGATATCGAAAGACAAGAGAGAGAAGTGCATATACAAATAGATGGTGCACAAAAATAAAATGTACAAAGTAAAATATTTTGTGCATTGGATAAAGGTTTCCTAAATAAAAGAGATGTTACCATATACAAATACTTAACGTTAACTGCAGACCGGTTTCGACCTTATCTTGGGTCTCGTCAGTGCAGTGTAAACGAGTAAACCTTTGACAGATGAAGCTCACATCTAGTAGACTTGTATACTTGTTTACACTGCACTGACGAGACCCAAGATAACGTCGAAACCGGTGCACAGTTAATGATATTCTGAGAGAGGTGACACTTTGCATCATCCTTGTGGTTTTGGAACAATCTGAATCACTGTATTTTAGTGCTAACTCAGTTACACAAAATGCGGCAAATTTTGTCATGTAATTCAGCAGCGCTCGGAGTTTGACATATAGCCAGGAGAATAGCTGTTTTGACCTAATTTGTTTAGTCCTTATTATATAAGGCATTTGCAGATGGGTTGGAGTATAATCTGCTTATTTCTGTAGTTTGAATATTACCTTCTGCGTAGTAAAGCTGTGCATTATACTCATTAAAATTTCTTTAATGAGTCTTAATAAAACATATGTCTCTTGTTTTTAGAAAATATCAATTAAGTTTAATGCTGACATACCATCAATCTTTTTAGGAAGTGCCTCCCTGTAATAGCTCGGGGAGGTAGTGTCAGATTTCTGAAATATATAACACAAAAAAGTCACTTATACATTTTTACATATCCAAATTTTATTTTATGTATCTATGTAGCTTTGTATATGATCAACAATTTAACAACATGTCCTATTTCATGGGAATCTGGAACCCTAAGAAAAATAATCTAGTCCAGGATGATCTATTCATGTATTTTTTTTTTTTTATTTTGTACTCAAAAAGTTATACTCAATCGTAGTTGAAAATTATTTACAGCATAACATCTCTTAGAACCTATGTAGGTGAAAAATATCTAAAGTTGATATGCAAGTGAACATTTTGAAAAGCAACGTGGTCCCATTTTAAGTAAAGCATATTAATTCTTTATACAAAAAAGAAGCAATTATATTAATTTCTATAAACTTTCAAAGGCCAGACAATAAATCATTCAATACCACGACATTAGAATTTTATAAATTTAATGGAGCAAAATTTTCCATGTGGATAAAAGACGAAGAAAATAATAAGTATTATTAAGTTCAAAGAAACATATATTAACTTTAGATTTAACATCTATACATAGACAAAAATAAAAGAAAATGTTCAAAAATAGATTGTTTTCTTAAGCGTTGTAATTCTTAGTTAAATAAGCCTTCATTTATCTTGAACGGTGCCAGATAAGATCATCTCGACCAGACACTGAATAAAAATACTCACTAAAATAGTTTCAGACTCGTAAAGCCCAGAATCATAAACGTATGGACCATGATAAATGTGCTGGTAATAAACAATTGTCACTCATAGATATACGAACAATTCATTGTAAATTATAGTAAATATTTATCACTTTGCTATTGCACAAGGGAGTAGGGCCGAATATCAATATTTTTATCTCCAATCGCGGCGGAGCACTACCACCCAAACAACTTCCATCGTGTTATGTAACGCCTGACCGGTACCATATTTTAAGTCAAATCCGATGCGTAAGTGCCGTGATTTATTTTTCTAAAACGCATTCATGTCCATTGTGGTAATTTATAATTCTTACAGCACACCCAAGACAATAAGAATACATTAAAGACGCACTTAAGCGCTTCCACCAAAGAAATAATCGAAACAACACCGGGTTTCGCCTGTACGCCCAGTGTGACGTTGTGGTAAAAGCATTGTTATTATTATTTATTGTAATTAAAGTGACGGTATGGCGCTTGAACAGTACGACATAATATTAGCTGCTTCGAACTTCTAAGTGGATACGGACACCCATTACGTCTTGTAGTATTACGTTTCACTAAATATTGGGGGCCATTAGTCTAGCGTTTAACGGAGGAAAAACACAAAGTATTGTAAGGTAAAACATAGATATATGTAGCCCACCGTTTACCGAATATATTAATTACACTCCTGGACAAAATTGACGCATCAGCAAAACTTCTCGTTATATTTTATAATTTTTCGAAGTTTTAAATCGTTAAACATTTTATGCAGGTGGGCCCTAGCCCACCTGCATAAAATGTTTAATTCTCTACCTCTGTCACTCTACCCACTTTGTATATTGATAAACAGTTGCAATAGTTTGACAGATTCAATAATAATAAATTCAGCAATAAATTCAATTAAGCTAGTGACTTATGTCATCAAGTGAATGAAACACTAACATTTCAATAAAGTTACTGTAAAACCCGAGGACAAGGTCGCATGTCTACAGATGCAAGAGACGAGCGATATCGTATGTAAGTCACAACAGATATTCTAGTGATTTAAAGATAAGTTATAGCCATAGCAGCAGCTTGAAATGTAGCAATTTCTTCACGAACGCTCAGGAGAATTTTTAATGAAGGATGATTCGGCAGTATAAGACCAGCTATTACACTACCGCTCTCCAGAAAACATAGAGATAGTAGCCTTCGTTTTACAGGAGAACATGTAAATTGGACCACTGATAACTGGAAGGGAGATTTTTTTTCAGACGAAACCATATTAAATTTTAATTCACCAGATGGACATCAAGGAGTCTGGCAGACGCCAGGAAAGAGGTTCGATGCCTGCAATATCTCTCTGTGGATCCAATTCTCTGGTAGATCAATAATGTTTTGGGGAAGAATTTGTTTCGATGGTCATACGGACGGTTACACGGTAGTTTCTCTTCGGGGGAGATCCATTAATGAACATTTGTATGTAAAAAATGGCGTAGACGAATATGTATGCCATTTGCCCTGTTTATTGGGGACAATTTCATTTTATGCAGGATAACGTTCGGCCCTGTGTTGCTGGAAAAGTAGTGGACTGCCTTCGGCTTGTAAATCTTCCAACTATGGACTGGCCACCAAAAAGCCTAGGTAGAAAAGACAGAAGAGTATCTATGAGATGCACAAAACAAACAGTTAACTGCTACATACCTACCCCCATGACTCTTAGGGAATTCAAGTTATTTTTGTGGAATGGGAGAATATTCCTCAGGGAACCAAACACCATTTCATCAATAGGATGTCCAAACGAAGACAGTTACAAGTGCTAGAGAAGGATGTACATGCTACTGAATTTAAATTCTTACGATTTAATTTTCATCTTCAATTTTTATATTAGTTAAAATCATTTAATTATAATGTTACGTAGGTACTATGATTTAAATCTCAGAAAAAATAAAAGTAATAATGTGACGTTTCACTGTTAATTTTGTCCAGGTGTTTATTAGTTACACCATCTGTCCTATTCTATATTAATCCTATTTCCCTTATTTCCTAACATGGATCTATCAAAAACTACATAAACAGCTTTACACGAATTCCAAAAGAATATAATAGATGGCGTTGATCGTATGCATAAGGTTATAGGATTGTTCATAGATTTCTCTCGGATCTACCATGTTGTCAATCATAAGATATTAGTCCATAAATGATCTATATGCGGTATTAGAGGTATGCTTCTAAACTTTCTTGCATCTTACCGAACTCAAACAGCGAAAGTAAACAACGTCGAAAGCGTAGTTAGCATTGCAGCACAAGGTATTCTACAAGGACCAGTTTTAGGCCCACCCCGCTTTATTTATTATTCATGCAAATCATTTAATTGCAAATGTTTTAACATTGTCCTGGCATATACGTATCCAATAACATAAAATGCTTTATTGTAATACATATTGTTCAAATTGTTGGTTTTATGCTATAGAATAATGGATATTTTCATCTTCAGTATGTTTAATATATCTTAGTTTAAAATGTTATTCCAAACGTGTTTGTTTAAAAGACTGTATATAGTGAGCAAATTTCAATGTTTTTTGAAGGTATCTCGTTAACTAACAATGGACGTTTATACTCGATCTCTTTTTAGAGGAAAATTCAATCGTTAAAACTAGAATTCGCATTCTCTTTTTTTTTTTCTTTAAAATATAAACCAACCAAAATTCGTTTTATTCCTTATCCATCTTTATGACCTAGTGACAACTGAATTATATCAATAATTCAGTTGTTTGTAGAATTGGAGAAAAGTTATTGGAATATTCCTAAAACATCTGTAGAAATACGAAAAATCGTATTAAATAGCTAGTAGGTATTCGTAGTAGTAATAATATAACATGACACTGTAATAATAGTAACTGTAATGTCATACGTAATTAAACAATATTATGCAAATATCCTGAAACTACAACTACGAATACATAGTATAATGTATCACAAGGTTTGTGTCTTAAGTGAGCATTGAAATTCCCACGGTCTATGATCAATAAAACATACGTTAACTCTTCAATTTTCAATATTTTTGCTTAAAATTTCATACATCAAGTGAATAAACACCTTGCCCTGCACGATTAGGATAGTAAATATGAATCGTCCACGTAACTCAAGAGAATATGAAGCAGTGAAAGCGATAAGTCTGGTTAACATAACGACGGGGACGTAACCAGCGATATATGGCTAATTTGTTAGGAGATAGACAATCAACAATTAGTCGAAAAGTTACTGTAGAACCCCAGGACAAGGGCGCCTTATCTTATATCTTATGCAAGTCGCCTTAAGATCCAGGCATTCTACCAATTTAGAGCTAAGCAGAGCTCTAGCAGCTGCACAAAATGCAGCAAATTTCTGCATGAGCGATCAAGAGAAGGCTTAACGAAGGAGGATTGGACAGTAGGAAAGCTCGTCTTCTACTTCTTATTGCACCACTGCTTACCAGAGAACATAGAGTTAGTAGACTTCATTTTGCAAGAGAACACATAAGTTGGACAATTAACGACTGGAGAAGCGTGTTTTATTTTTATATGAAACAAGAATAACACATAATTCACATAAGATGGATGTTACCGAGTCTGACGGAGACCAGGAGAGAAGTTGCTGCCACCAAATAATGGGATCCCATTATTTGGTGGATCAATAATGGGGAGGGATTTATTTCGATGGTCGCACGGATTTGATTCCTATATGAGGGAGACCCACGAATGTACATTTCTACGTAGAAAGAATCGTAGAAGAACATGTGATTCCTGAGGCCATGGGAACGTAGGGCCATTTGCCCCATTTTCCGGGGACAATGTCACTTTTATGCGAACAACGCTCGGTCCCACGTTGCTAGAGAGGTACTGGACTATCCTCGATCTGTGAATATTCCACCTATAGACTGGCCTCCAAGAAATCCAGATATGAACCCCATAGAGCATCTATGGAATGCACTAAAATGATCGGTTATGTACCACATACCTGCCCTTATTACTCTTAGGGAACTCGAACAAGTCGTTTTTGTCGAATGGGAGAATATTCCTTAGAAAACCATTCACCAATTGATGAATAGCATGCCCAAATGAATAGAAGTAGTTATAAAAGCTGGAGGAGAATCTACATGCTACTGAATTCTAATTATTATGATTTCATTTCACCTCCAATTTTTTTTTAACATCGTTTTGAGTGAATTTGACATTATTATACCTTTCTGTTATTTATTTATATTTTTTTCGATAATACCATTCTAATTTGTTAAATATGTTGTACATTAGTTGAAATCATATAATTACAACATTACGTACGTACTACGATTTATGTCTTCGAAGAAATAAAAGTAATAATATGATGTTTCACTGATGCGTTAATTTTGCCCGGGAGTTTATTTCTTGACAATATAATAACAACATTTATCTACCATCAGCGCCTTATTCAAGTAGTGAATCGCCAGTTTCTATACCATACGTTTCTCTATTTGCTACCAATAGCAAATTAACATAGAAGGATAAAAAATCTATTATCCTGCAAGGTAATTTTAACGTATTAATCGTCTCCGTTTAACGTTAAATGAAGACCCTGCAAATTAAACCGCGATTAATGCACCTCAGCAATAAATAATGCAGTAATACACCGAGATAGAACATAATCTTTTCATGCAATTTTATATCACCATAAATTCAGGGAATGTTGACAGCACAATTACACAAGCGGAGCCTTATATCATGCGCGCGACTCTTTAGGAACACAAAACGCCTACGCCATCAAATAAAATATAATAATTGTCCATACAAAATATATCTGACGTATTTTATTTTTATCTGATCGCCGGGGAATAATTAAAACTTGATGCCGCAACGTGTATCGGAGAGGAGACTCTGAGTTGCATAAATAATCTTTTATAATAAGACTGTGACGTTTTGAACCTTCTGTATTCGCAGGCGGCAGATGTTAAGAAATATAACATTTAATATTCATAAATGTCCGTAAAATTTAAATCAAAATATTATTTTCTGCGTGTCCGAGTGAGTGGCGACAAAATTCTTCGCGTGAGACATTAAATTATTACGTTTAAGACTTGAGTTGACTTCGAATATTTACTGTCATATTTTTTTTTGTTTTCCTAAAACGCTATGACTTAAAAATTTAGTGATATAAAATACACGCGAAAAATGTCGGAATCTTCCCCAGAAGCATTTCTAGTTGTTGTTATATACCAATTACAGCAACTGAAACTTGAAAGTATTTATCACTGTGATAAATCGTTACATCGTGATTATCGAATTAAATGACTAGAGTGGCGAAGATACCACCACTTTAGCGGAACTTTCTTGGACTCTGTTGTACCTCATTCCTTGTTTTGTACAGCTAAATAGTATTTTAGTCATTTTTTGTGAACAGGAATGCTACCATGGTATTAAGACTGTTTTACTATATATTTTTATTAATACCTATAGATAAGTATTGCAGATAAAAGTAAATTTTGTTATTTCAGCGTTGTCGATATTAAAACCCTTACAATTTTTCTCTGAAATATGTCAATGATAGTTGGCACCAACTCAATACATATATTTTTTATAAAAAAAATTTCTCCTCAGCATTAAAATAGAAAAGCCTGAAAGGACATCAAAATTGTGGAAATGATATTTTAAACATCGTTGTTAATTAATAAGTATAGTTAGGCACTAATTTTTAAAATTTTGGTGATGTCCAGTACACAAAATTATTCTTAAAGGTTATCAAACATTTAATTATATGCTTTGTGTCCAACGTTTTATCAGTAAATATGGCATATAAAATTAATTTATAGCTATTTTGGTGCATAATGATTAGTGAATTAATTTGGAGAATTATTTATGGGTCATACAAATGTAATTTTCACTCTAACTACTATTGTATAGTTGGTAACTTTAATGGATCAGGTAAAGATCCACAATGTAACTGTTACCAGGGGCGGCTGGTGTATAGGTGCTGCAGAGCTGCAGAACTGCCAAGAAAATTAGATATTTGTATATTTTCGCGACATAATAATTATTAAAATTTATTAATAAAATAATTTGGTTAGTTCGTGCAGCTAACCAAATTATTGCGTTAAAGTCGCATTCTGCCCGCCGTCCTCTATCGAGTAGTAGACCAGATGAATTATCTGGGTCTCTACGCGAGCGTGTCGCGATAGATTGAACTGGGCCACACGAGGTAGTTCTCAGCACGGCTCGGCACACCCGTCCTCCCCCTCAACTCCCGCGACAATCCACACTTGGCGCTCGTAAATGCGCGAACTTACACGGTCAGTGAGCTGTATTTTTTTCAGCTAAGGCAACATCAGTGAATGTTTACTCCTTCCTACTTCTTGTACAGTTGGTGTCGTAAATCGCACCTATTTCGTATTTCGTGTTAATTTGAGATTTTAAATACTGTTTTGTGAATTTGTGTAGTGATTTATTCTACTAATTATTGATATTTATATACTGTGATAGTGACAATGGATTTAGTTTATAATTTAGTTCATGTGAAACGATTTTTTAAATACTCTTATGAAGAAAAAATTAATTTAAAAAACAATGGTAGGCCATTGCCCGATATTGTTATTGAGACTGCAGGTGTTAGCCGTGGAAAAGCATATAAACGTCAATTTAATAGAGATCTTTATTCGAAGAACAACTGGATTTGTGGGTGCAACAAAAAAATGCGTTATTTTGTTTTCCTTGTTTACTTTTTGGCGGTGATAAAGCATGGACGGAGGTAGGGGTGACAGATTTGGTGCATTTAACTGAAAAAATAAAAAAGCAAGACAACTCCAAAAGCCATCTACATAATACAATGGAATTAGCTTTATTAGTAACAACTAATATTTAAGCGCAGCTAGATTCAGCTTATTGGATAAATGTGCAAAAGCATAATGATAATGTGACAAAAAAGAGATACCTACGTTTTGTTAAAAATTATAAACTACGTAAAATTTTGTGGGGTCTTTGAACTGGCGCTGCGAGGACATGACGAAGCTGAAACCTCTCAAAAGCCGGGGATATTTCGTGATTTGATAAATTTTTCTGCTGAGCTTGATGTAACTTTAAGCGAGCATCTACAAAATGCTTCAGTATTTAAAGGAACCTCTAAAGAAATACAAAATGATCTTTTAGACTGTATATTAAAAGTATGTCATGAAGAAATAATTAAAGAAATTAACAAACCTTCATTTTTGGCAGTTATGGCAGACGAAACAACTGATGTATCTACAAAAACTCAGTTAGTGGTAGTTTTAAGATATATTCTCGATGTTGAACCGATTGAACGTTTTTGGACATACCCGAAACCTACAAAATGTGACGCTGAAACTCTTTCGGAAAATATTTTAAGTGTTATAGATCCTCTAGTAGAAAATTAACCTTACAAGCCTTTTCTCTTAACCAAAGAATATGACGGCAAACATGAATGTTCTTCAAAAGGGTATTAAATTCCAAAAATGTTTCTTGTGAAAGCCTATATTTTTGTATAAACGGATTTTACATAAAAATTCTGAAGTATCAGGAAAACGCGTGACCTTGAAAATTTTCAAAATTTTCGTTTTTTTTGCGGTCCCTACGGCGCCAGTAGTTTGGATACGTTTGAAATTTACACGCGGGCGGTCAATACCCTAGGATCGGCCCTGTGTAGAACATCCGTTTCATTTCATCACGAGCCGCCACTGACTGTTACTATGTAATTACTTCAAAGTTCTAAAAACTTTCTAAGTCACAAATAAGTAACACTATACGATTGTTAATACTTCTGTATACTACTTCATACTTATTATAGATTCAATGAAGATCGAGTACATGTTAGAAAACTAGTTCAAGAGCTTGCAGTTTTTGATCCAATTTTCTTTTTACTGAAACCATTCGTCAAAGAAAAAGAATTTGTTTACGAATATAAAGATGAACACAATACAACAGATCCCAAAATGTATTACAAAGTGAACTTCTTTCCCCATACTGGATAAAACTATTTTATCTTAATATTTTGGGATTTATGTATATATTTTTTTACTAAATGAAAGTGCTGAAATTTTGGCAAAATGTATGCATTGAATTTGAAAGATGTCACATAAAGAATCGGGTATTAACCCAACTGATATATTTGGAGAAATCAAATGTCTGAAATGGCTCCTTCAAGACCAGCTGCGATCTGCTGTAGACCCTGTCAATTAGGCAATATATTTATGAGAATCAATAAATTTCTACTTTCAAAAATATTTCAATAGAAATACGAATATTTTAACGTTGCCAATTTCAATAGCTTCAGATAAGAGGTAATTTTCAAAATTGAAACTTATTTAAAGTCCAGTATGTTACAAGAAAGACTTAAAAATATTCATATTATTGTTATAGAGAGTGACATAATGAAGTTCCTTTTTACATTTTTTAATCACAGAATTTTCCGAAAATAAACCAAGAAATGAGAGTTTTCAAGAATCTTTTGTTTGTATATATTTTTGTTGTTGACTGAATGTTTATTTTTATTTGATTTTTATAGTTTGTTATTTTATGGATATTAATAACTTTTATTTTACTCCAATGTCTATTTTTTTTAATTATGTTTGATAATTGTATTATATTGTATTGATATTTGGATATCTTCTGTCAAGATTGAACACTTTCTTTGAATCATTTTATTATTAACACCGACTTAATTTTCCACAAAACACCAAAACACTATACACTACACTCGACGCGCGTTTCGCCAACAAAGTTGGCATCATCTGCAGATGATTAAAATTCTTTAATAAATTTCGTGTTAATTGATAGAAACATGTTCCTCTGAAAGTCACATCAATGTTTATGTTCTAAGTTATTCAACTTATGAGTAAGTTTTTGTAAAATCTATATGTTTGTCATTTCAGCATACTTCGTTTACTATACCTATACTTGATCTAGTTCTAGTCATTCCTGTTTCGCAAATTTTTCGATCTTATTTGAGGTACGTGAAGATAAAATTTTAATGTGAATAAAGTTTGGAAAAACTGATCGACGTTTGCAGGCTTTTAGAAACTAAATATTTGTTCCTGTTAATCTAATCTTAACGCTAACCTTACAAGAGATTCAGTTCCGTTGGCCGTGAGGCCATCTTAATACTGGAGTAGGTCAGAACCTTTGGTATGAAGATACCACTGACTTAGTTTTCCACAAAACACCAAAACACTACACTCGACGCGTGTTTCATATGGACACTAAAACTGAAGTTTTGATCATCTGCAGATGATGCCAACTTCGTTGGCGAAACGCACATTGAGTGTAGTGTACAGTGTTTTGTGGAAAACTAAGTCAGTGTTATCTTCACACCAAAGGTTCTGACCTACTCTACCATTTTATTATTGTACACGTTTTTAATTTTGTTTTGTTATTACGAGTATATTTATTTTTAGTTTGCTTTTCATACTTGCTTTCTAAAATATAATAAAGATTTTTTTAATTTAATTTCTTAAGTTGAATTCCCTTATGAACTACGTGACAAATTCTCACGATTTTTGTCCCAAAACGATTTTGTTTCACGGTTTTGTCTCTTTTGATATATTTTGTTGTTTTTGAATTTCCCCAAAAACGAGCTTTTAGCATATAAGCATAACATTTTTTTATGGTTATAACACCTCAAAATAATAATTATTATTTTCTGAAGCGTATCTTGTATGTATGTGAACAAAATCATATATTATGGGACGCGAATAATAAAGAAAATAAACAGTTTTAAAATCTTAAAACGGACTTTTCCGCACGTAGAGCATCTCTGAAATTGAGTGGCAGAGAAAAAATAAACCAACACATAACTGCAGAATATATATTTTATGCGACAATTTTACTTTTTTCAAATAGTTCAACATCGTTCTTTCTCATGACCCATGAACAGGGTAAGGTGTGTACTATCCACCTCGAAATCAATAGATGTCGTCTGGTAGACGACCCTAATCAGAATCAGTCGAATCCCGATGGATCCGAGACGATTTAGTTGAGTGATCGTGCCAACAAAAACATTTCTCAAATAGTCCACCGTTGTTCTTTCTCATGACCCATGAACATGGTAGAGCGTGTTCTATCCACCTCAATATCAATAAGTGTCATCTGGGAGACGTCCCCGATCAGAATCAGTCAAAACCCGATCAATCCGACATGATTTAGTTGAGTTATCGCATTAATGAAAAAAAATTCTCAAATAGTCCACCGTCGTGCTTTCTCATGACCCATGGACAGGGTGGGGTGTGTCCTATCCACCTCAAAATCAATAGGTGTCATCTAGGAGATGTCCCCGATCAGAATCAGTCAAAACCCAATCGATTCGACACGATTTAGTTGAGTTATCGTGCTAACAAGAAATTTTAATGCCAACGACAACGACACACACACACAAAATTTTTTTTAAATCTTTTTTTTTTTTGGCTTTTAGGCCGAAAAACGAAAAATAAACGAGAAGAATTTTTTAAATTTTTCTTTACACGATTACATTACTTTTCCGCTAGTACCTATAGTTGAGTGCGGAAAGGTAAAAATTATTATGAAGTTCCCAGAATGTGTAGAAACAATCTTCAATCTCAAGATCAAAGTTTCCATGCAGTTTTTTTGGGGCATTATCAAAAACCACAAAAGAAATAACATCTCAAAAACCGCAAGACTTCTGATGGAGATCATTAGGGCTGAATAGCTTCTAAATGACACCACCTATCCACCATTCCCGTTTGGCAAGACAATTTGTCTAATACCCTGTATATTCATAATTTTAGGTTTTAATGACAAAAGTATCAGGTTTATAAAATAGTTGCTGAAGAATACCCCACAAAAACCCATTATAAATTTAAAAGTATGCCAATAAAGTGATGAGATGAGTTACGAACCCATTGTCTTAGGGGGGTCGACGGGTCGGTGTTGAGCCGCGCCTGCTATTGTCATCAGCGACAGGATCAGGCGAACACCGTCTAACAAGCTCTTAGATGACCGTGATGAATGAACTCGTTTGTTTTGTAGTGCCTGAATATTAATACGGACCGAAATTTATGTAGCATTAATGGGAATTAGATCCGAGCGATCAACACAATGTTACAATTTATAAATTTATTATCACTTAATGACCCTTATTGTAACAATGGAATGATAAACGACTTCTTCAATTATGCTATTGGAGGAGTATCCTGTTAACATAAACGACACTTGTACTAAAGGGTCTTATAATGAAACAGATATGTTCAGTAAAATGTAATGTTTAATTTTATTTTATTGATATTTTCAGTTACGAATTTTCTTTTTATAAAAATATTGCCCTTGTAGAACACTTCAGATCTTATCCACTACAAAACGTACAGTATACAATATATGATAGAACTTTTTTCTACCTACCTACGTGAAAGACATTAACGTTACAATAAAACAGTTACCACTAATTGTTAGCACAAAATCTATTCATCTTGAATGCATACAGATTAGTGATAAGAATGTCGTCGAATTGTGAAAATAAAGAAAATGTTAATAAAACTCTTTTTAAAATTTAGTAAACCATCTTAGTAAATTACTTTTATCGTTGTAATAGTGCAGTAATACTGTAGTGGGGCCTACTTACAGCAGATATATTTTGATTTTTACTTATGGTTAATGTATAAAATTCTCTAAAAAGTGTTTTTTTCTTCGTGATACGTACAAAAACTGGGTAATTTACAAAAATCAAAAATACAATTGAAGAAACTAATCAGGCAGGCTTAATTTTTAACCACACAGTAACGGTGGTTTACAAAAAAATACGATTATTAAAATGGCAGCGTGAAAGTGTTGCGTCTTGTGAAATTCCCGAAGATATTCGTGATGAAGCGGCTGCTACAAGTTTGGATTTATTGCCTTTGAAGGCTAGTGTCAGGTACGAGAAAAGAATATCAGGATTTTATAACATGGCGCAAAAGCAGAGACATTGAGGGGGGGGTCAATGAAGATATTTTGCTCTGCTACTTGTCATAGTTGAACAAAAATTTTGCGTCAAACAGCTTATGGACAAAAATTTACATGATAAGGACCTGCTTGAAATTACACGAGAATGTTGCCATTTCTGGGTTAGTATTTATTACTTCCACCTACTCCCTTTTATTACTCAAAAGTTACGCTTGCTACAGAGATGGAAAGCTTTTTATGAAACGCAAATCTGAATGTTATAAACCAAAAGTCAAAAGTTCTAACAAAGGAGCAAATAACAAAATTTGCTAGAGAAAAAAACTTTTTGCTAGAGAAGGTTATTTTTGTGTTTGGGAATTTTTGGCGCTTGTCGTTGGCAAGAACTTTCGACATTGCAAACAAACCATATTGAAGATACTGGGAAATTGATAATCGTAATGCTAGAAGACACAAAAAATAATGCTTCCCGGAAATTTATTATTATGGAAGACCACACTCCTTTTTAAGGCTGCACAAGAAATATACAGCCCTTCGGCCAGTTGGTGTATACAGTCAACGTGTGTTTGTAGATTCTAGACAAGGTAAATGCACAAGACAGCCAGCAGGAGTTCATATAATTGGAGCCGTTCCTAAAAAAATCGCAGAGTTTTTAAAGTTGGAGAATTATCAAGCTTACACGGTTCATTGCTTTAGGCGATCCACAGTTACGTTGCTGATTAGAAATGGAGGCGATCTGCTTAGACTGAAGAAATTTGTCGGTTGAAATTCTGGGGCAATTGTACAACAGTATGTGGAAGAATCAGTTAAAATATCGAAGAAATTTTTTGTTCCGGCAAATATGTAACCTACAGCCTTCAGAAAACACTTGTGGGCACAGAATCAGGATGTTTAATCAGTCTTCTAATACTCAGAACAGCCATAGTGTTGATCGAGTGGATGCTGATGCTGAACTAGCTTCAGAAATTTCTTACGTAGACGATACAAACAACAATGAAATGAAAAAAGTTTCAATTTCTGGAAACAACAACGGTCTGTTCAAGTTTTACACTTGTTCTCATATAAAATAGTGTTCTATCGATTGGTCCTTTGCTTAAATATTTGGAGTAAATTTAATTAAAATAATTATTAAATAACGCCCACGGCTGTTATTATAACGCCCGTAACTGTTATGTAGGTTATATCGATCAAGCAGATAGTACTGTTATGCCAAAATAACACATAGGCATCACGAAAATATAATTTCAATCACAGGTATGTTAACGTCGCATCGTTTGTCGATGACAGTCGTTGAATATTGAAGCCCTATCTTTGACAGAACACAAGTGGCGCGGAATTCAAATCCTATAGTTCTAACTGAGACACCCTATATAACAGGAAAAAGTATATTAAAAATATACATATATAAAAGAAGAGTATATTTCTATAGTAAAGAGTCGGTTGCTTGCCAAAGATATTTATCAGTATGGAAGTACATATTGATACAGAATATTCTTATGGTGCACATCGTGATTAGTCTTCCTTCAATTAGTTGAAGCATGAATAGTAGGCTTTCCTTCACAAAGTCAATTAGGCTTTCCTGGAACCCAAAGTGAGGCGTGATGAATATACAAATGTATTGCTTTTCCATTGTCTCTCCAAATTATAGTCTACTAACTATTTGACTTTTCAAAATTTGACTATTCTTGGAAAATAGCACAAGCTACTAGTCATGTTTCCATTCTCGAACATTTTCGTATATTTCATGTCAATACGAACTACCACCATGTATACTGGAGGAACGGAAAGAAGTTAATGTTAGGGCACGAGAAAATAATAAATCATCCCCCGTATGTAGGAATGCGGGACTTCCTTGCAGATATCCACATTTAAAATATGTATTTATAAGGCGAACTATAATTTCCCAACTAATAATTATATAAGACTGGTAAATGCACGGTAACAATTAAAAATTATCGTTATGCTATCTCGATGGGTTGTGTGGTGAAGTATTAATTACTTTTAATGGCAATAAATGGACACAACCGACAATTGCTTCACATAGCTGAGAAAAACGGGAACGTTAAAATTGTATGCTACGTCAACAACGTTTCTGCTGTTCTAAGTGTTGCAATGATTATGAATAGCCAAACTCAGATATTTCACATTAAATATATTCTTAATACTACTATACGTGTAGTGGTTTCCATTGATGAACTTCTGTTTTAGGTTGCTAGTAATTTTTCGATAAAACCATTAGGTAATAAAAAAGACAATTTTCCTTATACAAATTTTTAACTTCGAGGCTAAATTATTGAGTAAATATTATGTAAGCAACTATAAAAATAATTATATTACGGAACCTTTCTAGTAAACGACAATAAAATTTTTATAGAGAAAAATATTTGTAAAATCGCATGAAATTTTGTTTAATATAGAGTCACATGTAAAAGGTGACAATTACAATAAGAATTCTTATTGTAATTGTTATTGTGTTACAATAAGAATGCAAGATGTGAATTTTAAACAAAACATCGTTTTCTATAGCAAAGTATTGAAATATTTACTGATTTACAATGTAGATCAGGCAGGATTTGGCAATCATGTATAGCATAACACATTCTATAAATGGCCGCAACGGCTTTGGCGACATACGAGTGTTCTTCTGGCGAAATTTTCAATAACGGTTTTGCATACATGTGGCGGTATCTCGTTTACACAATGTTCAATTTCGGCCTTCAATGCTTGGGCGGTCGTGGGCTTGTTGGAGTAAACCTGAGACTTCAGAAAATCCCAGAGAAAAAAATTCGTAGGTGTTATATAACAAGATTGTGACGGCCAATGCTGGCCACCAAAATGGGAGATGACATGATCAGAAAAAGACTCGTGCAAGACCGTCAATGTTTCACGGGTGGTATGGCAAGTGGCACCATCCTACTGAAATTACATGTGTTCAAGAGCAAGATCTTCCAATTGAGGCAGACAGAACTGTGTTAATCATGTTATAATAATGTTCGTCATTCACCTTCCTTGTTTTCAAAGAAAAATGGCCCTCTGGTTCCTTTAGACTACAATGCACACCAACCAACGACAATTTGGGAATACATTTGTTGCTCGTGAATCGTTCGTGGATTTTCTGAGCCCCAAATGGCAACTAATAGGCAACTTTGCCTATTAACGAAGCCATCAAGGTGAAAATGGGCTTCGTCGCTGAAAATGATTTTTCCCACAAAATCGGTATACACCTCTTGTTGTTCAATGAACCTATCAGTGAACTCTTCGCTGCGCATGGTCTGTTGACAGAAGTTGTTAGTCAATTGAACTTTGTAAGCATTAATGAGAATATGGTGGCTGTTGAATTGTCCAATTCTTGTGCACGAAGGTTTACCAGATACATAAATTTTACCTTTATCATAAGAATACCAACGTTTGAAACATATAACGGTCACAATTTTCGAAAAAAAAGTACATATATATTAAATTTTTTTGTATATTTATCTGCCACTATGTCAATGCTTGACAGTAGAATTCCCGTTTACCTCTTGCTTAATAAATCATTAAGAATTATTAATGATTAATTAAGATTCATCTTTATATCTTGTTAATCCACATGTTGATTTAATTCATATTTTTATTGTCTACCCAAGAAAATAAAAAAATACCATTTTTGTTTCCATGTAGTAAAAATGTTTTAGTAGTCGATGTATATGACTATTTTAAAGTGAGATGTAAAATAATTTATAATTCATAATAGATCGATTTAATTTAAAACGACAAAAATATACATTTTTTAAATCATCCCATATTGAAAATATAGTGAAAGTGTGAAAGCACTAAATTATAGTGTACTTATAATAGTCTTTAATTTGAATAATATTATTCTTATTTATTTAGTTTTAGTGTAAAAACTATAGTTTCAGTATATACTTATTTTCTCTGCTGATGATGTCACTTTAGTTGGCGAAACGAGAATGGAGCCCACGTGCGAAATAAAAACGCAAGGACGACAAAATGTAAATATTCATATATGGCATACTCGGAAATATGATACAATAATTATATTTTTACACATGCTACATCAAACATTGACACTTTATGCACAAAATTATATAAATTTAGTAAAGAAAATATTAGATAATTTACTCCTTAATCACAGTATATCTGATTTGCCAAAATGGCCTGGTAAATCTGATTTTATAACCTGATAAAATCAACGTAACCTATTTTGGATGGGAGTACGAGGTAATATTTCCTGGCCTCCTAAATTCCCGGATTCCAACCCACGTGATTATTTTCTTTGGG
Organism: Rosalia funebris; assembly: GCA_037954035.1. Lineage (NCBI taxonomy): Eukaryota > Metazoa > Arthropoda > Insecta > Coleoptera > Cerambycidae > Rosalia > Rosalia funebris. The sequence continues at coordinate 12,245,132 of JAZFAV010000018.1, forward strand.
GAATGTTGTAAGAAAGTAAGTATGATATACAAACCTCATTATAGAAAACACTGACCACATAAATAACGATGAAATTGTTTTTCAAAGAGTTCGTCGTAATTATGTTAAATAGGTAATATTTGCGTGGCCAATAAAGACCTAGTGATATAAAATGTGCTTTAACTATAGTGATTGTTTTATTTGTTTGTTGTTATCACTTGTCGATGTTAATATTTTATTTGTTGTTAGTATTAATGTTAATTTGTTATATTATTTTGTCACTAATATAAATATTAGAAATATATTTTTGAATACAAACATTTCGAAAACTGTTAAAAGTAACCTCAAAAGGTAACACTTATATATTTTGATTCAGAAGAAATTGGAGATTGTATGTTCTGCATTATATGTAGGAGTTCTATTAAAAAAAAAAACGTTATTTGTTACATCCTGTATATTTCTTAGGAAATCAAAATAATGACACCATAAATTTATAACAAAAATAGTACCTATTTGATTTTTGAAACGCGACAATCTCTATTTACTAAACGGCTTTTTTCGTGTGTGTCACGAAATATTTAGGTCGATGTACGAAATGCTTTTCGTTAGAATTTCGGAATTTTGACAAAATCAATATAGTAAATTGACCCTTGCGAACAACGCGGTAACTTTTGTTTTTTGTTTCGAAGCCTCTAGATGCATGCTCCGGAAGTGACTTCGATATGAGCGAGGGGGCGACGCAATATTATTGCGATTTGCTTACTCGTCTATTATTAAGAATTAACGAAATAGAAACAGGGTTAGTTTTAAGTGGACTATAGTGTACTTGTATATTTTTTAGGAAATTAAAATTGACACGATAAATCTACAGAAGAAATCATATAGACTTATGATTATATAGTCAATTAATAATATATTAAAAATATATTATTAATTGACGAAATAGGAAGAGCTGCTGTAAAAACTGAACTTGTTCCTTATGTGATTTTAAAATTACAAAAATATTATCTAAATCAAATTTGAACCACTATAGGCTATATTAAATTACCACGATACAATAGTCTATCATTTCAAAGTCAATATCATATATTCTATCAGACGATATGCCAATAGAAAGACTTGAAAGCACCAATCTCCCCCAGCGTATAGGCCGATTTGATACTGCAGATAGAAAACTCGAACGGACGCCTGACAACCTATAATTTGACTCTAGCGGTTTTATCTTTTTTTTTACAGTCCACCGTTCAGCAAATTATAAGCATCGTTGAAACAACGTCACCACATATTTATTGGTTTTATGGTTAACAGATTAAATAAATATGGAGAATGAAAAAAAAATTAATTGCTGCTAGACGAGAAACGGGCTAGAAGATTTATTGCTTTCCAAGGCAAAATGCGATTTTAAAACGGGTAAAGTGGACAAAAGAAATTATTAAACGATTAATAATTAAAGTACGCCGTGACATAAGATTACGACAGCCTCAGGCTACAAATTACACTTTAATCGAAATATGCGGCTGTTATGTTTTATAGTAAATATTTCATTCACATCAATATAACCCAGAAATTACTAGAACACTCAAACGGTTAAGTACACGTAAGCTAAAAACATGTCACAAAATTACGATTTTTATGGAATTATTATTTTCTATTATGTCAGGGTGTTTTTAGGGTGATTGTGAAGAAATTAAAAGAACTACGGGGGTGGGGTGAAAAGTTTCCGGCCTGCTAAAGAAAAACATTTTATTTTTTGCTATTTTATTTTTCAACATAATCCCCATCAACTTTAATACATTTTTTATAACAGCACTATAATGTAGTGATACCATATTTGTTAGAACGATTTGTTGAGCGCTTCTAAATACGCATTTACAGCATTGATGATTTCCTCGTTGCTCCCAAATCTTTTATAGTAGAATTATTTTATGAAGACCAAGTCGGCAATAAATCGTGCGACAAAGACAGGTGCATATCTGACTTTCTTCCATACCAATCCAATCTGAATAAGAGACACAGACCTGTCTGTAAATCATTTGCGCACGCCGCTTGTAATAGTATTACTGAATCAAATACACAAGTCTTATCTCATGTCCTGCTCCTCCCGATGAGTATAAACAAGGATAGTTTCTAAAAGAGTGGCGAACGAAAGGTCTAACTATCGAAACACTCAATATTTACTGTATTTGTTTGATTTATGCAAGTTTAAAACTATGTACGTGTTAGTGCACTTCAGTAGTTTTAAATGTGACCTAAGTAAAATTATTTTATTGCATTCGCGTGGGAGAAGTTAAGCTATACATTCTCTTTGTCGCACGGTTTATTGCCGACTTCATAAAATATTTGTACTATACTTCCGAGCCTTGTTTTGAGGTTAGGAAACAAACGATAGTTGCTGAGAGCTAAATCTGGTGAATACAGCCACGACGAGGACATATTGGTATTGCGTTATCAATAACAGTCAATAATTTTGTGTGAATTTTTCATAATGCAACTGTAAATGATCGTACACAAACTATTCAGTGTTAAACTGTTAATCGCGGCATGTTGACGTCGTATGGTTTGCAGATGGCAGTAATTAAATATTGACGCCCTATCTTTGACAGAACACAAATGGCGCGCATTTCAAATCCTACAGTTCCAACTGAGACACCCTATATTAATATGGTACTAAATTAATATTGAGTAATAGTGATCGATTTAGAATTAGCACCGATTGTTGTGGTGTTAACGTCACATACCTTCAAATACCTTTCTTGGGTTAAGTGGTATAGTGGACAACTCTCCAGTCTTTCACGCCGGCACCGACGCGGAGTCTCAGATTCAACTCCGAGGACAGGCAAGAATGGTAGTAGTTTTTTCACGTGAGTGCTTGACTTTCGGTTCGAACCCAATATGAATGTTTATAGTAATGGCCAAATCTTCTGAGGTTAAATTATCTTATAATTACATCGGAGAAGGTCTTCAAGTTCCCTGGATTGATATGGGGTAATGATGTAAATCGCTTGGAGCTGGCCTGAATTACAGGTTGGGGGTAATGCGGACGTGGGTTCGATTCCTATATAAGTTGGTTAGGTGTGTTTGTGTGAATATCGGGAATTAGGTGGAAGAATAGCACTAAGTTAACCCTCGCAAGAAAACCTTAATCCTAGTCTACTGCTAGTCTCTCGCACGGGAATATTACAAGGTAAATATGCATGTATTACTAGCATCTTCGAATTTATTAAATACACGGAAACATTCGTTATAATAACACATAATGAGACCGAATAACCGCTTCAGACCCAATTGAAACAAGATCCCGAAATTCCATTAGGATTCCCAAAGCATCAATCCTCTCCGGCTCTAAATGATACGTAATACGTGGATGTTCGAGAGGATTCACGAATAATATAATTGAATGATTACAGGTGCAGGATCGGCAAAAAATTTAAAGACCCAGGGATGGCTGGCAGATAATTTAGGCGTGCAATAGAGAAAATGATACGTTGGCAACGTGGAAACAAACACGAGCTGCTTTGGATTCACGTCAGCACTCAGTCCGTTAAGATAATAAGACCGTACGGAGACCGACTCAATCCCGTGCGCTGACACCGGGACGTTTTCTTGGACACACACAAATTTATACGTAGTCGTACAAACATGCGACTAAGAAAAATAGCTTTGGCAACATGTTAAATTGAAAATTCGCCGAATCAATCGATTACCCCGGCCAAGTCGGTACCGCCTTCTATCTGGGCAATGGACCACCGTGAAACCCGAATATACGCAAGTGAATCTCTGAGTACAATGGACGCCTCTTTAGTATCTGCATCGACTTAAGTCCCATTTGTAGCACATGCGACGGTTACGAATTATATCGGGAGCACGGAAGAAAATTCAAGCTGACGTAACAGCTGGGCACTTCAGTCTCGACGAAATATATAGAGTGACAAAATAAAACGATAAAGAAACTAAACATTTGTCAATTTTACGAACACGGTAAATAATATGGATCAAATTAAATCGATTATTTTCAAAAGGAGACATTTTTTTTAAGTTCGTATTTTAGCGGGATGTTATAAATTTGGTCTTCACATCAATATGTCAAATGTGGTGGCTATATCTTAAATATAGAAGGCAGTAGAAAATATTACCGGGACTATTTCTAGTGGCTAGTGGCCCAAGCTTTAAAAAAGTCTATCACGAGAGTGCATGAGCAAAAACATAAACAAATTTCTATTGGTATAACCTCGTTGTACATGTTCGAATACAAAGATGATTTGGTCACAACACGCAGTTTTATCGATGGCTTCACTATAAATACTTTTAGATTATTAAAAAATCTAAAACCGTCGTAATCGAAGCCATAAATTCGCCATCAAACACCATTGATGAGGAAAAGATTGTTGACATCAGAAAAGTTGTAATGTATATATCCGATAAATCCCTTGTATTTTACGAAAAGATTTTGTCATAGAAGACGAAAACGAGTGGAGTAAATGACTGAAGATTTAATTCAGTAGTATAATGCATAATATCTTCCATTTTTTTTTAATTGACAGTCATTTTAGCTATCTGATTTTTGATTTACATTTTACCTAGGTACTTATTTAATAAAAATAATATGTTCATTCAGCTGACTTTTTCTGACAAGACAATAATAATAATAACATAATTATTATGTGATAAAAATGGTATTTTATGGTAAAGGTTATGGTAAAATATTGACTGATATTTAACTTCCATTTAGTTTGAAAACATGAAATGTCCAAGTTGGTTTTTTCGATTTTGTGAATCAACAGGTGGGGTAGAAAATCTCCAAAAATGATATCCAAATACGTACAGCAATGCTTGCAATATAACATGGATTTTACGCAAATTTAAGCCCTTAAATTTCATATTTAATTGGTTTTATGTTTCTACTGAAAATTTTCAATTTGAAGATATGTCATATTTTGAAAATAAACGCTTCAATTAAGTATGCAGTATATTTTGTGATAGGTATACTTGCACTATTATATTGCACTCCATCTTGACCTATGTCTCCTTAATTAATATTATTAAATGGTTTACTATGTAAAAACTAAGAAGTATTCTATATAGTTTGTGTCTTTTTAAGAGATCACCTTTCCTTTGGGGGGATATTTTATTGCTTAAATGCTTTTTATTTAGAATATAAGATTGACTATGCAGCTACTGACTCTTTATTGCTTCCTTTATTTTTTCTATGGTTGGTACTTCGTCTTATTTATCATATTCGAAATTAATGTTGACCATATATTCTTCTACATTTTATGGAATAATATTCAGTATTTGTCTGAAATTGTCTGAAACAAGTCTACACATCTCTACATTTTTTATCTCTAGACTGATTCCTTCCACCATCCCTATAGCCATGTTTAAATGCTTGTATAAATCTCCAGTTTCTGATTGCTCTTTGAAAGACAGCAGGACATTTTCTGTGTAATCAATGTTACCATCTCCTAAACGTTTTGTATTTTTCGCTATTCTTCCTGTCCTGCTCTGTAATGTCCACTCTTCCACGTCCTTGTATATATATATATATATATATATATATATATATATATATATATATATATATATATATATATATATATTCCTATTTACTTATTTTCGTTATCTTGAAGGCATTCCCCATCAAACCTATAGCATTGCTTCTTTTGTTGGTCTAGTTTCCTTTAACCGTTTTTTGTTTCCTCCTGTGTCACAACCTATTCTGTACTAAAGAACTGTTTCTCTTCCCTTCTGTAAATCTCCTTCTTATATGTATCCTTAAGGAAATCAACTTTGTTTTGCTCTACCTGGTAACCTCTTTTCTTCTTGGAATTGTGTATTATAACCCTTATTTTGGACTCAAATAAATAATAGTCGAAGTCAATATGTGGCTATCTCCTTAATTTCTTTCCGCAGATATTAGAGAAATGTCGTGCACCTATACCCACGCAATCTATTTTCTGAACCATCCGGTGGCATTTAGCCACATTTATGGATTTATTCTCTCTCACAATAAGAATGTTTGTCTGTTATAAATTCATCTTCTTCCCCTCACCTCAGGCAAGGACAACCCTAAAGCTTCAGACAAGGATAATCCATGTTACAGAGCGGTGCTAAATTCCCTTTCTTAGCGCTTAAGCCCACAATAATGCCCCCAATGTTGGACACAATGGCAACGATACTAATACACATACCATTATTGAAGAATATCATGGGTCACTCATCCATCTTGTGAACATAGAACAAAGCACTGCACTTTTACTAGCTCTTCATCGAGTAACCCACCTGAATGCCCACCGTATTCTCCCTACGTGTACTTAACGATGTAATATAAAATGATAACTATATATATTTTTTTATTTTATACAAATAACGATCACATCTGAAACCTATTCTATAGACAGGATAATATTTATTGTTCTTAATAATACTTTTCCCCAACCAAGATTGCTTCTTAAATAATACAGTGCCATATGAACTGAGATAGCGTGTATGCTTCGAAGGTAAATACACACATTAGTAAAACAAAGCTACATTAACGGTATGAAAGAACTGTAGGATGGAATTGTAAACCCTTGACCTCAGCGACAATCAATAGTGAGATTAAATGTAACTGTAATTAACTAATAACAATAGCTAAGAGTTACGAAAAAAATTAATATGCATGTCCGTTACAAAAAAAAAAGACAAGATCAAATATGCCGATACTTAAACTCCATTCAGAATACAAGTTTACTATATTAGTTTGTTAGTATATTGTTCTAAGATTAGATTCGTGTTTATTATTTCTTATGTTTTCCATTGCAATGTATAGCCAGGAGGCAATAAAAAAGCCATGAGAAATATGTCGTTAAAGTTTTAGACAACTACATATTTGAAATAATTAGTAACTGTTCATCGACATAAAAATATTTTCTCAAAAATTATTTTGAGGAAGAAGGTATACCTCTTAGTTTGATTACTTTATAAGGGACGTAAGGACGACCTACTCTACTGGGTATTATTTGAAAAGGATATTCAAAAAGGCGAGGTAAAGTACATTCTTATACAGTTGAAAAGCTGGCGTGGTAAAACTGTACCACTTTTAGTGGTGTAAAAAGGATATAAAATTTCACTATATTAGGTATAAAACAACACCAGTACAATTACTACAATTTTACACCGTTATATTGTAATATTTTATACATTTTAGGTATAAATCTAATATAAATGCACAACAGTGTAGTACACTTTACTCCACGTGGGATAGATTGCGTGATAGTCAGTCTAGAGTAGACACTGTTGAAACCTAAAACAATATGACTGTTCGTGTTTTCTGATTCAAAAATTTATGCTCTTATTCTATTGTGTCTCAAGAAGCCAACATTTATTGTGTTGGCCAAGTTTATTAAATGTTTTTGCCAACATAAGATAGAAATAATATGTTGAATTTTATAAATCGTTGGATGACATCACCGCATGGATATTACGTACATATATATACCTAATATGTTTGGGTTTAGCGACAAAATGAACAAGGGTATATAAATGCATATCTTGTATCAGTCACGTCTCCTTTATAATCTGATGATTATTTAATAATAATATACATGTAAATTTTCTATATTATTACTAAGAATAATCCTACCAAAAATTATTTTCAGCGAGAACTAAATCCTAATAAGAAAATGATTAATAATTGTTTAAACCTAAAGCAATGCATCTATTTATGAATTCTGAAAAACTAACTTATACCCAAATGGTTTGGATATTAATTGATTAGTAAGAGCTAACAGAAAACATAGTCATTGTAATAGTCGAGTTTACTAATAACAGATATTAGATGTCTCAAAAATATGTTAAATTTTGATAAATTCGCTGGAGGATTTCATTGGGTAGGTAGTAAAATGATATTTTATATTTGCTATTCTTATTGTGCCCCTACTAATATTTGCTTACATTGTTCACGAATATATAAATATTTTCTAGACTTACACTAGCACATACATATAACATACATCGATATTTCACATGTGTAATAAAGAATTTCACTTATTAAAGTAGTGAAATTCTTGTGTACATTGAAAAGAAAAGCATAATAAATTGTCTTCTATTTCAAAGCCGCCTTATTTTCCTTTATTGTATAATATGAACAGCAAATGATTTAAAATTGAAATAAAGCTTACACCAAACGGTGGTCAAAAGACGTCATGTTGGTTTTATTGTATTACTGGTTTCTATTATTATACTAGTCTCTATTATTATACTCCATATTACTTCTTTATTCTACCATTAGAATTGCATTCTTTCCATCTTTATAAGATTTGGAGGTTCAATAATTTATTTTTAACTAAAAATTCGTAAATACGAGTATTTCCATTTATTAAACTACTAAGTACCCTAATATGACTATGACTAGGCTGTACTGTTTTGACTGCTACTATTACCATCCCAAATTTTCCAATAGGCCTTAAAGAAAATTAATAGTAACAATTCTAAGTTACCAAGTCAGGTAGCTAAATCAAGGATTTCTGATATACATGACATAAATTTTTTCACGGTTGTCGTCTAACGCCCGTTTTAACACTGAAATAATATTTTGAGGGAGCCTAATAGAACTTTGGTTTCATTACCTTTAATGTCAAAGTGTTGGCATCATCAGGATATAATTAAAACTGTTTTAAACTGATGATGCAGACTTTTTACAAACATCGAAAGATAATGCATTGTTTAATGTGCATTTCAACCAGATTGTCATCGTCAGGGGGTGATTAAAACAGTCTTAATCGGGAGGAAATGAGTAACACTGTATTATCATCAGGAAATGATAAAAGTTATTTTAATCATGCCTTGATAACGCAAAATTAGTTGGTAAAACGCACTTCAAGCCATGTGTAATTCGGCAGCTGACTGACGGGTATTTTCACGTGAGTAGTCACTTTCAATAAACGCGGTGACTTTAGATTATTCAAAATAATATTGCAGAATCTGTTCTCTCTCAACCTTACATGATTTGAAGGTTCAATAATCTATATTTTTGACTGAAAATTCGTCACTAAATGTCAGCAATATATTACGAATATTCCCATTTATTGAACTACTAAGTACCCTAATATGAACACGGCTGTGCGCTATACTGTCTTTAATGTTAAAAATGTTTATACTATCAGAGCTTTTCCAATAAGTTTCAAAGAAGTAACAATGCGATATCACCAAACGACTTGATCAAGGGTTTCTGATATACGTATGGTACTAATTTTTGTTTCGGGGTTGTCTTCCAAACGATGAAGAAATATTTTGGAGGCACCCAATGAAAATTGATTTTTGTTATATTCAGCGTCAGTTAATATTGGCATCATGAGGATATAATTAAAACTGATTTAATCATCTGACGATGCCAACATTCCACAAATATCGAAATATAAAACGTTGTGCGTTTCACTAACCAGCTGGGAATCATCAGAGATGATTGAAACAGTTTTAATTATAACCTGATAATGTCAACTCGGTTGGCAAAACACTTTTCGAGCCACGTATAATCTCAGTGGCTTTGTGGAAAGCTGACTTATTTTTTACGACAACTAGTCATTTTCAATAAAGCAATACGTGTAATTTCAAAACTAACAAAAACATAATAATAATATATTTGCAATATTCTTGGCTTGTACACTCAGACTTAGTTCTTTTCTAGCCCAGCTCATAAACTATTGCAGTCATCCTACACAGCTTAAAAACGGTTATGATACAATGCCTCAATAATTAACAAAAGTACATAGTACCGTGTTCTCATTTGCATTGAACATAATCATACACATCGTAATTCTTCCTAAACACAAAACCTGAATCCACTCCAAGTGATATATTATATTTATGACTACGGCAACAATTCCTGTCTTGATATTCTTATCAGTTTATACTCTTTGTTTAACATGGGTCTCCATTCAGTTCCAAGAGTAAGAACGACCCCAATGTGAAAATACTCATATTCAGATACGATTATTCGATGTGTTATTTAAATGTATTTTGAGGTCTAGTATTTAGATTATACTCGATATTAAATCGATGGTTATTATGGCACATATCTTTTATTGTGATTTTAGTTGTAATTTGTTATCCCATATATTGTATAATGCAGACATCAAATAATTTATACAAATAGCAGTACTGTGCTGTAGAATCAGCAGATTCTCTTTGGAGACAGAATTTCTATCAATTTTCTGCTATTATTTACGCAAATATACACATACCGTCAAAAATCTTGGACCCCCCGTATATTACAGATTTCGACTATGTCTATTTTGTTTTTGTTGCTAGGCAACAAAAGTAAGTTATTTAGCTGTCAAACAAGATCAAATAAATTGCTAGATAAAATATTGTTGATTTATATATTTTTTTAAGTATTCGTCAGTTTTATTGCACATTTAGCAAAGTGACTTTGATACTTTTCTTTCGTTATAATGCCAGGACGTGAGGTTTCTGCATTTAATAGGGCAAGAATTATTACTTTGCATGATGCTGGAAATTCCAATCATCAGATATCCGAGATGTTAGTCATTCCTAGATTTTATGTTGTGCGAATAGTGCATAGGTATCAAGAATTAGGGACAGTGGAGAGAAGACCATGTAGTGGTCGACCTCGAGTGTCAAATGAACGGCAGGATCAATATTTGGTTCAATATGCCTGTAGACATATCGAAATACTTCAGCTCCAGCCCTCAGGGCTCACTACCAAGGTACGTTTCGCCTTGTTATATCGACCTCTACGGTTCGAAGAAAACTCCATCGTGCAAATTTACGTGCAAGAAGGTCTTTAAGGGTACCCACTCTACTTCCACGACGAAAGCTGCCCGCTTTCAGTGGGTACGGGAATGTAGTGATTGTTTTTGCAGCAGTGGCTATGGTTCTTATTCACAGATGAAACCAGAATTGGACTGGTGAGTGATGACAATAGGCAAAGGGTCTGGAGAGCGTCAGGTCGTCAAGAGAGATAATTACTTATCTCCTACGCGACGAATTAGGTGACAATTTAATCTTCATGGACGACAACGAAAGGCCATATCGCGCAAGAACGATTCAAGAGGTACTTTAACAGGGAGATATCTCCCGATTAGATTGTCCAGCTAATTCCCCAGATATGAATACCATTGAGAACATGTGGAATTTTATTTCTATAGCAATTCAAAAACGCATGGACCCACCCCAAAACGTGGAATAGTTATCTGCAGCAGTAATAGAGGAATGGAACAATATTCCTAAAGAAATTATCAACCGTTTGATTGTCTCAGTGCACAGGTGTGTCAATATGTTACTGAGAAGCAGAGGAGGAGACACTGACTATTAAGCTGTATTTTACTTTGTTAAAAAATATGTTTTGTTAAATTTTTGTTATAATACATTTACTTAAAAAATTGCAAATTTTTTTCCCATTGTTCTTTAATTGACTAAATTTTTAAAAATCATTCCTGTATTACAAGAAAATACATTTAGAAAAAATATACTTTGAAAAACAAATACAATATTTAAAAAAAAATGATTTACTAATACAAAACATCGGGGGTCCAAGACTTTTGACGGTGTGTGTAGTTTCACATATTTTCTCTTGTGTTCTTATATGCGCCCAAATATTTGGCAATGGATGGCCAGTCCAACCGTTCTACCCCATGTTCTTTTCTCGACTGCGTTAGAAAGTCAATTTAATATTCTTGATTGTTATTCTCTATTCAAAATATAATTTTGATTTGTATTTTAAACCAGAAGTCAGATGGTACCGAGATATTATAAATTATCTTGGTCAAAGTTGGTCATAACAAAATCATTACTTGGCACTTTTAGCGCTATGGTTAAATGTACTTCAATCATTCTTTGTTCCAGTTCTTGAAAATTAATTACAAATGACATGAAAGTTTATTTTTTTAAGGAAACTAAATAGTCCATAATGGTCAAATAACCCCGCTCAAAACATAACAGAGACCTCAAAGAATAATCAACTTGTGCATGGCATCTTATCATGCCATCATCAAAGAATTTCCGAAGAAAAGTTATAGTATCTCGTGTTATCCATATTGAAGTTCATAATTGCTAAAATGTCTCTACGCAGCTATGTATTGGCGGTGAAATTGAACAAATAGGCTAATTATTATTCTGTATTTTTAATCCAAATACTAATTTTGTGAGGATGTATGATAGTACAGATTCCATAGAAATATACGAATTATCAGATATCCACTGTCACATAATCAAGGTATCCCGTCCTTCGTCCAGGACAAAAACTTTAATTTTAGGAATTATTAATAATTCACTGGCAATATGTAAAGAAGTTTTGGGCAATCTGTCGGCAATAAAGGTTAATATGATTGCATCTGATTTGGGTGGTTATTTTAAAAATTATTCTTTACAATCGTTTGTCATGTTTTAATTTCTTGAGAGGCAGTTCAAAAGTAATATATCTTATTCCAAATGTTGACGAAAGCCACATAACCGAACAAATCATCTGAACATCTTCTTTTGAACGACCAGTCTATAAATACTTATTTCTCTAAGTAACAAACCATATTTTGCGAAACACAATTTTTAGGATATTCAGGAAATAAAAATTCTTAAAAACTGTATACACATAAAATCATATCAATCAATTAACTGTTCCAGTTCGAACTGTTCAATTAACACCAGTTCGAAAATAAGCTTCAGTCATGTAAATTTTCGGTTCTGTATTGAGTCAAAATCATCTGATAAGTGATCATCTGATGAACAGTCTGATGAAACTTCATCCAAACTGTTTGATAAATTTTGCCAACCAAAAATTATTAACCTAAATTTACGATTCTAAAGAAAAAATTATGTTAAAATCCACGATCACTTTTTACCAATATAATCTCTTGTATCTTGATATAAAAGCGTTTTGACAATTTTTTCCATTTTTTTCTGAATTTAAGTACTGCTTGGGAACATACAGGATTTAAACGATGTAGATTGTTATTCGTTAACTTAACTTAGGTTAAACTAATCTCAGATTAAAACAGTTTAGCGAGGTCAAAAATACAAGCCTTTAACTAATTTTGAACTAAGAAACTGACAGTCTCAAGCCTGTGATTTAAAGTATAAGAGGGAGTGTTTTTTTAGAGTATTTCGCAAAAAAGTAACGATGTGAAAATAACTTAAATGTATACTACGTTCTAATGTGATTGCTTTAACTATATAAGTCCTATCGAAAAAGACACTATTAAAATTAAAATTTTACTCTCCACATTTAAAAGAGAACTATCGCGATTAGTGCAAAAGAGAGGTCGGTGTAAAGCAATAGTGGACAGGACGCGGAATATCAACATCAACTGCGCTAGTTGTATTTGTCCTGAACTTAAAAATGTACAGGGAACATGAGGATTTTTATTTTTGATAGGACTGTCTTAAAATACAATTTTTAGAACTCTGGTAGTGGGGTCATTATTCTGCTAAAGTTACCATGCCAGAGATTGGTCTTGAAGCTCTGTATACATTGAGGCTGTTCACTAATGTAATGTAGGGATGAAATTAACCTATGTAGGTTTACAGGATTTATCATACCATATCTTATTTAAAGAGCTATGTAATATTTTTATATTACATTATTATTCATGTGTTCAAAAAATATATATACAAATATAATTATTTTTGTAATTGACAATAAATCAATTAAGATACTAATACAGAAAAGTAAGCGTAATATATCGTAACTAAGTCAACGCAATTATCAAATACATTATTATCAATAATCTTGTAATACCTTTAGTAACTGTATTTAAATTTTAATACGTGTGACAGGCCAACTCGCACTTCAGAAATATACCCATTACCTTTTTTTGACGGAGTCGCATATCGATGGTTTATCGTTACAAAAAGAATCCCATTCCTTTTACTGTTGTTATTAATTTACTTTTTAATCCAATTCAACTAGCTCATGACGCTCCTAAATTGGTAATAGCTGTTCATTGCGGTGACAACGGATATTCGTATATTTAAAAAATTAATAAAGCCCGATCATCCATCAATTGGTTTTAAAATTTGACGCTCGAAAAACTAACCGGAAAATCCAGTCGAACGTAAAATGCATAAAACAAATTTTCATCACATCGAATTAATGTAACAAATTTGTGAAAATATATGTTTTCTTTTGGACATCTAATTAAAATACTATTTAGGAATATTCCACACTTTCAGACAGTTATAACAATATTATATAAGAAATATTGTGTGTATTATATAAAAAAACAGTTAGCCACGTTCATAAACAAAGTATGCATAGGAATAATATTTTTATTTCATTCTATTACTGAAGTTAAACATAAGGCATGCATTTTATATTATTATTATTATACAGGGTTTCAAGATAGTTTCAGGCATAACTTTATATACACATACTCCAGATCTTCAAACCATTTCCACAAAAAGTCTCAACAGAAAAAGATCATATACTGGAATACTTAGGTCCGACATAATAGTTAGATCATTCTTTTAGAAAAATAACGGTCCAAGAAGTCAAAAATATCATCATAAAGGAAATCAATCCAAGAACACTTTTCTTGCATTGATTTCTTGAACAACACTTTTCATGGATTTGACTTATGTAATTATAGGTACAAATTTTTAGGAACTGCCATAAAAATGTTTGAAACTTATCACACATCTTCAGTGCAATCCTTCAGATCCAACATTTTCCTAATCTATGGAAAGTAGCACAAATAATCATAATTCCTAAACCTGACAAGATAAACAGAAGAGGTCACCTCTATAGGCCAATAAATCTTCTTTCTATACTCTCAAAATTATTTGAAAAGATCTATCCGAAAAGGTTAAATTCCATACTTGAAAAATTAAGCATCATCCCAAATTATCAGCTTGCATTTAAGAACAAGCACGGAACCATTGAAAAAGTCAAGAGAATTGTCAATGTAATCAACGATGACCTTGAAAAGAAAAGGTCTGTTGTATCTGCTATTTTCTTGGATGTCAGCCAGGTATTTGGCATGAAGGACTATGCTATAAGATAAAGAGCATCTCCCCTATCAACACCTTCTAATACTGAGATCTTATCTTAGCAATAAGCCATATTATGGTGAAACAAGGCTGCACATATATCAGTCTACATCGTATCCTATCTGGTGTACCCCAAGGAAGTGTACTGAGACCAACAGTCTATCTAATCTATACGGTTTATCTACCTATATTTAGATTAACAACAGTCCCTACATTTGCAGATGACATCGAAATATTAGCCTCCCACGCAAACCTCATTCAAGCATCCAAGAACCTTCAAATTAACTTGAGCAAAACCCAAGTATGGCTAAAAATAATGAATTAATGTCAACGAACCCAGATCTGCGCATATCTTCATGTTGAACAGATTATCTTGTCCACTTGTAGAGTTGAATGGACAACAACTTACTCAAACCAACAAAGTCAAATATGCACCGGTATGCATCTTGACAGGAAGTTAACATGACAAAAACACATCATTACTAAAAGAACTCAACTTAGTTTTAAGTTCAGGTAAGCATATTGGCGTGTCGGCAAGAAATCTCAACTTGTCTTGTGTCGAACGTCATTAATAACTTCTTCTGTATAAACACTTGGTCCTACGAGTACGTTTTCTATAAGTCACAGAGCCAGTTTCGCGAAACATGCGCAAATGTTTTATGAAAAGTGGAAACACAATGTTCAAGTCGCACATAAAACTCATTTGGTGTTACTGGTAAGCTAGGACATGCTCTTGAAAATTCCAAGTCAAAATGTAAACGCCGACTGTGTTCTCAATTACACTAAATGCCATTTCAAGTGGTATATCAGTTCGAAAATAGGTTTCGGTTATGTAAATTTTGTATTCTGTAGTATTTTTAACAATAACAAAAAATATACAGGATACTAGCTTCGATAATTATTTTAAAGCACACAACCACCTTTGGTCAAGATAATTTTTGATGTCTCGGTATAAGGGTTACACTCTTATCATCTTGCATTGCTACACAACTATCTACTACTAGTTTAATATCTATTACTATTTTGGACACACGGAAACTAGACATCCTTCCCCAGAAAGCCTACAAGGCAGGTTTGTGTAGGGGAAGGTTACACATATAAACGCGGACAAACACCTAGCCCTGAGGGAAGTGCCAAGTTCCTTCTGGTGAGAATCGAACTTACGCAGACAATGTGTCCAATATTTGGCGCAGTTGCCACCCTGTTACCAAATACCAAGTTAACACTACCGCGGCACCATGAGAATGAGACTATGCGTCACCCATCCAAGTCGCAGCCGTGAGATTCGTTACTTGATTTCGAATAGCGTAAATACAGTGTACGCTGCCTCATCCTATCTAATTTTAATATTTAATATCAACATGTACCTCCACAGTATATATTCAGTGATTAGATTTGGTCAACATATTAAAAATAAGATAATATGTAAAATACATACTTTTAAGCAGGAAGCAATATATCACTAATAAAATTACCACGGTGTAAGTAAATACGAACTACGAACTTTGTAAATTTATTAAGAAGCATGAGAAATTGAATATTATTTTCGTTTTGCCCTCGGGCAACGTGAAGTGCTGTTATATTCTATGTTACTGTTACAAACTGCTTTTCATCTCCATTAGCCATGAAATACCAACTAATAAACATCCCATTATAAAGTGATGACCTACAGAGGAGACAAAATTATGATTATGAATATCCATTGTCTTTGAATTGCCTTCCCATAAGACACATGAACGATACGAACAATAATAATAGGAATAACTAAAAACCGTTATACGGACTGTATAGAAGTATGGATATTCTTTCACAACACCACTCAAAATTCAAATGACTGACAATTCACAGGTATTATAGTTATTTATACACCGAGGGCATTAGAGGGTTTATATATGCACCGGTTCGAGGAATAAATGTCGACCGAGGGCAATGGGTACGTGGTTATTTTTCACGAAATAGTACATTATGTATAATATATATAAAGGCAATATATTCCTGAAAGATAATGTAAGTTGATTTGAAGTACCACAGAAGTCCGAGAATGTCCATTTACTAGATACATATGTTTTATCCAAACTCGAAATCGATTTTACCAATTAGGGAATTTCTATTAATGCACAGTATGTCTTTATTACAATCTATTTGTTTATGAAATCATTTCCTTATTTTATTGTTGTAATAAAAGTCATATTATGTGCTTACAATTGTAAATACTTGTGCTTTAATACTTGTAAATATTAAAAAATATTAAAGCATTTAAAATTGACAGTGAATATGATGTCGAGGTGTCCGAGATACTACTACATGTCGCTGATTTTCGAGGTAAAGTTCAGCCAATATTTCGTAGTTATACAAACTGCAACATATCTAAATATAAAGAAGTGATTATAGTAAACGTCCAACATGTGTAATATGTTTAATAAATGTCTTATTTATTAAAAACTGTATTTTTAATGTGAGCTGGCTCATCTTCGTGTATTTATTTGCTGTCTAAAATGTAAATACAAAAACTGATATGGAAAAGTTAATTTCCCGACTTCTTAGATCAGAAAATAAACTTTCTCGTATTCTTTTCTGACGGTTGTTCAGCAACGTATTAAAATACTAGAATAGGTTATTTTGGGATATGGAATTACGCCATGAAAGTAAACATTCCTAACCGATTTTCGAAAAAATTGGTTTTCTCATTTGTATATATGGCAGAAGGATACATAAAGAAGAGTTTGTCCTCTGAGAACAGAGTATCCACTATAATAATAGATTCAGCTACGGCATCAAGTGTATCTTCGTTAGCTTGCCAAAGTTTTAGTGGCCAAATTTCCTCTTCAAGGATTCAAGAAACTCGGAAAAAGGTAATATCACATAATTCCTCAGGAAAGTTCAAACATTGTGCAGTTAATTTTTTTGACGAACTCTTTAGATATTGTTAGAAACAGGCTTTGTTCAGACTTATGCCTAATCACGTATACAACTGCAATTGCATTTTTGTTTATTATAATGCTTTAATGAAAACGCATACAACTCAGTTGCATGCACGAACGCGCATAAGCTTGAATACCTTAGACCGCAGACCTTATACAACGTTAAAAAATATAAAAAAAAATGCGGTCTGTGTGAGCCTTAGTTCCCGCTAATTTATAATAAGAAAGAAGTATGGCTCTAAAGGATGACTACCTACCATTCCAGACCATATAGTACTCTATTCAATTCAATACAAAAATTGTATCTACAAAAAATAAACATAAAAAACATAATACATTACAACGTAACATGATATTTTCGAAACACTATGTGCGACTATCTGAATCAGTCTCATTGGACTCAAGGACTGAATATCTTTTACAATCGCTGTTACCTAAATGAAAAAGGATAACATCTTAGCAGCATTTCCCCTAACAAAGTTAAAAAACAGTATAAAGCGTGTTTTAATAACTGGAGACTTGTTCGAACACTTTACTAAAGGAATTTAGTTTCACCTTCCTAGACGCTGTATTAGATATACAGGGTGAGCCACGGTGGATGGAGTATTAAAAGTATATGGAGAACGGATCTACCGATTGCTTTGAAATTCTGGTTACCAAAATAGTCGAGTATGATCTATGCAACTAAAATATTTTCGAAAGTGCGGTGTTGCCACTTATACGTAAAACCGGCAACATCTTCGTTATTTTAAATAGAATACCCTGTATATTTTTGCATTTTTTGGATTGTCGTCTCTTTCTGAGTAACTTTTGTTAATATTTCCCTATATATCTCAAGCCGTTATCGAGATAATAATTCTTTTCTGAATTTATTGCCAAAAATTTTACTTTCAGTAAATCGCGTTTTCTCCTACCTACGCAGCAATTAAAAGATAATTTCTCAGTTGTGGCTAGGCAAGGCCTGGGGGCATTTTCTTCATTAATCAAATGTTTCCAATATCATACAGGGTGAGTTAAAGAATGCTTTCTATAAGTGACTTAGAGAAATGCACGAAAGTCATTGTTTTTTAAACGGAATGCCCAGCATATTATTACTAATTCGGAAAGGTGATACATTTACCTATTTAAAAATGTTAATGTCCCCTATACCTAATGTGCACCGTTTTCGATGTACAGGCACTTTTCTGTAACCCTTCCAAGAATATTATATCTTTTGGTATGTTGTCATAACGGGTGGGCCATGAAATTTTTATTTTATCATTTTGTAACGACAACAGACATGCTATTTTTCAAAATAAATTTGACATTAGTAATATTTGCACTTAATTTGAATAGCTGTAGCACAAATATGGCAGAAAATAATTATACAAACGCAATTTTAATGGGTTTGTTTATTATTCATGGACAGTGCAATAAGATTATCAACAGAACTTGTAGAATATTTAATGAGAAGTATCCAAATTTGCCGCAGATGAACAACAGAAAGTTTCTACGAATTCAGAGAAATTTTATAAATTTTGGTTCGTCATTAAGAGAACCAAGAAATTTACCGAAACCTGTGACATCTGACGAGGTCACAGAATCTCACCTTGTATGTATTGAAGCTAGTATTGATTTATTAACATGTATAGTATATTTTATTTTAAATGTAAGAATATCTTAACTTTTTTATGAAAACTTCTACATCACGTAGGAAATTCCTAAGAGAACTGAACGCTATGTTTATCAACAAAATTTTAATACAAACGTGCCATAAATTACTTCCTCAAAATTACATTGAGGACCACCATAAATAAAGGACGGTTACGTCCCACCGAATTTGAAATAAATAAAAACCATATTATGCGAATGCGAGTCGCGCCTTGGGCCCGGGGATGGCCATAAATTCATATGCCGTATGAGTCTCGAGTTTGGTGACAATATAAATAAATACGTATAAATAATCGGGTTAACACAATGGCCATGGAATTATTATTTGCCTACCTGCCCATTATCACGTTATTTATTACGTTTGACGACCGCCCCGCTTTTGGCGTCGGAACAATCAGCCGTCCATGGGCGTTTTGAATTAATAGCTTACGAAAAGGAAATCGGATAATAATTTGTCCACAATCAGACTTTTAAAAAGGTAAAGTATACTTGTAGTTATATGTCCGATAAAATTGACAACACACAATTTAGAAATATGCTTTACGTACAATTGTGAAAAAATAACTTAAATAACATTAAATATCTTACAAAGTTAAGTGCAGACTAGCCGTTTTCGAAACCGGCCGAGCGGCGGAAGTGTTTCCAACACACTCTCTTAAATTTCTTCAAAACTATCCTTTCGATTTCGCTTTTTCTTTTAATTTGATTCAGCACATTTTTGCCTTTAATTTGATACCAGTTTTGTTACAGAATATTTACTGAAGACGGAAACTGACAAACTGAAACGGAATTCAAAGTGAAACACTTTGGTGGAGGGGATACAAGCAGTGCAGGCAAATGAACGAGAGTGGTGACGCGTGGGGAATGTAGAGGGGATACGCATAGGCTTGTGCGTCCGTAGTGTAAGAAATGAGTGGCTGTGCATAAGTAGTGTGCATCAGTCTCTGTGTAAATTGTGGTTTATATCGTAATATAACTTCTACGAGGATGAATCAAATATAAAAGAGACTTAGTCCTGGGCATGCAATAGTAACGCGTGAGGGTTCCCGCTTCGTGGGGTGTTGGGTAGGGATGTCAGGAGGGGGAAGAGCAGGTGGGCGACCTCGCTCGTTCCTTTCAGTACCCGCCGTGACGATGTCTGAGCAGGAGGTGCCTTCATCAATTGCGCAGCGTGTTATCATCAAGTTTCTCGCCACGGAAGGTGTAAAACCATCTGAAATCTTGACGAGATTGATTTCGCAGTTCAAGGAAGAGACACTGTCCCGAGCTAGAGTGTTTTCATGGCATAAACAGTTTGTAGAGGGTCGTGAGAAAGTTGAAAATGAGAGCCATAACCGCCGACCTCGCACCAGCGACAACATCTTCAACAACTTCTTCAGGGTGACAGGCGTCTGACCACCAATGAGATTGCATCTAAGGTTGGAATAAATTATGGAAGCATCTTTTCGATCATCACAGAGGAATTTCGTAAGGTGTGCGCAAGGTGGGTCCCTCGCCTTATGACAACTGAGCAGAAATTGCATAGTTTTCAGGTGTGTGAGCGTCTTCTAGCGAAATTTCGGGAAGAGGGAGACTCGTTTCTCACTTACGTTATCACCTGCGATGGAACGTGGGTGCAGCACTATACCCCTGAGTCGAAACAAGCAAGAAAAGAGTGGGGACGCCAAGGCGAGGCTGAGCCAGTGAAAGCCCAAGTCAAGGCTGTCAGCAGGCAATGTTTTGGCTACAGTTTATTTTAACCAACGTGGCTTGCTGCACCTCGATTTTTTCACAGGACCATTAATTCGGCGTACAACTGCGACATTTTAAGCGAGGTTAGACTTGCATATAGCTGCAAACAACGCGACCTACCGATGAGAGAAGTGAAACTTCTCCATGACAATGCTCGTCCTCATACAGCAGCTCTGACCAGAGAAAAAT
This sequence comes from Rosalia funebris, assembly GCA_037954035.1. Taxonomy (NCBI): domain Eukaryota; kingdom Metazoa; phylum Arthropoda; class Insecta; order Coleoptera; family Cerambycidae; genus Rosalia; species Rosalia funebris. Next base: position 12,266,584 of record JAZFAV010000018.1, read on the forward strand.
TGAAGGAATGGGGCTGGGAGACACTTGAACACCCTCCCTATAGCCCCGACCTATGCCCTGCAACTTTCACCTCTTTGGTCCTCTCAAGGAAGCTATGAGAGGGCAAATATTTAACAACGATGAGGGAAGTTGAGGCCTACGTGCGCAATTGGCTGGATACACAAAAAACTTCATTCTACGAGCAGGGCATTACAAAATTACCTACACACTGGAAAAATGTGTTTCCAGATCGGGAGATTATGTAGAAAAATGAGCTTTCATTCTTTTTTCTTTTTTCAAGTTCAAATAAAAAAACCAAAAAAAGTCTCGTTTATATTTGATTCGCCCTCATATGTAGTTCATATTAAAGTGTCTAAATTATTCGTTATCGAAGTGGTGATTTTTGATTGGAGAAGTGATTCTCTCTGCACACTAACACTTTAGTTAAGTGTACATCAATAGACGAAATAACATTGACGACCTGATAATCTGGATAGAACAAGAAATTCAATTAGAAGTTGATCATTTACTGAGAGATTTAGGATTAAATGAATTTGTTATTTTCTGTAGTTTCTGGTGACAAGTATGTCACTAAAAATGCTGGCTATGGACCACCATATTCAAAAGTACTGGGAGCGGACGTTTCTGATCATGATCATTTCTACTTCATCTATCATTTATTTCATCTTCATATGTAAATTTTTTCAAGAAATACTCACCCTATTCATTTAATAATCCACGCGATTTGTTAGGTCTTATATTCTGTATTAATTCTCCTTCTACAGTGCCCAATACATATTGATACATGCGTAAAATTATTCGGTGAGTTGTAATCGATGACAGCATTTAACTGAGGTGAGCCCTGTGATTATAATTACAAATATCGAAGACAATAAACGGGTGTCTTCGTTCGAAACCCACCACATTACTATTAGCATTCAATGTAAATCAATAGGGCATTTGAAGGTGACGTTTCAGTGCCCACATACATAATTTCCATTATGGCTAGACATTATGTTCAGGCTGTACGGACACACACATGTACATATCTTAATTTTCACATACAAATTATGTGGTGACCGGCATTTTATCAGGTAATTAAATGTATCGTTTTCAGAATTCTATTACCTTGCTATATACCTATCTACAGATTTAATGCAAGTGAGTAATAAATGTGGTGAACTTAATGCCACTTATTAGCCTCGATGAAATATTATCCATGCCTAATAATAATCACGATTGTATTAACTTATTTCAGTGGCTAAAGAAACTTTCAATCAACATGTATGTAAATTTGCACATGTATATACAGTAGAGAAGTACAGCGTTATTGTTAATATTAACTAAAATTACATTATTAGTATTAACTAACCACAGATTATTAGTATTAACTAACTACTAACTTAAAAAAGTGTATCAATCAAGTACAGAGTGCCTCAAATGTTTCAAAAGTAAAGTCAGTGTATGGATGAGAATTTCCAGATATTTCAATGAACTGAATGTCAATAAAACGAAAAATCTTCGTATTCAGCAAAGTTATTTTTAATGAAATAATTATATTTACTGTAACATAAATAAACTTCAACAGTCATTAGTAGGTCATCGTTTAAATTCTCAAATTAGATGCGTTAAATTTTTAACCATATGTTTAAACAAGATACAAAATAAAATTCGCGACATGCATTGATAATTTTGTCTTAAAATGTATCACTATACTGTTACTACTGTATAACTAGATGAGTTAAATAAGCTTTATCTTTAAATAGCCCTGATACCAAAAACTTGTGAGATCAGGAGAGCAAGAAGGTGACCGAACCGGTTCATGAGTGCACCACCATCTATCAAAATTATTATTAATATAATTTAACATTTAGTCTAACATTACTTAGCATAGCTCCATATTACTGGAAGCAAGTTCTATTAAACAGTGGAATAGGTAAATTATTTAAGAAGTAATCAATATATTCGGTTAATAATATTAAAAATCTACCCCTATCAATCTACCACAGAGGATATAAACTAAACATATAAAATAAATCTTTGTTGGTAGTTACTTTCCACGTTTGTTCTAGGATTTTCCTGGCTCCAACATTGATAAAAATTTTAAAAATACCATTGACCATTGAATTTATGCTTAGTGACGAGTACCTATCTTTGGATATATTAAAATTATTGACAATTTCATGAACATATGTTGTTGGATTTCCTTGAATGTTCAGAAGAACTTTTAATTCCATATTTTCGTTAAATATCCAGTTTCCCCGTCACGGTTTTTGGACGGTCCGTAATTTCTTGAATATTGCTCCATACACAATTTTCGTGCATATGAAACCTCTCTACCAGAGTAACACAAGACGTATAAATGTACCACTTGTATTCAGTTCAATTTTGCATAAACCATTGTATTTGCATAAGAATTGTTACCCGAAATTGTTTCCCAACTTTTTGTGCACACAACTATGAAAATAAAATAAATTATTTGACAACATAGAAAAAAATCACCAAAACTGTAGAATAAATACACTCATGCAGTGGACAGTAATGATCATTCTCCAAGATCTGCGGTCGTTAGTCGTTATCTTAATTCTTGCACACAAAACGGCACTGTGACATTCTGCCCCAACCTACTGCATATCACGGGTAGCACTTTACATACATTAGAAGCAGTAAATAAGCGGGAACGCATTTTCCACTCAAATAAAGTCCGATATTAACTTTTCAGGTTACGTTTTATTCATTCAATTACCATAAATATGTCCCTTCTCGTGACCGCGGGAATAAAATTTAATTTGTTTAAGTAAATGTTGGAATTTTTACTAATATATGATCGTTTCGCTCGGCACAACTTGTTATTTAAGATACCGTACGTTGAATTAAAAAACACGTAGGCAAGAGGATGGGTGTAGAGCGTAATTTAAACATTATAACACGTATATGTAGCACAAATCGTGTGATAATACGTCTACTTTACAGTCGCAATTACAAACGGCTGTCGAATACATGGCTGTTTATCGAATTACACCGAGTAACAATAATTATGTAGTGAATTCTAATGCAGGCGCTAACTCATTGTCGGAATTCACATAAGGAATCATAATTATCATTGTATTTCTCTATAATTCTTGCCGACATCTGAATAAAGGCAGGAGTGAATGCATGCGATGATACGTTAGATATCCGGGTAATACGTTAATTTGCAGTTTTTATAAATCGATACACACCTTTGTAAATTTTGAAAGCAATGAAACGGATAATAATAACTATCACATATAGACCTAACAAGTACAAATCTTGAATGGACTAGTTATGTGTGGTAGAAAAAAAGAGGAATGGAAAAACTCATGCTCTAGAAAGAAACACATCTCATCCGCGTTGTTGTCAATATAGGCTTTGGTCTAGATCCTACCGAGGAGCTAATTCTTAAATAATGGAGGGGCGGGGATGCATATTGTAGCCGCGCGAATGGCAGGAATGTGGTTAGTCGATAATGAGCTGGACTATGTGACTACGTTTATTATTCTGGCATACCTGCTTGGGTCCGCATGGTTGTCTAGTTTTGATTTTTAACCAATACACCCCCGACCTGGTTTTCCTTGATTATCTAAAACTATTGATTTTTAAGAATGTGACGACACTGAAGGATTTCATGGAGACAATTAACAAATTTAAATTATTAACAATTTATCTTTTTAGTCGGAAAAGGTTGTCTGGAGACTTCACTAAGGCTTGAATTTGAAGTGAAATGTAGACTAATGTTAAATAGATAGAATAGAAGTTTAACACACGTTTAGGCCTGCCACATTATGTCTAAGCACTATCTAAAATATTTAAAGAATTTGTGAGGAAATACATAGAGCTGAAGCTAGTCAACTTTCCAGGAGATTCGTGCGACTTATTGTGCTCTGGCCTATATTATAAATACATGTGAAGAAAGAATAAGGCTCTACAGACTGTCAGGCAATATTGTAGAATTTGTTTCAAACCAAAATTCCTATTCCACCAAACCATTCATTTCATGAATCTGATCCTCTAAGAATCATGGCAATAACCACTTCGAAATCGGCAATATCATATAATTAAGTTGATAGTGTAGTTACTAATAATAATAATAAAATTCGGGTGAATGAATGATACTGGATTTCACTGAACACAGGACTACCGTTCTAACTGATTATTCAAAATGGGACATTGCCCTTAATAGTTCAAAAATAAGGCTATGTTGGTCACAGCATAAGACGCATAGATTTGTATTTGTAACGCACTAAAAATTATTTTTCATTATTGTTTTCTAGTGGCTAGTGGTCAACTGATGAGTTCACATTATTAAGTGGTACTATGGAAATATAATACTGCTTCTGAAGTTTTCACGAGGTTCTTATTTACATTTGAAGATAGACCCATTCCGATAATTAAAACAATTATTATTAGACCTTTGAATCTTCGGGATGCACAACATCTTGTAAAACGTGTAATAATCTTCATAGTTATGATAACGACGATAGATGTTGTTTAAATGGAGAATGGAACAAGAGAGAAATATTTGTAACTTCGTAAAATTAAGTGCAAGTTAGTGTACCTGATTGAACAGTTCGGAGTATTTTAAGATGAAACAAATATTCTCACTATAAGAATGGCATTACTTAAGATATATTTCCCGAGGATTATATAAAATGAATGGAGTTTTGTGAAAGTATGATGAATAAACCAACCAACAATAAGCCAACGAAAATAATAATTTCATAAGACATATCAAGTTTTCTTCATCATTGCACAGTCACTATAATCCATTCATAACTGGGCACCGATCAAGGGAAAATAAGAATTTAAGTTTTCCCTTACGGACATGGTAAACTCAGAAAGTTAACGTGTGAGCTGGAGTTCTATGAGCCAGCGTCATTGGCTCTATTTTCATTGATGACATCCTGATATTTAACCTTGTTAAAAATCACAAACTCCAGCTGTAAAAACTTTGGGCTTTGACCTCGGGGAAAAATTGGTATCAGCAAGACGCTTGTCCTGTTCATAATGCAAGAGAGATACAGGCGTTTTTAAGTAACACCACAACAAAAGATCCCTCGACTTAACCCCAAGTAACTTATTTTTATGAGGATATACGAAAATGAAAAATTGCGGATAGGAACACCAAAGAGCTCGTTACTTTGATGAATTATATGCTAAAATGATATTAAAAATAAACATATTACCAATAGAATGCTCTTTATTTTGTAGAGTATTAAAAAAGTAGCGATATTTAAAGTTCCTGGTAAAAGCATGGTCCTAATATTTAGTTTACTATGAGACCAACCAGATGCCTTTGTTGATTTACTGGACCTTTTACGTGTAGATTTTTTTGAGACCGGGAAAAAACGAGCATTACACCGATAAAATATTCCAGAATTACTTATACATATTTCGTTTGTCCACTTAAGATGACCTTCAAAATCTCATTACACTTGCCCAGTTACCCCCAGAAAAAATAAAATCGTCTTTGGTAATCATCTGGATACAGACATTGATCTGGTACCTATTTATATTGTTCAAAATCTCAATAAATACAAGACCAGTAAAAGATTAAGTAAGCATACTAGTTTCTAAACTTCTTGAAACATAAAATTCTTCCTTGCTGAGAAATAACCTCTTTAAGTACTTAATAGCTGATATTACTTGATAGTTTTATTGCTCTGATTTTTGCCGACTAGCCTTCAGCCTAAAATACACATCACTGAACAAAGTGTAACTACTCTCAATTATTATACATGTACGAGGCAAATTTATTGACAGAATGATAATATAGGAGGTGTTATAACAACTATATCAGCCATAACTAGCCTGTAAAATGTCACGATATGTTAGAAAACAAATAGTATAGGAATTTTACATTTGCCTGGGGTAGATTAATTTGCGTGTTGTATTTAATTTTTTCCTAAACGTATTTTTTATGTATAAAAGGCTATTATAATGTTTTTATCTTATTCGTATATATAGCGATTCTACATAGACATGGTTCTGGAATTCTAGCTTTATCATGTAATTTCATTATCTGAGGATGAATCTTCTTAATTTGCATTATGTTAAGTTTAAGAGTAATAGGAAATGGAAGAGGAAATTCCATGTCACAATATTCGAACCACTGTCAAATGTAATTGTTACTTAAGATAAAGTAAATTTTTAGATGTGAAGTTGCTACTTGCATGCAAATAAATACTAAATAATATCATAATATATGCAAAACCAGTAATCGTCTTTCACCAAAGCCGTACTGCATCAGCGACCTTGGTCACTAACGGCACCAAAAATCATGAGCAGAAATAAAAATGTAAACGCAAAAAATGAATTTTAATAACGTTCTCATACCCACTTTTTAACTTTCTGTTAATTCCTCAAAATACTTTTACTAGTCAATGCCAATCAAATCGCCGGTTCCTTTACATTTGCTCAAAATATACCCTTAGGGTTTTGTATCACGTAATTTCGAAAACATACCGATATCAAAAATTATAATCGTCAAACGTGGTCGTGTATCTTAAAATAATTATCAATTCTAGAAACTATGCTCCATGGTCCATAAAAGGGGTGCTGGCAGACTAACCGTTTATACAGAAGTTATTGATTACATTCGTCAACGTATGAAACAAAAGCATAGTTATTACTTTTCCATATTAATTTTGAAGTTGTAAGTTCATTATTATTTTATCTCTAGAATTTATAATACATTCTTAAATGATTAGCAATATCTGTACGACATATAATTTGAAAAATTTGGTAGAACTATTTCAAAAGGATGCCAGTTATTAAGACGGGCATTTTGCATTTCATGATCATCTTTAACCGAGAATTATTGCCATCTAATTAATTCTTAGTTACGCCAGGCTGTTCCGAAATTGCATACACTTATTAGGAATTATCGGTACAAGTATCCCGAACTATGCCTGAAGCTTTGAGAATATTAGATAAGTCTTATACCAAGTCGGCATGGGCATGGCTTCTAAAGGATAAAGTGTCACCTACGGAAAGCCATGCTGCTTCTCAGTTCTAACGCAGATTATTTTGTCTAACGCAGACTTTCATGTGACACCGCGCGAGGGAGAATTAAAAGATTAGATAACTATTACAATTCTTTTAGTTTCTTTTAGTTCAATGCAAGGTAAATATATAAGATTTATATATAGTCAAAGATTGAAGTTCCATCAATCAAAGCATGAAGAAAACGTCATTACAAAGGACGATTCAATTATAGTTTTACTGCTGACACTAAGAATATCACCGAATCACTTATGTAATTTAATTCCAACTTAGCAATTAAAATCACCTTATAATTTCTGGTTGTTGGTTAGATGTGCGCCGTCACAAAATATATTATTTCAGTTCGCTTTATGAAAACTGCGAGTTATTTCACGAATAATCAATTATATTTCATGAGGTAATTAAGTACACCTACAGCAGAGTTTAAAATGTTAAATGTCATTGTAATTAAGATTTTCTGATGAGATTTTATTATGTACCTTAACAAATGCGAATAATACACATTTTGTTTTGAATGTCGGTATTAATTATATGCATTTAGAAAAGTACTTCACTCATATACATAGTACGTACAGTATATTAAGCAACAAAATCAAACTTGAAATAATCATGCCTGAATAATGAACATATATCAAGATTTGTAGAAAACTTGTAGCAATGGCCGTTGATCGGCTCCTACCAAAGAGTGGCACCTTCATTGAAATGTCTAGTACTCGTATCCCGCAAGTTACAACATTGGGACTACTTACCTTTAAAATTTGTATTAACGCTCTTGCCCTGGACTTGACTGACGATGATATCTCTTATGCGATGATAATCATAATATATTTTATCCTATCAACTAGTAGAAATCTTCCAGATAACTATATTTGTTGCTGGGTGGGGTTATAACAATACGTTTTCTCTTAAAGTTGATAAATGCAAGGTGTAGGTGTCTTAATTGCAAAATAGGGTTTCTTAGACTTTTTGACAAATAATACTTTAACAAAAAGACTGTATGCGTTATCCAGGAGCAGATATAGACAGCGACCACAACTTGGTAGTCATGAAAGCTAGATTAAAATTCAAAAATCTGAAAACCCGGAAGGATAAGAAACGTATAAATGTAGACATATTGAGGGATTAGAATATGAAAGATAAGTTTCAGGAGAAAACAGATCAATTAATAAATAAAGCGACTAATGACGAAATCAAAAACCCAGAAACTGAGTGGGAGGGTATCAAGAATAGTCTAGATTCCGCGGCTACGGACGTTTTAGGACACGAGAAAAGAGAAGCTAGGAAGCCCTGGATAATGGAACAAATCTTAAACTTAATACAAAAGAGACGAGGCTACAAAAACAGACGAGACAAGGAAGGACTGAAAACTTATAAGTCAATAAAGTGGGAAATTATTAGAAAGTGCAGAAAAGCGAAATAACAATGGATAGAGCATAAATTCAAAGAAGTAGAAGATAAGCTCCAAGTAGGTAGGACCGATGAGGCTTACAAAATAATTAAGAGGAACTTCAGGGATATAGGACCAATAAGTAGAAACGTTAGGTGTCCATCGGGGGACATACTGATCGGAAGAGAGGAGAAAGCGGATAGATGGAAGCAGTACTTAGGAAATTTATACGAGGGTCAGGAATTAGGAGAGATATTAGAGGAAGAATCTAGCATCGACAGGGAAGATGTAGGAAAACCTATATTGAGAGAGGAATTTGAAATAGCACCAAGGGGGCTAAAGAAAAATAAAACACCAGGTGTAGATAAAATACAGGCGAAAATTTTGAAATGTGCGGGACAGAAAGTATTAAAGAGGATGTTTGCTGGTAAAATACATATACGAAACGGGCGAGATGCCGTAGGATTATAAGAGGAACATTATCGTTACTATACCGAAAAAGAGAGGAGCCAACAAATGCGAGAACTTTAGAACGCGTCACGCGTCAAAAATCTTAACCAGAATAGTGCAGAAGAGGATGGAAAATAGAGTGGAGGAAATACTAGGAGAAGACCAATTCAGGTTTAGGCAAAATAGGGGAACTCGAGAAGCTATTCTGGCGCTAAGAGTAATGTTAGAGAAAACAATAGAAAAAGGAAAGAACGCTTATATAGGATTTGTAGATTTAGAAAAAGCTTTTGATAATGTAAGATGGGAAAAAATGTTCCAGATACTAAAGAGCGCGGGAATGAAGTATAGAGATAGGAGAGTAGTACACAGTCTATACAAAGACCAAACTGCTGTTATAGAAGTAGAAGAGGAAAAAAGGGAAGTAGGTATTAGGAAAGGAGTAAGACAAGGATGTACGCTATCACCACTAATTTTTAATCTGTACATCGAAGAGGCGATTAATGTGGTAGAAGATAGAGTGGATTTCGGGATTAAAGTACAGGGACAGAAACTAAAAATGCTGAGATTCGCGGATGATATAGCAGTATTAGCACCTAGTAAAGAGGAATTAGAGAATCAGCGTTGAACGAAATGGAGGCAGTGTTGACAGAGGAATACGGAATGAGGGTGAATAAAAACAAAACTAAAGTGTTAGTGTGCAGAGGGCGCGAGAGCAGAGCAAAAACGAAAGTACAAATTAATAATGAAAGATTGGAGGAAGTTAAAAACTTCCACTTATTTAGGAAGTAAAATAAATTGGGATGGAAGAAGCGATAAAAATATAAAACAAAGAACAGCGCAGAGTCGAGTAGCTTTTAACAAAAAGAAAGCACTTTTATGCTCGGGGGTAATAAACTTAGAAACAAAGAAGAGATTTTTGAAAACGTATATATGGAGCACGGCACTATACGGTTGCGAAACCTGGACGGTAGGGGAAGCAAGTAGGAAGAAATTAGAAGATTTTGAGATGTAGTGTTACCGAAGAATGATGAAAATACCGTGGACTGATAGGGTTAGAAACGAAGGAGTATTAAAGAAAGTCGGCGAGAAAAGAAGTATGTGGAAAAACATAAAGAAGAGAAGAGATAGAATGGTAGGCCACTTGCTGAGACATGGGGGAATAGACCGCGATATTTTGGAGCCAGATATAGGAGTGAAGAAAGGCAGAGGTAGGCCTAGATTAGACTACTGCTCGCAAATAGTAAGGGATGTAGGTTGTAGCATAATTAGCGAAATGCGTAGGTTAGCACAAGAGAGGAGAAGCTGGAGATTAGCGTCCAACCAGTCTTAGGACTGATGACCTCATGATGATGAATACTTTAACAGATTTGATTTACTATACCAAAGATTTAAGCGTTCTCTTTGACTTTGAGTTGTGTTTCAGCAAACAATTTAACATTTTTATTGCTGATGCGTTTAAGAGCTATTGAAACTGTGGCTATCGTTTAGCGATTCTGCAACGTTTATACTGGAACTAACTATATCATATAGAATAAATATTCAAGAAAGTACATCTCAATGACTAAAATATTTTATAGAGATGTTTCATCTTTCTTAAATAAGACACTCGAAAGTTTTGTGGCCGACTCGCTGCTAGGTAAAATATTTTATATTAGTAAATACATAATTATATAATAATAAGTCTTTTTACTACATTTAATTTTGCTTTTATGAATTGTTATACTGAATTTTGGTTTGAACGATTTCAATTACACACACCGTCAGAAGTATTGAACCCCCCCGTATATTACAGATTTCGACGATGTTTATTTTGTTTTCATTGCTAGACAACAAAGGTGAGTTATTTAGCTGTCAAGCAAGATCAAATAAATTGCTAGATAAAATATTGTTGATTAGTTATAATTGTTTTTAAATATTTGTCAGTTTTATTACACATTTAGCAAAGCGACTTTGATACTCTTCTTTCGTTATAATGCCAGGACGTGAAGTTTCTACATTTAATAGGACAAGAATTATTGCTATGCATGATTCTGGACATTCCAATCCAAGATGTTAGTCATTCCTAGATCTTCTGTTGTGCAAATAGTGCATAGGTATCAAGAATTAGGGACAGTGAAAAGAAGACTACGTAGTGGTCGACCTCGAGTGTCAAATGAACGACAGGATCGGTATTTGGCTCAATATACCCGTAGACACCGAAATTTTTCAGCTCCAGCCCTCAGGGCTCACTTTCAAGGTACGTTTTGCTTTGTTATATTGACCTCTACAGTTCGAAGAAGACTCCATCGTGCAAATGTATGTACAAGAGGCCTTTAAGGGTACCCGCTCTACTTCTACCACATGGAGCTGCCCGCTTTCAGTGGGTACGGGAACGTAGTGATTGGCTTATTCAGCAGTGGCGATATGTCTTATTCACATCATGAAACCAGAATTGGACTGGTGAGTAATGATAACAGACAAAGGGTCTGGAGAGGGCCAGGTCGTCAAGAGAGACTAAATTTTCCCCGTGAGGTTTCTCCCTACAATGGTGGGACAGTAATGTTTTGGAGAGGAATAATGTTCCATCGCCGTACGCCGTTAAGTCCCATAAATCAGCATATGACAAGTCAAGTTTACATTGAAAGTGTTATTTATCCTCTACGCGACGAATTAGGTGACAATGCGAGGACACATCGTGCAACAACGGTTCAAGAGGTACTTGAACAGGGAGATATTTGCCGATTAGATTGGCCAGCTAATTCCCCAGAAATGAATCCCATTGAGATCATGTGGGATTTTGCTTCTAGAGCAATTCACAAACGCATGAATCCACATTAAAATGTGGAGGAGTTAGCTGTAGCAGCAACACAGGAATGGAACAATATCCCTCAAGAAATTATCAACCGTTTGATTGTTTCAATGCAGAGGCATGTCAATATGTTACTGAGGAGCAGAGGAGGTCATACTGACTATTAAGTTGTAGTTTACTTTGTTAAAAAGTGTTTTGTTAATTTTTGGCATAATAAATGTATTTAAAAATTGCAAATTTTTTTCTCATTGTTTTTTAATTGACAAAATTTTTTTAAATTAATCCTGTATTACAATACAATACATTTAGAAAAAAACATACTTTTAAAAACAATTACAATATTTAAAAAATATATATTTACTAATACAGAACATTGCAAGTTAAAGACTTTTGACGGTGTGTGTATTAGGCTTTGTTGGTTAACGAATTATATTCTATTAACGTTAATCAAATAACACATAATACTATTATGTATCAATTCATTATATATTGTTGTTCACGATTTGTTGTTCGACCATGTCGTGAAGAAAGTTTCTGATATTTGAATGAAATTTAAACTTTTCGACGAATAAGATTTCTAATTGTACCGTACCGTCTTACAAACATTAAATGAGACCCATAGCGCAAGAAGATTATATACGGCATCACATCGAACAAGAAATTCTTACTATTGTCATTTAAGTACATCGTGAATATAAATATATTAATATTATATATATCAAGCGTGGTACAGAATGAAGGTAATTAAGCATTTATCACACTTGTTACGTGGAAAGTTCTGAGAACATAGAATTATTCCTTTGCTAGTATAAAGTCTTAACGGTACAATCATTTAATGTGTCAAAACTTCAGATGTACAATAGCATACAAACTTCTTTGATGCATGAGTCACTACAGATGCGTGTTTAGTAGGTTACTAGTTTCATATAAAATACAAAGTGTAGTATACAGTGTAATTCAGACCTAAGGAATACGATTTATATTCTCTCTTCTGTTTTGTGCAAAACGACATATCATATAAAAAAACAGTCGATTTCCTTCAATACTTTTCACTCTTGTATATCATAACAATTTCCTTAAAGTCTTATAGAAGAGATTTGTTAAATTTTTATAGATTACGAATGTTTTTTTACACGTAATCAATTTGTATATGTATTTTGAAATAGATTAAGAAGGCAAAAAATTGCTTATTTCCACTGGATTTGTTCGCGTGGAGTTGTTTCAAATCAACCTAGAAATTGAATTAAAGAAGTTTAATGCATCATGTTCAAGTAAGGAATTATACAAAACTTAAGTGATGAAGGGAATCTCGGAATTGAACAACGATAGTATGATAGTATGTATGTAGTACGAGGTTGGTTTTTAAGAGAACTATCGATTCATTCGATTAAATATGGGGACGAACGCGGGGAAAAAACTTCAGTTAGAAAATATATTGATAGCGTTAAAACTGTGTCTAGTATAAATAAACAGAAGTTAAGAAACTAATAATTTAGACCAAACTCAATACATTAGAGGCTTTACGTATATAAAAGTAGTCAATATGGCATAATACATAGTGCTTTCAATTCAAAACTGCCCATCCCCATTATTTCTCTTAGCAAGAAAAATTGTCTCTAGGCAATTGCGTAAATTCATGTATTGAAGGGGAGTATAAAACCAGGGTAAATTGCAGTTCGGGTTTCACCCCCACCCCAGCCAGCCCCGCATAATTTTTTAATGGCATCCCTTACATTGGGGTCATTTGCATGGTGGTGTCAGTTGAAGCGACAGCCATAGAATTCATAACTACCGACTTCTTATACAAGAAGGAACTGAATTTGTGTTTATTTATGGTGCTGAAAATAAGTGTAGGTTTTTAATAAAGGCATCATGATAGAAATGTGGGGCGCCGACATCTGTTTGACATTCAAAACGTTTAAGAGACTGTGTCCATGCGCAACAAAGTAAATAAGCAGCCAAGGGTTCTTACTGAAGCTACACAGATTGAGATTTTTTTTAGACCATTTCGCAATTTTACATAATTTTTCGCTGCGCTAACGCCATTCAAAACAAAAAAGTCAGCTTTGAATTTGGTAATTAATTACTCGATAAAAGATTATCGTACAGAAAATTCAAGTAGTTTTAAAAACTCCAAAGAATTCTTTACAAGTAGTAATTAGTGGTTTGATAAAATTCGGCGCGAGAATGTTGACTGAAAAAGGGGTAAAAAATTGCGTATTTAGGGATATTCGCTTAACTTTGCATAACTTTGCAAATAATGTATAGACTAAGGATGTTGACTGTTATTTTCAACCTGAAAGTATCCCAAGGAAACCCTGAAAATTTCAATGTGCTGCGATGTTTTTTCATTGTATTCTGAATGATGGAATTTGTCTGTTTCGGTAAAAATCAATTTAGGGATGAATTGTTCATTTCTTTTTATTCATTTTGCGAGGTTGAAAATGTTTTTTTTAGTAATAATTCATATTTCTTTATCAAAAAATGTTAATTATTGTAAGAAAAAAATTAAACTAAACCTAAACCTAAAAAATTAAAAATAAAAAAAATAAAAACTGACTTTTTTGCTTTGAACAATGATAACTCAGCAAAAAATTATCGTATAAGGCTTTCAACCCACTCAAATTAAAGATGATAAAATTATCCAAAAAAGCTTTATAATGAAATCACTGAAAATAAATTATTGAAGTCCGTGGACCTTTTGACAAGCAAGCAAAAATTTGGATTTTCTTTTCCGATGGTTTCCTTATGATTACTCAAAAACTACTGATGATAAAAGAAATTAATTTGAACTCAAAATATGAATTCTAAAAATTTCGAGCTTCAATTTGTTCTTTTTAAATTGATCTGTGATTATTTTTCTCCAAGTTATAGCCTTTCACTTAAAAATTGTATCTTTTTACATCCCTTTTTTATGTCTTGAAATTCCACGTTTTGGAAAACTGAAACTGAAAAATTTAATTAAAAAATTGAACAGGGTTTCAAAATATTTCAGGGACACGCAGCCTGGCATTTGGTTACAAATGTTGTCGGCGTGTGTATTAATCTAACTTTTAGAAATAATCTTATCGCGTATTAATTAACGCCTGTCTTCATCCTGAGGATACAAGTTCCATAACAACACGGTAACCGGTCGAGTTTGATGGACACACAAAAGAAGTTCACACGTCAATCCGGAATTAAAACCCCAATGACCGTGGCCACGAATAACGCACCGATGCATCCTGCCCTTCAGTGGTCTGTTGCATTGCATTAAATAGCGATATGGTGTGTGAAGTACGAGGTGCCGCTTTCACTGGAACCATCCACGCGGTACCGACAGATTAGTTTTGCCGGCGCGGCGTGGCGTTTGCTTGGACAAATTGCTGACCCCTTCGGTCCGTCGGCAATTGTGCTGGGACGGTGACTGGCAAGAAGAGGAACTTTATGGGCTGCTAAACACAACCACTCATCGAGCTGTTCGAGAAACAACAATCCGCTATCCAATGGTTGCAATGGACTACCCCAGAAACAATAGCAAACGTCTCAGGGTTGCTAAAGGATAACAATGCATTAATGGGTTCTGATTCGGCTACTTTGCCAGTGATCTTCTGGACAGATCTACACATAGCTGACCGCTTTATTGTATCATCATGTCTGATATTTTCTAGGTGCATGATTTATTATTAATAGCTAGTTTTTAACGACTTACTTCCACCATATACATAGATCTATACGGTAGAATCATATAGAAGTTATGTTAATCTACAACTACCGTTCCACATGTCAAGTTTGTCAAATAAAAAATAACAAAGATTACCAACACAGGCCTGCAAAATTTGACATTTTGAAAGTTGATTGGGGTTTGATAAGTGATTATAAGTGAGTTATTTGCGCTGGTTTCATATCTATCTTCCGTTTTTGCCCCTCGCGTAAGGTTTTTGATCAACCGAATAATCAGAATAAAT
Organism: Rosalia funebris; assembly: GCA_037954035.1. Classification (NCBI taxonomy): domain Eukaryota; kingdom Metazoa; phylum Arthropoda; class Insecta; order Coleoptera; family Cerambycidae; genus Rosalia; species Rosalia funebris. The sequence goes on from JAZFAV010000018.1 coordinate 12,282,158, forward strand.
TAAAAACTACAGGAGAAATCACATTTTAATAAACATTACATTTAATAATCATTAAAAAACATAGTAAAAAGCAACAACACAGGTTTTGAGTCTCTAATTCCTTTCTTTCTTTGAAAATCTCTCCCTCCTTAACAAAAAACTTCGTTTTCTAGTTTTTCTTGTGTAATCATTCGTTGAATGTTCTCTTTTCAGCATTCAGCAGTAATCTACCATCTTCGCCACATCCCATCCACCTTGGTACCTCCTTTCCATATCCTTTGTCTTGAAGGAACCTTTCACCTTGTTCCTCACTAACAGCACCAAGATTTTCTGGAAAGTAGTCCAGATGAGCATGCAGAAAATGAATTTTTATGCCCATATTACAGCCAAGTTGCTTAAACTTAGCCAGTATTTTGTTGACAATTTCCTTATACTGCGATTGTTTATAATTTCCTTAAAAAAATTCTGTTATACTTTTTAAACATATCCAAGATTCTCTTACAATTTCTGTCAATGTTTCTTCAAGCTGTTGGTCCTGCATTAAATTTCTTATTTGTGATCCTACGAAAATGCCTTCCTTTAATTTTGCTTCAGAAAGAGCTGGAAACTTGCCACATAAGTACTTAAAATAATTCCCATTTTTATCTATAGCCTTTACATATTGCTTCGTCAATCCTAATTATGAAATGGAGGCAAAATATTTTTGCGGATCAACCAAACTTGCTTAAATAACGTTTTTTGAACCAGGTCTTAAGTTTATAACAAAATATATTTGGTGTATTTTTACAACTTTTAGGCATTTTTAAAACAAAATAAAAACACGCGAGGAGATATCACGAGTAAACGTACACACATTAAGTACACACTACAGCGACTATGAAAATATCCGAATAGTATGAAACCGGAATATCTCCACCGGCCAACTCTGTTTCGGTAAATACCCCACACTCGTGTGTACGTTTCAAACCGATTACACACAGGGGCGCCGCAAAGATTGAAGCAAAATTTAATTTTATAGAACCTCGGTTTTAGAAACTACAAATTATTGTATAATGTACATTTACAAATACTGGTGCGTGATGAAAACAAAAAAACAGTGTTTTTGTAGTTCGTGGTATGTAACTAAGTCAAAAAGTCAAGAAAAGTCCGATCACAAAAGCTTTGTTGACCTGCACTATTACTACAACTAATACTTATTACTACGTGAATCATTGTGCTTCATTTTATATAAAAATGAGACAGATTTGCATCGATGTTTACTGCAGAAAGCTTAGAAAAGCACTTAGTGACAAATTTTCATTATAGGCACCGGTATCTATAGGATTTAGAAGCCGAGACTAACTGACAGTGAGACATGTGTTGGTAAATTTCTTATTCATACATTTTTTTTCAGATTTTCATTATTCATTATTATATTGTGATGTATTCTCTGTGAACTATCACTGGGTAATTATGGTGATACGATAATAGGTAGGTTTGCTGGAATAGATATTATCGCACACTGATTAGATCGTACTGGACTGTTTCCGTGAATATTGGAGTGGACTTGAACTTTTAGCGTGAAGATAACAGTGACGTAGTTTTCCACAAAACACCAAAACACTATACACTACACTCAACGCGCACTATACACTACTATCGAGTGTAGTGTATAGTGTTTTGTGGAAAACTACGTCTGTTGTTTCCGTGAATGCCAAAAAACAGTTTCTGCACGAACAATCCTGGTGTCTACAGATACAATTTGTATAATGGATATTTGCGCGTGTATCAATTTAGTGACAACGTATGGATCACAAGCTACACTACTCGCGATTGTTACTAATATGCCACAATTGCCAGCACGTATATCTAGCGGCATACGTTTCAATAAACTAGGTACGGCATAGACAGTTCTTGATTCATTGGCGTCTCAATATTTCTGTAATATTTATTTCATTTTGGTTTCATTTATCTTGATTGCTGTAGAATTTATTTCATTTATTTTTATGGAAATATAACTTCCATTGAATGTTTTTGTGGAGAACCTTTTCATTACTCTGTCATAGGTTGACGGATTTGTATCGTACTAACTGTTATCCTAAAATGTGTTTTCAGCACGACACTATTCAAAAATGTCAGTTGATTGATTAATACGATTATTACCTGTGTCGCACACGCAAATAGTCATTATACAAACCATATATGACTGTTGAAATAAATATAGCAAAGGGAAGTTGTTAATAAACAAAATATTAAAAGTATCCAGCACCGTCCTCTTGCAATTTACATTAAAATTGTGACGTAATTAACCATAATTATTGCTTTAAATTATAAAATATATTGAACCCAGGTACAAATATATAGTATAGTATTTATTGATTATTTTACAGACTAAGTCAGGAGGAAAGTCGGTTCTCTGTAAATACCACGCCTCGAAAGAACATCCGAAAGGCTTAGGGATGCTAATAGATTTATGGTCCTATTGCGGTATTTCCGACAGTAATTTATTATGGTGGTACGGCAAACACGAGTTGACAAAATATTCTTCTGAAATGGCTACCTACTGAGCTTTGTTGGGCTCTTTACGGCTTCCCAAACCACAAGTTAGGTACTATTTCGAAATATAATTAGGCGGTTGGCTACTGGACATGGCGTGGAGGATTACTCAAAATACCATTATTAATAGGACAATCGTGATTAATAACATATGGTAAACACTACCTTGGTCATATATCTTCTCGAAAAACGTTAATGGTAGTAGTCTCGTAACTGAATTGTGATATCAATAATATCCTGTTATGAGAAAACACATAATAGAGTTACGTTTAATAATAATATAATTAAAGGGACATCAACAATTATAATAAAATAATATACAGTGTGTCAAAAAAGCATTGGCACACGCCACTTTTTTTTAAATCTCAAAAATATAAAGGTAAATTGTTTAACACTAAATTTATTTAAAAACTATCATCCAACTATTAACTTTTGGTAGCAACAGGTTGAGCGAAGATAAGAATAATAAATAAGGATATGCTTTTCAAGGGTAAAAAAAAGTATTGGCATAGTGAACATTTTTATTCAAACAAGTTCTTAAAAAATTTATTTACATTTTAATATTTTTTTACTACACCGTTTACATCAATTACGGCCTGAAGTCTTCGTGGTATCGAGGATACAAGGTTTTAGGTTATTTCAGGTCCAATTTGATCCAACTCCTTTAATAAAACCGGTTGTAGCTACTGTTTCGAAAAAAATTATTTTTTTGGAGCTTCAAGTCCAGGAAGTACCACAAATGTTCTATGGGATTTATATCCGGGGACTAGAGTGGACTTTTGATTTCATCATACTAACTTCATACTATGCCATACTAACATTATAAAGTAACCATTCCTTTGTTTTATTGGCAGCGTGCTTCGGATCATTATCCTGATGAAAGATGAATGTGTCTCTGAGGCCCACATTTTCAGCACTGTTGTTCAAGTTATGGCGCAAAATGTCAACATACTTGTCTGCATTCGTAATACCTTCGATGAAACTTATGTTTCCAACACCATTGCACGATATGCAGCCCCAGACTATAACGCTCCTACCACCGTGTTTCACTGTTGGTCTGACATGACTCATTTGAAATGCAGCAGTTGGTTTTCTCAAGTGCAGTTTTTGGTTTCTCATTTTGCAAGTTCAATATTTTCGGCTATGACGGGCGCAAATATGTATGTATGGACAAAACCAAATGCTGCATTTGAAATCAGTCATGTCAGGCCAGCAATGAATTACAGTGGTGCGAGAGTTGTAGTGGTAACTGTATAATGTTCGTAGGCAAATCAGAATTCCACCCCAGTCCCCGGATATAAATCCCATAGAGCGTTTGTGATACTTGCTGGACTTCTTGTTTTCCCCGCCTGGGCCTTGTGTACTATCTTCTTTATATTATATGCTGTCATACAAGTAATGACAATCCATCGGAAAAACGGTTTTTAACTCTTGCAGATGTGCCCATTTCTTCTTCTTAATCTTCAGACTTTCATTATACAAAGGCGTGAGCTGGTAGTTACTGTTAATATTTTTCTGTCTCTGTGGAAGAACTAGATATTCGTCCTTGTAATTTATCTTGTTACAAAATTTCACCGTTTGAATTCATTTCACACATTCTGTATCCATTAATTTTGCATCATCTTTACGATATCCAAGTCTTAACGGATTATACTTCAATGTATTTCGGTCATCAAAATTTAGAAAATAACCATGGTCTAAATATTCAACAGCGAGTTGTTGCGAATTTTGGTCTGCATTTTTTATTACTGCTATATAATCAGTCGGTAAAAATATGTATTTTCCTTTAAGATTAGGTTCAGCTAAACTATGAGAAGAGCCACTCCATATTACTGTGACCCTCTTCCAAATATTTCAGTTCCATTGGGATATTCCTTCTACTTGAAAGAAGAGATAAAGCATATCCAAGAATATTGTTTTTATTTTGATACCCACAACTATCAGAATATATAACTATAGGACTCTCTTCTTTTTCAAGGGTTCCCTGTAATGCATGCTTGAAGATACAAGTAGCAGATACAGAAAAGCCAGTGGCGAAGCGTCCATTAAGGCTGTAAGGCGCAGCCTACCCTATATATTTTAGATGGTAGACTCCGTTTTTATATTGCCACTTGCCTTGCCACAATGATAAGCATTTTATATTCATATTATCACACCTATTTCCATTTAAACTGAAGCGACAACTGGCAGTGTTGCGCACTGCCAGTTGTTGCCTTGGCAGGCCTACGTACTGAGAATCTGGGCTGACTCTCTACCGCCTTGGATTTTATAGAAATCCGCGATGCACGGGGGGGGGAAGGAGTGTACGCGAGAAATTATATGCAATTTAGCTAGCCTGATCAATGAGTTTACGTAATACAGTGGCTATAATATTGACCTTGTTAGAAGAACTAATCTCTGGTTGGCTCAGTTCAGTTAAGTTCAGTTCTTTCTATAATCTATGGGGCCATGTATTGGTGTGTATGTTCTGTGATTGCATTCGATAGTAGTAGTTGTATAGAAAATACATCTATTTTGTTTAGTCTGCATTCAAGAGTTTCATTTAAGAAACAAGTAAAAATAAAGCGCAAGTAAAAGTAACAATTCAACAGACCTGTCGTTAGTAGTAGTGATTAGTGTTATTTTTAAGGATAATGGCGGCCCTAGACACTGCCGATTTACTAGACTTTTTAATTAATAAGGGTGGTTGTTTTAATAATTTATCTTCAGAAGATAAGTTGAAAAATTAAAGGGGCAAAGTCTACCAATGTGTTTCAAGAACTATAGATGTTTTTGCAGAAAAGAAAACGCGGCGAGTGGATATACAAAAAATATAGGTTGTATAAGTTGTTTTTGCGATTTATTTATTCAATATATACGAGTATATTGCATTAAAAATGAGCATCCCCCTCCCTCGTCTAATTAAGGACAGCCTACCCTCAGCTTATATCGACGCTTTGCCACTGAGAAGAGCAAAGTTCACACTCAGTTTCGTTCCATAGAGAATTTTTGCCTTCATGCGTATCCAAATTATAGATAGTACGTAAAAATGTCAACTTACAACTTAGTTTTGTAATACAAACACACTTGCCTGCACATGTGGACTTAGTTTTACTCCTTCGATGTTCCTTGTAAAACAGTGGATATGTTTCTCCTGACAACCCTTCTTATTTTGACTTTTCTCTACTCTTGCTGGATCTTTTGCCAAGATATGGTCATTATAGGTTTTCTTTATTTTCACTGTTTCCTTTTTTTAAGTATGCTGAACTTCTCGAGGTTTCACACTACCGTTAGGGCTTATTAGAAGTAGTAAAATTAGCTGTCTTATATACGCCATATTAGAATACAACGAAAATAAATATTTAGCATAGAATGTTTGTTATGAAGTATTAAATTTAAACGCGTGAGATAATATGGAATAGAAATATGTTAAAAACCGAAATTTGTGAGATACGCCCTATTAGAAATAAGGTAACGATATACTCTGTTACATTACATTATTAAAATTAAAATCTTAAACTGGTTTGCTAGATAATATCGCCACGTCTTCGCCCAAAATCACGCTGCACGACATCAAGTAACTTTGTGTAAAAGGGCCACTGTAGATTTATCTCAATTTGCATACGTGCTGATCACCGAACGAACACATGCTAAGGCCAACGAGATGAGACAAGGTAAAAGAGAATAGCTAATAAACATCAAAGGTTCCGCCTGAGAAATTCCTCTCCGGCTGTTTAATCTTACGGACTTTTCGTGGCTCGGATATATTAATAGATTCTGGCGAATCATCATTAACTTTATTTAAAAAGTGTAACTAGATATATTGGATCGATGAAAGAATTTCCAAGAAGAAATAATGTAATTTTATTATTTATAATTTATATCTCGACGACGATTTATATGCAAAATATCGGTATTGTTAGTCAGGCTGTTATTTAAACTAGTAGATTTTTATCATGGATGTGAAGAGATATAAAAAATATTTTTGGTACCTAACCTTGTCAACTACCACGATATAACGATAAAGTAAATCCGGGAGAGGTAATATATAATTGCTTATATTGTACCCACATAATTTATTACCTTATCAGTGACTCATTGAGGGTAAAGAACAGTAGCATACTCGATCCACAGCCCACTCATATACTAAGATCATTACGCCTACTAGAAAATTGGTAACCCGATAGTTGTAAAGGGTTTCTAATTTCATCATTCCTTGGTTCTGTAACTGATCTATATCTGCGCTATTCTAGTTTCTTTTCGGTAAGACAAAATTCCATACGTAAAAATATGTTAACCACACTACATAAGTTAAGTAACCTCCAAATGCAAAGCTGAAGTGGTCACAGTACAAAATGCGCACAACGACCACTTCCACTGCCATTGTCAGTGCCGACGCTGAGATTCGAAGCCAGGTTATGATATCCAATGGCTAGTAATATTTGCCACATAACATGCCCTAACAAATTGACCTACCTTGATCGCTAAATACAGTGATATGTAATGTAGTTTTGAAATAATAAAATTTAGAAAGTATAAATAGATATAATTCATTGATATTTATTCAATCAGTATAGCAGAAGTTGTAGACTCTCGGCACAAATCGACTCGGTAAAAAATCTAGGTTTTCACATACTTTAAAAGGCATATGTATCTAAATATTTCATAGGGCAGATATTGCCCCTTCAATAGACAATATACTGAGCATTCAGTACCTGGCGCAGAACTAACGAAAATCAAGTACTTATTCTCGTGTCTGGATAGCGAGTGGAGTATTTGCATGTGAAAGTGGTTTGGGTCGAGTATTTGTATTTTAAAATTATATACAAATATTCAACTTAAATACCATAAACGTTAGCCTAGGAAGTGTTCTAAGAGAAAAATAACTACACAAAGTTTTACTAATAGGTGGTGATAACAGTGACACTGACAATTTGAAGAGAACCAATAGATGCACTATTGAAATTGAATTATACCATTCCTAAATGATCTGAGAGCAAAATTACTGCAGACAAATTGACGCGTAAGAGAATAAGATCAAACAGTGTTCTTAAGCACAATAATAATGATCTTAAGAGAACATATAGATGTATTATTAAAAGAGAATGACACCACTGGGACGTCAATATGATGCGTGTTTTCTTCCAGTGAATTTGATGCAAATAAATTTGATGATTTTACTCGCACTATATTTCTAATCTTAAAAAATGACAACAAATAGTAGACCAATTTTCCGCGAACACCGAAAGCTTACAAGTTTCTCGACGCGTAGGAGAATCGGAAGATGAGTAAAACTCCCGATAATGCAAGCTTCGTTGACAAAATTCGCGTCGAGAGATGTGTAATCTTTCATCTTTTTTATCTCAGTTTATACCGGCGAGGCGTATGATAATGTATATAATGTAATGCATATTCTTATAAAGATGTAAAGAGAGTGTCGCAATTTTTTTTATGAATTTTTGCGAATACAAATAACTTCTAACGATTTAACAACCACTGTTAAATACACTTGAGATAAAACTATTGCAAAAATATTGATGTGGTCGAGTAACACGTTAATAGTTGCTGTTAAATTTTATAACGATTATTGTACAACCCCCATTCTATTTTTGAAACACTAAAGAATAATGCCACCTTTAAACACAGCAACGATGATAATGAACAAGTTCATTATTCAAGCTAAATACATCACTCTTAAATAACCTAAGAAAAAATTTAAGACTTAAGAAGTTGACTTTTGCAACAAAATATTGTTCAGTAATGAAGCACGTTTTCATCTCGACGCATACGTGAGCAAACAGAATTGTCGAATTTAGGGTGCTGAAAATTCACATGCTGTTCACGAAAAGGAAATGCATCCACAGAGATGGATGGTTTGATACTCATTTTAGAGTGGTGGGGTAATTGCATGGACCATACTTCTTTGACAATGAAGCTGGTAATACTATTATAGTAAATGGGAAACGCTATCGTGACATGTTAAATAATTTCTTTTTCCACCAAATTTGTGATTTGGATTTGAACAACATAATGGTTTCAGCAAGATGGTGTAACGTGTCATACAGCACGTGCAGTCATAACGCTGTTGCATACCAAATTTACTGATCGTGTTGCTCACGGAATGCTGACATCCATTGGCCTGCAAGATCAAGTGACAACACCACTGGACTTTTTCCTTTAGGGTTATGCTATGGGAAAAGTGTACGCCACCCAGCCGGCAACAATCAATGATCCTAAAGCAAACATTCAACGTGTTATTCGGGAAATAGAGCCAGTCTGATGTGCTTGTGTTATGAACAATTTTGCTAAACGAATTAAATCATGCCAGATGAGTCGAGGCGGCTCGGCTGCATGAACGATATTCTCTTCCATTTGTAGCCGCGACGTCTCCGTTTTACGTTGAAGAATAAAAAACCTCAGTTTGTCAAGTATTATTAGTTTTACTCACATATCACATCTAATAGTTCCAAATGAAATATCCTTCAGGAGAGTAAATCCTTGACAGGGAGTCATGGTGACTAGAAAAATACTGGTAGCTTTAAGTTAGCCAATAGAAGCGCCAATAGAACTGGATGACGCCACTTTCAAAAACTTCACAGCAACCGAAAAGACGTTGCCATAATTATCAGGTGACGATAAGTATAATAGTGGTGATTTAAGAGAACTAATTTATGTCATTACCATTGGAAGCAGTCTTGAACAAGCGAAGAATAAAACCAGTGCATAATAGTGTATGGAATTTTACTGTGCAATAATGTAAGGCAAGAACGGATAAATCTTTGTCTCAACTAATATCGTCCAATTTAGAGCTAATAGTTTATAAAAAGCTATAATTATGAATATTTATTCCATATCCAGTAGAGAGGCATTTTACCACCTCCAACCGGTAAACCTTACGAGCCAGGTTAACGTGGAAACTAATAGAAACCCATCAAGGGGGGCAGGTTTCGCTTTTGGCTGTCACAGCGCAGGAGGACCGAACATAAATTATTCGTATTAGATTTTAAGGAACCAAGTCGGGGTGTCGGAGCAGCGTTACAACTAATTAACTGCAGTATCCCGCGAGGTTTGCTTAATAAAATGCAAATGCCCCTCCGACACTTGTCGGAACGATAATTTGAATATAATTGTCAGTCTGATGGTGGTGAGTTATCGATGGCCGCGGGGGTTCCTAAACCTGCACCCCCCGCTAGTTCCCCTTAACGGCCGCCTGATCATCGCTATGCGATATCGCGTGCTAACGCGTCCTCATCGTAATATTATACCGCATAAACGTATCGGAATTACACGGTTTATGCGGACTATTTTAATTTTATATGGGTTTCTAAGGTAGTGCGGGCAGTTTTTATATTAATAAGCGGCGTAAAGTCGATGCAGTTCAACCACCACGGTAAATATTAAGAGTGAAATATGTTCGTGTTTATTTTGAATAGGTAGGAACTCTTCGAACTAAGAGGGTCACCTTATTTAATAATAATAAACAAACGATCGATATACAAGTAAGCGATCAATATTTACGTTAATTAATATGATGTAAACAGTAAAAACTTGAGAGAAAAACAATAAAAAACATGACGTGTCAATTCATTGTTAATATTCAGAGAATCTGTTAGAGTTTCCAACAGATGCTAATGAGAATCCCCCGTATAAAAGTTGTACTTTCTTTGTCACGGGTGATCTGAATCAAATTTTACCTCAAGAGTCGATCACTATGGAACTGCCTATGATAAATGTTAGACTGGAGGGTCCTGAAAATGATATTTTAAACCGAGATATCAGAACACGTGCCGGTTTTTTTTTTTGTAACATTTTTTGGAAATAACAGACACGGAAATAGGAGAAAAAAAATTTTTCATTTCTATTCAGAGAATCTGTTAGTTTTAAACAGATGCTAATGAGAACCCCGTATAAACGTTGTAATTTTTTTGTCGCGGGTGGCCTGAACTAAATTTTACCACAAAAGTATGTCACTATGGAACTCCCTATGATAAACGTTAGATTAAAGGGATCATCAAAATTATACTTTAAACCGGGAAATCAGAAGACGTGCCGTTTTTTCTTGTAATTTTTTTGGAAATAACAAACAGACAAATAGGAGAAAAATTTTACAAATTTTTAAAAATATTTGTGGTATTTTTTTACATTACCATAGGATATAACATATATTCAGGAACTATAGTTTACGTGGGCATTGAGGGACACACAAATATGCACATGTAATAATATACATATATGTATATCATTAGTTAGAGAAAAAAATATTGACAATAGTATGTATTTTATTGATACATGATTGCACCTTGCAATGCCTTTATTTGAATGTAACATCATTTATACACATGCTGCAATGGACCATTTATTAAAAAATTTTAACGAAGGAACTACGTAGATCGAAAAGTTCAATGTTCAGCGAAAAATAACGTGCAATGGAACTGCATTGAAAGGAACTTCATGTAAAACTGTGTTAAATAGTGATAAGCTCAGAGAAATACATAGTTTGGGGTGCTCAGAGAAATACAAGTATGTTACAGTATTGGAGACGATTCAAAAAGTCGTTACCGCTTGTTTCGGGAAGATTTTTGGACTAAATTTCGAATTTTAGACTAAACATCAAAGGGATTTCGGCTAATTATAGTGAACAAGCTATGTAGTCAGTACATTTTGATTATACAGCTACTTGGAATAAATAGAAGGTATCCCATAACTATCTTGATTATGCCGAGAAGTTCCCGAAGACTATGTGCCGAATATAATAGCAAATATGTGTAATAGGGTAAAGCTGATCGACTGATTTGTAGTACATTTGATGTTATTATTATACTTTTTTTACTACGTTATAGAGTATTATCAACTATAGTTTATTTCATCTCTATTTGCCAAATAAAAAATCCCAAACGGCTCTTATCTCATCCCGTGGCTTGTTTTTATGGCTAAACTGAAGTAGGCTGTTTCGTTTATCAGCAAGATAAGAGAGTTCTTTATTTGGCAAACAGCGATGAAATGAATAGTATTTCATTATAGGAAACAACGATTTTTCAGACAAAATACAAACTGTTTAATTACTGTGCATAAATGATGTTACATTCAAATAAAGGAATCATTGCAAAGCGCAATCATGGATTAAAAGAATAGATACTGTTGTCAATATATTTTTTTTTCGCTAGTTAATGATATACCTATATGCATATATGTGCATATTTGTATGCCCGTCAATATCCATGTTTGATATAGCTCTTGAATATACCACTGAGGATAATTTTAACTTTTAAGGATACGTACATAGAAACATGCCAAGAGCCAATTCACATAAACAACATTAATGACCAATAAAAGTTTTCATTTAAATTTTGAGAATGCTGAAACTCAATTCTGTCTATATTGCATGTTAGCCGAGACTTTCTTGCTTTTAGCCTCCTCACGCGTACTTCTATTTCAGTCTCTTTTTATAAGCGATCACCTATCACCTACAATAATCTTTCTGAACAAACTGTATGTAAGCAGGAGTGCCTATTTTGCTCTCAAACCATACTGTTAAGATTTTATTAGATCTAACATCAAAAATCCTTTAAACTATTAATGCAGTAAATTTACTTATGTTTAACATGAATTTACCCTTCTAAGACTAGTCCTATGTAAATAAGGTCCTGTTTAAATAGCTTTCCGTTAACGATATTCTCCTACATTATCATAAACTTTACTACTCAGTATTACTGAAATGTCTACAATGTGGCGTGCCTAGAGGATATTTCAATGGTAATTATTTCTATGTATATAAAAGTAACTTTGTGAGCAGTGATGCTTCATCAATCATCAGTCTCGACAACAAACGGAGACTGTATCATGACAAAATGTAATTTCATCGTTAGAATGGTGTAGACAGAGAACAAAATATTTTCAAAGCCAGATCGGCACCAGATCAGAATTACGCTTTGAAATTCTCAAGGTGTATTTATTTCATGATTTTTTCAAACAGTATCTGGATCAAAATTATAAGAAGTCGTTTAAATTGGTTAATTTGTTTGAATTAACTTTAGATTGTATGAAGCCGAATTTTTAACTGTTACTCAAGATTAAAAGGAAGATGATATTACGATTAGCGGTAAGGTTAAAATGGCTATAGAGGAATACTTTCCTCGTGGAACCTAAATAGCTTTCCCGATGTAATAATACGCCATCTGAAAAGGAAAATTGATGTTAGCCCTATGTCCCTTTTTTAACTATAGTAGAATTGTTTTATGAAGAGCAAGTCGGCAATAAACCGTGCGACAAAGAGCAATGTATAGCTTACTATAGCTTACCTTTTCCCACGCGACTGCAATAAAAGAATTTTACGCGCGCAAATGATTTATAGGCAGGTCTGAGTCTCTTATTCAGTCAAACATGCATCTGTCTTTGTCGCACGATTTATTGCCGACTTGGTCTTCACAAAATAATTCTACTATAGGTAGATTACTGAAAAGTGGTCAATATATGAGTATGTACCATCAGGAAATAATGTATAGAGACATTTTCAATATGGTCCTCTGAATTACAAGCAATAATGATTACATTTTTGGAGTTAATTATGATGACTCCAGCACATAGCGTTAACAAAAAACGTCCTTGGAATTAATTCACCCATTCTTAAAATACATTCCGATATAATCAAAAACCATTACGTAGTTTTAACAAACCCGATTGTATTATTCTCCTAAACAGGTGTAATAATTGCACTTTTTTCGACCATCCAATTGAAAAACAATTGAATGGCACAAGTTCCCGTAGCAAAAGAAATCTCATTAACTCAAGGAAACTAGTCAAAAAGTTGTTTTTAAATAAATTCCTAACTACAATGAATTCGCATTGCGACAAAAAGCAACAAAATATTTTCAAACAAGGATTTACGGCTAATCACATTACGATACTGCGTCTCATTATGGTCAACTACCACGCCATTAATTAAAGTAAGTACACGATGTGACACAAAAACATAATTATACATTACCGCGACAAGATCGGGTTGTGCTCTGTAACTTTTATCCGTTGAAAAAAATTCTAGAAGAACACACGAACTGACTCTACGAGATATAAAAATGTGAAAGTCAGAGGTATTTATAGGAAAGAACGTTAAGGACGCTAACATTTTCTCAAATGACGATTAACTGATAAACATGGCTTGATTATCACGTCTATAATCTATTTAATAAATCAGTAATATATTGTACTGATATATAAATTATTACCGTGATCAAAGGTGGTCATGAAATAGAAAACGCACGTCTTAGCTTCTATCTATCACCCTTTTGAAATTATTATGTTAAAGTTAAGTAGCGTACTGATATCAATAACTTGCAAATATGTTGTTAATTCTACAGATACAATAAAACAATAATAAACTGAAAGCTTGAAAATTAAAATCTAAAACTTAGAATGTTTTTAGTACAAGCCAAACGAAATTAAAATTTCTGTTGGAAATGCACTGTTCAACGCACTAGCATGATGTAGCATGTCTAGAGTTATAGTTACATTTCTTCAACAATTATTTACTTCAGTTCCTGCAAATTAGTTATACAAGTTCTGAAAATTCTATTTCTTAAATAAGGGAACTCAAAATAATTCATAATGATCAAATAACTCGCAAAAAAGATAAAACGTTTCGTGTTGTATGTTCTGTTGCACCGTTTTGGTAATTGAATAGCTATTATCTATTAGATAGTATATAATAGCTACGTGATTAAGTAATCGTGTAGCTGTTGGGCAAATTCAGTAGTTCTTCGTTATTATTAACTTTTTTTATTTTTTTTTATTTATATAACTTGATTGCTTATCATATACAGAAATTCATATAGCAAGTGTTAGTGATAATAATTAGCAGAGAGAATGAAGAGAAAAAAACAAAATAGAAGTTTAATGTAAAATTTCGATACAGAATTTCAGCATAATAGATCAGAAAATATGCTTCTACGTACATATGTATAATGATGGTACATACACCTTTATAAACATTGAATAGTGAAACAAAATTCCAGTAACGTATAAAGGGGAGTTGTAATTATATTGATTACTGATTAAAAATAAGTGACCAAATTTTCAGAAAACCAATGATAAAATTTGACAGTTTAAAATGCCTAATACATGAACCTTCCGATAAAGACACAATATCCGTAAGGGTTGTAGCATCTTTAATTCTCGGAATCTAAACAGACATCTAAAGAATATATAACATCGTCAGGTTTGAACAAATTACACAAACTGAACGATTTAGTCGATGGTATAATAATTTCTATTGTAGCAAAAGATAATTCTGCGTATGGAAGATATTCTAAACTGTATATGTATACAGTTTAATCGTGTAATATACATGAGGATTTTTTAAAGTAGATATATTATTGTATACACTCAGCTATCTTTTGTATCTCGTTTGTGCAAAAAAAAATTATATTTCAGAAGTGGATGATTCCTTATTAAATTTTAGTGACGACAACGAAATATTATTCCATATATAGAAACAACTAATATGATCACGAAACTGTTTAATTCGAGTGACCCGGTTATACCTATTTATTTTTTAATTTAGTTACTACAGTCAATGATAACATATTTCTGGAGTCTAGAGTTGTTCATTGGTAGTAGCTTTTCTAACCAATTAAGGTTTTTTGAAAAACCAGATATTCTAGTGTTACTGTGCCAGTATTTAACCTACTTAATAATTTGGAATGTACTTTGGTAGAAGTAATAATCTTTCGGCAAACCCAACTTGAACCCTCTCCATAACATTTATATATCTTAAACCCAAACTGCTACACAAAACATAAAAGAATTAACTATTATGGAGTTATAAAGTTCCATTCTCGCTTCCCATGACTTTATTTTTGAAAGAGAGAATAATGTCATAACAGCATCAAAGGATTCCTTAGCTCTAGTACTGGCAGCAACAGTCATTTCAGTATATAATGGGGATGCTGATAGTGGAACGACTAAATACATATGTACATTTGTTTCCCACTTCTACCAACTGTCTTCCAAATCAGAAATTACAGTTTTACGTTCTTCTAAACCCACGTTTAACAAATTGTACAATTTTTAATTTTCGGATAACATCAATTTCTTGAGTCATCATCGGGTCATGAAATCGTCTGCATACATTAGTAAAAATAAATCAGTTTTCCCATCTATGCCAACAACGGAAACGCCTCTGTGGATGTAAACAAAACTGTTTATATCAGAAACAAACAATGGCAAAAGCAAAGAACTCAAAGGTTTTCCTTGAAGAACGCCGTCAGTAATTCTTTTTTTTTTTTAATCTTATAATCGTATTCCTTATAATCCACATTAAAGTCCAATTTATTTTCAAACGTAAAAGTATTGTGTTGTCTTTTCCATTTTCGTTATTACATTAACAATTCTTCTGTATGAGCGGTTAGTCTACCAGCACATTTTGAGTCATAGAGCTAGTCCACTAAACAGCTTAATAAAGTGTTTAAATCGCATATGAGATCCTTTCTAGAAAGGAAAGAATCTAGGAAGTTATGTAAAAAATTGTCCAAACATGAGAGCTAACTGTATTTGTAAATTCCCTTAACTAGAACATCAGTTTGAAAAGAAACTTTCATGATGTAAATTTTGTGTTGTGGTGAAAAGCATAATTGAAAAACTGTCTAAGATTACAATAACAAAAAATTTGGCAGAACTGCCTGACAAATTTTAGCAATACAAATTATTGACATAACTACTAATTTTTTTAAAATTTGCATCCACCTCTGATCAGAATAACACTGGAGAACAAAAAAATTGTTGCCACAAATTTAAAATTGGTTAAAAGTACTCGAGGACCGTAATTTCATGTTACTTCTTCTTCTTCCTTCTTCTAAAGTAGGTCTATGACCTGTTCCTCTTCGATGAATATCATGGGTACTATGAGCTGGATATGTTTTTTACAGAGGGTAGGCAAGCTAACCTGACCCTCTAACCCTCCTCTTTCTTCCAGGCTTGGGACCGGCACAGTACTACTGGGCTACTCAATCCACCCAGCAGCACTGCAGGCTGAAACGGCAACGGCACGCGGTGTTTTTCAAGCGGTAACCCATCCAAGGGCTAACTGCGCCCGAGGTTGCTTGACATCGGTGATCGAACAAGGATCGATATTCAACATGGGATGGCCGTGGCCGTATTATATATTATATATTGTCTTCATTTAGATAAATTGACTACGTTTGTTACAATAATGTAAAATCCTGAAATTGCTTATTCTCAACACCAGTGGTTTGTTTGTGTCGATGGTTACCATGTTTCTTGGGCAGCAAAGTAGATATACCAAATATCCTTGTCATCACTGTTTATGGGGCCAACATTGTTTACGAGCCATTAATAAAAAGAGAAAAAATAAGACTGCCACCTCTTCACACCAAACTGGATTAAACTAACCAATTTATAAAAGCAGTGGACAAGTCAGGTGACTATTTTAAATACATTTACCAAGCATTTCCCGTAGGGAAGCCGGGCATTTGCAAAGCAGGGTTTTTTGACGGTCCAGAAATTCTGGTAAAGGATCTAAATTTTAACAGATATATGACTGTTGTAGATCTGATGCATAATTTAGTTATGTATCTGTAATTCAAATCTTTTAGGCCAATCATAAGGTAAATAACTACCAAGAACTGGTACATAAGATGCTAAAATGTATTAAAAAATTGGGAGCCAATATGAGCTTTAAATAACATTTTATGCAGTTACTTAGATAAATTTCCTTCTAACTTAGGAGATTATAATATGGAATAAGGTGAATGGATTCATCAAGATATCCAAATAATGGAAGAAAGGTATCAAGGAAGGTGGGATCGTCATATGATGGCCGAGTACTATTGTAGTATGCAAAGGACAGCAAGAATATAAAAGAAAATCGTATACAAAAACTTTTTTATAATTTTTGATATTTTCTGATGAAATGAATAGTATATTTTTCACAAACTACAAACATTAAAAAGTGCAAAAACGTCTAGACCTGAATACGAGGGTGGATCAAATATAAACGGGATTTTTATTCCTGAGCGTCTACGGTTGTTGAGACCGGGTCCGAGGTACTAGTATGCTTTGATGGGGTCATTACTATTGGGAAAAGCCGGCCATTACCTACTCTCAACCAGTTCGTCAGTAGCGCTCACGTTTTCGGAGCGAGAGGTGCACCCCGCTGTTGCGCAACGCATTATTATAAAACTTCTTGTTCAACAAAGAAGTTCAAGCGGCAGAAATTTTTCGTAGATTGGGACCAAATACTGTCAAAAACTCGTGTGCTTGCCTGACATAAAGAGTACAAGGAAGGGCGAGAGCAAGTGGAAAATCAGGAACACTGTTGCTGTCCCTGAACCAGCACTACGGAGGAACACATTCGCGCAGTTCCAGGAATTTTTGAAGGTGATCGACGATATCCGAAATTTCAGAAAAGGTCGGAATGAGTTATGGGAGCTGTCAAGCGATCATCAAAAACGATCTGGATTTTCGTTAAAGTGTGTGCCAGGTGGGTCCCTCGCCTTTTGATAGCAGATCAGAAGCTGAGACGTTTGGAGGTCTGTCAGAGGCTTGCAGCAAGGTTTGCGGAAAAGGTGATACATTTTTGAGCCGGATTGTCACCTGCGACGAAACTTGGATCCACCACTACACGCCCACGTCAAAACAAGCCAGTATGGAGTGGCGGAGGAAAGCGCAGGCAGTCCCAGTGAAATCCAATACTCGACTGTCAGCTAGCAAGGTTCTTTCAAGCGTTCTTTTCGACCGGCTCATTAATTTTTTGCATGAGTGATGCACAATCAATGCTGCTTACTACTGCAAGTTATTGATCTAGGTGAGGACTGCATACCGCCGTAAAAGACGAAACCAACCGAGTCAAGAGGCAATCCTCCTTCACGACAACGCCAGGCCCCATATTGCAGCTCTAACGCTCGAAAAACTGAAAAAAGTGCCCTGGACTCCACTTGAATATCCTCCCTACAGCCCGGACTTATCGCCCTAGGATTTTCATTTGTTTGCGAGGCAACGAGGGCAACGAATTGAAGATGGCCAGGGTGGAGAGGAATTCGTGCCCAATTGGCTCCTGACGCAACCAGCTTCATTCTGCGATACTGGGATAAAAACCTTCCTTCTCGCTGGAAAACAAGTCTATTAGTAAATCAGTAGACTATGTCATCATCATCATGAGGTCATCAGTCCTAAGACTGGTTGGACGCTAACCTCCAGCTTCTCCTATCTTGTGCTAACCTACGCATTTCGCTAATTGTGCTACAACCTATATCCCTTACTATTTGCGAACAGTAGTCTAATCGAGGCCCACCTCTGCCTTTCCTCACTCCTATTTCTGCCTCCAAAATATCGCGGACTATTCCCCCATGTCTCAGCAAGTGGCCTACCATTCTATCTGTTCTCTTCTTTATGTTTTTCCACATACTTCTTTTCTCGCCGACTTTCTCCAATACTTCTTCGTTTCTAACCCTATCAGTCCATGGTATTTTCATCATTCTTCGGTAACACCACACCTCAAAAGCTTCTAATTTCTTCCTACTTGCTTCTCCTACCGTCCAGGTTTCGCAACCGTATAGTGCCATGCTCCATACATATGCTTTAAAAATCTCTTCCTTGTTTCTAAGTTTATTACCCTCGAGAATAAAAGTGCTTTCTTTTTGCTAAAAGCTACTCGACCCTGCGCTATTCTTTGTTTTATGTCTTTATCGCTTCTTCCAACCCAATTTATTTTACTTCCTAAATAAGTGAAGCCTTTAACTTCCTCCAATCTTTCATTATTAATTTGTACTTTCGTTTTTGCTCTGCTCTCGCGCCCTCTGCACACTAACACTTTAGTTTTGTTTTTATTCACCCTCATTCCGTATTCCTCTGTCAACACTGTCTCCATTTCGTTCAATGCTGATTCTAATTCCTCCTTACTAGATGCTAATCATTGCTATATCATCTACGAATCTCAGCATTTTTAGTTTCTGTCCCTGTACTTTAATCCCGAAATCCACTGTATCTTTTACCACATTAATCGTCTCTTCGATGTACAGATTAAAAATTAGTGGTGATAGCGTACATCCTTGTCTTACTCCTTTCCTAATACCTACTTCCCTTTTTTCAACTTCTACTTCTATAACAGCAGTTTGCTCTTTGTATAGATTGTGTACTACTCTCCTATCTCTATACTTCATTCCCGCGCTCTTTAGTATCTCGAACATTTTTTCCCACCTTACGTTATCAAAAGTTTTTTCTAAATCTACAAATCCTATATAAACGTTCTTTCCTTTTTCTATTGTTTTCTCTAACATTACTCTTAGCGCTAGAATAGCTTCACGAGTTCCCCTATTTCGCCTAAACTCGAATTGGTCTTCTCCTAGTATTTCCTCCGCTCTATTTTCCATCCTCTTCTGCACTATTCTGGTTAAGATTTTTGACGCATGGGAGGTTAGGCTAATCGTTCTAAAGTTCTCGCATTTGTCGGCTCCTCTTTTTTTCGGTATAGTAACGATATTCCTCTTATAATCCTCCGGCATCTCGCCCGTTTCGTATATGTATTTTACCAGTTCAAACATCCTATTTACTACCTTCTGTTCCACATATTTCAAAATTTCCGCCTGTATTTTATCTACACCCAGCGTTCTATTATTCTTTAGCCCCCTTAGTGCTATTTCAAATTCCTCTCTCAATATAGGTTTTCCTACATCTTCCCTATCGATGCCAGATTCTTCCTCTAATATCTCTCCTAATTCCTGACCCTCGTATAAATTTCCTAAGTACTGCTTCCATCTATCCGCCTTCTCCTCTGTTCCGATCAGTATGTCCCCCGATTGACTCATAACGTTTCTACTTATTGTTCCTATATCCCTGAAGTTCCTCTTAATTATTTTGTGAGCCTCATCGGTCTTACCTACTTGCAGCTTATCTTCTACTTCTTTGCATTTATCCTCTATTCATTGTTCTTTCGCTTTTCTACATTTTCTAATGATTTCCCACTTTATTGCCTTATAAGTTTCCAGTCCTTCCTCGTCTCGTCTGTTTTTGTAGCCTCGTCTAGTAGACTATGTAGAAAAATAAAATATATTTGTTTTTCAATCAATATGTATTTTTTATGAAAGATAAACGGGACATCTTTGATCCGTCCTCGTAGTTTGTCGTTCAATCTACGTAGTAATTAGTTACTGTATCATCAAATAGATATGACTTTCCGTTAATTTCCCTGATCACTGCGTATTCTATTCGCTTCTATAATAGCAGGCTAACAGCTCCGCCTCGAAGGAAGTTTATGAAGAGATGTACAAGAAGTAATTACGAGTAGGTGTGTACTCGGTAGCTCGAAAGACGTGTATGCAGCTGTAGTAGGTGGTAATGTAACTATTGCGAATGTTATGATAGAACCTATCCGTTACAAATATGTCCGCATACATGAATATCGAAGAGACTCGTTACTTATTCAAACGGGACGTCAAGTCGAAAACAACCCATCACTCTTGTTTATTGCCTTCTACATTGTCAAAGGGAATTTGCTAAATTAACCGAGACAAACTGCGAACCATAAAATACGCATAGCGCTGGTGGGCACTTCAAGTGAAACCGGCCAATGCCGCGTATGCGTTTCAGGCGCAGTCCACGTGGTTAATTAAAAATCTAAATGGATTTCCTTAAAGGCTGAAACGAACGTTAACAAACACACTGAGGTTATAATGTTCGATTCCTCATTAATTACGAAAACATTTGTATAAAATAATAATTAATAAAACGATATATCTGATATTTTATACAGATAAACTGTTCATTTTAGAAATGTTTATGAAAATTGATTTTTCCTATTGGTCGCTATAAATTAGGCAAAAATGGTTTCTAACTGGACATTCACGAATTGCGTCATTCTATGCTTCCCAAATTTGTATTCGATAGTATAACGACGCCTTGCGTAAACTTTTTCATACACATGTGTCAAAAACCTCGACCAAATGCCTTTTCCTAGTGTTTTTCGTTTGCGTCTACTACATATTCGGTAAGAGCCAACTAAAGGGTCTTTCAATGAGGACGCTCGATATTTAAATGTAAATAAAACATGTTGTGTACGAGATATCCACTCAATTGTTTTTATTTGAAAGAATATTTTATGGCATTAAGTATGGAATATAACGTCGTTCAAATATCCACGGCGGTTTTGCTTAGTGGCAGTATTTGGGAGGTCCAATTTTCGATAAATCTGGCTGAATATGCTGGATGACATTCGTTATGTTGACTTTGAGGGCTTCAATTATTTGCGGATTATTCGCATAGACCTACGATTTAAGATATTCCCAAGGAAAGAAGTCTAAAGGCGTTAAATTGCATGTTCTTGGTGGCCAGTTCACACATGGCATCTGCTGTGTGGCTCGTAGCGTAGTCCCATTGGAACCATATTATCCAGTTTAAGCCACAACAAGTTGCTTATCACCGATCTGTAGCGTTCGCCGTTGACGGTTATGGCAATGCCAGTTTCGTTTTGCAAGAAGTACGGACCGATGATTCCAACAGACCAAAATCCGTACCAAGCAGTGACTTTCTTAGGATGCATTGGGTGCTGGTGTATCTCGTGTGCACTGGTATCATCCCAAATCCGACAATTTTGCTTGTTCACATATCTGCTCATCCAAAAGAGAGCCTCGTCGCTAAATATGATTTTTTTTTTTGGCGAAATTTGGGCCAACTTCAAATTGCTCCAGAGCTCCATCAGCGAACACACGGCGTTGTCTATGGTCGTTTGCCTTAAGCTTCTGAATTGACTCCGATTGACTCGAATTTGGTCACCAAACGTCGAATAGTCGATTCGATAGGACGGTTGTGGCGATGATAAAAATCACGGAATACGCGGAATGTTTCTCGAACAGAGCACTGATTTTGAAAATAAACTTTGATGATATGCACACATTATTGAACGCTGTAACCTTCCATGGTGATTTCTAATACACAACTGAACAATTCACAATAAATTTGACAAATGTTGCTTTAACAACATGCCCGCTGTTACCTAACAAATTTCGAGCATCCCTATTGCAAAACCTTGTATTACGAAACAAACTAACCCTATTATGATCAAGTATGCTTATACGTCTTATCCAGTGGCGTGGAACTACTGGTGTTCCACGTATTCTTCGAAAAACAGTTCCGGAAAATCAAAGGGCTCGAGCCAAGTTTCCAGCAAATCATTAACAATGTGTTCGAGTTTCACATATCGCCGAAATGCATAACAGAAATAACAGTCGGTTAATGATAACAGTATACAAAATAAGAGTCATTTCGATGCCTTATATACTATTTTCATATCTATTATTTACTGGAAAATCGCGTTTAGTTATTTGTTAGATACTGGAACTATATTTACTTTATATTATGTTATAGACAAAAGTGGTTTTGGGTTTCTTTTGGTAATTATTTACATCAGCATAAAACTCTCAAATTTTCACTAAATTTGGGATACCTCTCATTTTCTGAATCGCTGAATAGGCTCTTTCATAGTAAAATGTGGTGTAGTCTCATCCTGCATAGACTAAATATATATTACTATCAATCTCATTAGGGTTCTAAAAACAATGCTTTTTAGAATCAACTTATTGTATTTTATTGTGTAATTAAAGAATTTAAAATGTTATATCAGCAGATCAATAGCAGCAACGGTCAAGACAAGGTTTAATGAGAGAGAATTGGACAGTAGAAGGCCATCTATTATAGAAGAAAATGTACTAGACTATCATCGATTTGTTAATATTCCAACTGTGGATCAGCCATTAAGAAGCCCAGATATGAACCCCATAGAGCATCTATGGTATGCACTAAAATGATCACTTAGGAGCCACATACATGTCCTTATGACTCTTAAGAACTCGAACAAGTGGTTCTTGTCGAATGGGAGAACATTTCTCAGGAAACCGTTCACCACTTGATCAAAAGTATGCCCAGATGAATAGAAATAGTGACAAGAGCTAGAGGAAGAACTATACACGCTATTGAATTAAAATTTTCATGATTTAATTTTACTTTCAATTTGTTTTCTAAAATCTTCATTAACACCGTTTTCATTGCAATTAAAATTATTGTATATATTATATTGTATATATATATACAATATATTATATTGTATATATTATATTGTATATATATATATATATATATATATATATATATATATATATATATATATATATATATATACAGTCATGTGGTAAAGTCATCAACTGGCAAGTAGCAAGACATCAAAGTACATTTTAAACGTCAATTATTTTTTATGACTACTTAAAGTTAATTAAATGCATTCGCTATTAAATTAGGAGACAAATAAACAAAGACCCGCATAATGGTATTTTCAACCATAAGCAATATTTATACAAGGTGTCTCGGAAATTGGTAATTACAATTTCTATAGAGTGTATAAGTATTCTATGAAGTGGCGACAGCCCATAAAGGGGTAGTTGAAACTAGAAATGGCTTTTATAAAATACGGGAGTAAATTTAGTTCCTACTTTTATATACCTAATATTTTCTAATTTCTGATACAAGAATATACGAATTCTAATGTGTTTCATAAAAATGATAATCTTATTTTGAACTTATAGGATGCACTGTTTCGAAGTAAAACCGTTTTTAGAGCAAAAAAAATCGAATTGTTCACATTGCAGATACTATATTTTACATATAATTGTATACTATAAAATCCATAGGATTTAAATACTGTGACCGTAGGGGTCACTTTATTGCAGCATCGTTTCCAATACCATCCAGTAATATCTGAAGTATTCACTTCAACGCTGTCAATATTAACAATTAAAATAAAGGTGGGGAGGAATAATCTTGTATGCACCACAAGATTTTTAACCTGTCTATGTAGAATTAATTGAGAGAATTGAATACCTATACAAAAGGGATCCGTTTCTGCAGGACAATGTCCTGGACCTGTCTCTAGTGGAAAGGATGCAACTGTTGATCTTTTAGAATCCTGTATGCTGCCGAGTGTGACCTTTCTTTTATACTGACAGTTACTGACTGACAGGGCATAAATGTTTTAGATCTACGTACAGCATTGGTAAAGCAAGAGAACTGACCTGCAACTAATACAGAGCAGATAGATTTACCAAGCCATTGTTCTCATCAAGAATATGAAAAAGTGTGAGATTCTCTAGATATGCGTAGAAGAAAGAGTTAGGCAGATCGAACTTTGTGTACATTGTGTACACTCGCTATTCTCTCTGCAAAGGTCTCAATCCGACCAATTATAGAACTATTTACTACGCACCTCGTGGGCGGTTCGATATCTCAGCGTTGAGGCTTGTTCCTATTCTTGACGAGCAGTACTCCCTTCTAGTGTTAAGGGTGGGCACGCTGCAAACAGGACGTAAACTACTTGGACAAGTGTAATATAATATAGTCACAAAAAATGTGGTATAGTGTACAAACAGCGATCAACATGATTATGGAAGTACGGAAAACCAAGAAATTGAAGAGTCTTCAAAACCACCGATTTAAAGAACTGGCTGGTTAAAAGCGGTACCAAAAAGGACAGTAGAGTAAAGAAGAGGCTTTTAGTGAATGGAAATTCCACACTCCATAAAGTGTGTCTTTAAAAGAATTTTCTCTTCAGAAAGAATTTATATCCACATATAGAAAAAAGTGTACTATGGCATTTTTTATTACTTTGTCTTTACTTAAGTAACTGAAGTAACTTTATATAAATACTCAAACTAAAATAATATTAATTAAATGTTTAATAATAGTGGAAATTTCTAGTAAATGTCTCTTATTTAAAATAGAGGTTTTTTTCTACTATATTTTGGCTGTGTAACCAAAGAAAATATAAATAACTTATTAAAAGAATTTTCAATAGAAAATATAAAACCCCTCGTATTGCAGGGACGAGAAAGGAAAACCTAAATAAAAAATGCTATTTATTCGCAAGGTCATAACTGCACAACGACTGCACAACATTGTTATTCCCTTCTTTGTTTCAGGAAGACGATGGTGCCCGAGAGAGTGACATTACAAGGTATATTTATTATAATAATAAATACCCTAATATAAAATGTAGCATAAACAAAATTATAGTTATATAAAAGAAATGTTTTTAATGGTAAATGTCCATATTTGCAATTTGTCTCATGGCACACTTTGATAATTTCATTTTCTGTTTAATAGGGGTAGTTTTAGAGCCAGTTGTGATATTTTGAAATTAGTTTTACTCGAAAATAAATACACCTTTTTTTGTAAACTACTAATTTCATACTTTCGTTTCAGATATTACGAAGAAATGGCGTTAAGGTAACTCTTCCCGCGTTCACCTCATTTTGTCACATCGTATGTAATGTATGTAATTCCCATTACATGTTACATTTAATGTATATTAAATATTTCTTATTTCAAATTATTACATTAAAAGAGCTTACCGAGAGGCCAAAATTACATAATTTTATATCAAATCGTTTTGAATTTATTAAAAATAAATCTTCGGGACCACCTCTTTAGGGTGCTTCAGAACTTTTAAGAGAACTTCAGAAAACCTATACAGTACTTTCTACTGAAGTGGGAAGATATTTCCCCGCCATCTGCAAATGCCTGATATAATAAGGACTAAACAAATTAGGCCAAAACAGCTATTCTCCTCGTTATATGCCATCGACGAGCACTGAATTATATGGCGAATTTGCTATACCATTCGCCAATTACGCTGTACTGTGGTAGAACTTACCGGCGCTGGCGTCTACAAGATGCGAGCCTCGTTTGTCAACGGTATACTCACATACACTGCACTGACGAGACCCAAGATAAAGTCGAAACCGGTCTGCAGTTAGTGGTGCTCTGAGATAGAGGACGCTTTGCATCTTCCTTGTGGTTTTCAATCAAACTAAATCACTGTATTTTTGTGCTAACTCTGTTAGATAAAATACGGAAAATTTCGCTGTCCTGGCCTAATTTGTTTAGCCCTTATTGTATAAGTCATTTACAGATGGTGGGGAGATATCTCTCCACTTCAGTTGTTTGTAAAAATTACCATCTGCCAAATAAAACTTAAAACTTTGCATTGTATGCAATACTTTATCTACTCTGAGAGTTTGATTACTCGTATCCGAAACAACTTGCATAAATGAATTATAAAACCGGCGACTGAATCTTCATATGAAATTAATTTCGGCATTCCTGTACTGTTAACGCGATTATCATAAGGCATATTACTGTAAATTAGCTTAATTGGAGTTGTTGCGCAAAGAAAGTATTATGTTACGAGTGTTCTTGTTAAATACAACTGACTTGGGAAGTAGCACCACTTAATTCCACAAAGCATTTTAAATAGTCATTCACAGGTGTATCATAACTGTCATTCCAACAAAGGATATCGATTATGGTCTGTCCCAGTTTCGATTCGCTAAGTAAAAATTCCAATTAACAACCAATACAATCGCCAAGTCAAACACTTTCTCGATATCTTTAATTAATGTAACCAAAACGCCTAAAACTGATTGCGGTTCGATTATATCCTCAGTAAATAAAAGTTAATCATTAGAAATATATATAATATAATAGTGTTGTATCATGATTACATAGTAGAGCTGATTAATTTAGGAATTAATTATTTTGATAGTCTTATCGAAATGTAAAATCCACTTATCGATTTAGAAAGTATTCAAGTAAAACAGTGAATGTTAACATAATCGAGTGTTTAGTTATGTTTCATGTTGGGTAATTCTTGATACAATTGGAGGAAGTATAAATTTATTATTCTAAATAATTATTTACTAAAATATATACATCTAATGTTTTTGTGATTTGCTTCAACGAGTGACAAATAAATGTCCTAATTAATAACAAAACCCTCTTGCCTCAAAAAGGCATACATGTGCAATCGATTAACAATGAGCTTTGATCTTTCATTAACATGCTGTCAAAACTTGTGCAAATATTTTTTTTAGAAATTTTTAAATATAGTGGTAAACAAATTACAATCATATTAGTATTACATTCATCAAATTTTCATTAGTCTTTGTAACCCATACATACACACACACATGATTTCAAACAGTCCAAAAAAAAATAATAAAACCAAATCTTTTCTATATGGAACTATTTATTTTATCTTGTGTATTAATTATTAACAAAAATAGAATAGACGAAATGGTGTGAGTTGAACGAAGTGATCAAGACAACTTGATTGGAAAGACGCGGGTCGAGAAACGTATGCTCTTTTGGTATCTGTGCAAAACTTATCTCCTGTTTTTATTGCTGCATCGAAGGTTCCAACCTCTTCTCACGTTCCTACATTTCAATACAGCCTAAACAGAAGTACGAGTATATTACATATTACAGATGACTATCTACTTACTGCATATCTCCAGGCCTACTCCCAAACCTACCCTATGCGTTACACGATGATAGTGCCCTCGCCACCATCGTTTAAATGGAAATTATACTAAAAGCATTATCTCAACTTGCAACTTGCATATTAAATCACCATTTTAAGAATGTTCTGATTTTCGACATACTAAATATATGTACATACATGTACATAAACAGCTACAATAATTTTCTTACGTAACACTAAAAATATTTCCTTTACAGGTTGACACCATGGATATAGACTAGATGGGTGAGGTATTAGTACACATTAGATCATCGAGTTGTTACGATTTGGATATAAATTTCCTTGCTTTTTAAACAGGCGAATGGGGGGCAGCAGACTTCCGGAACATTCCTTTTACGTAACCTTTCAGGAGTTCAGTTTTAAACAGAAAACCATTATACTGACTTTGTTTATTTTTATCTATGAGTTCTTTTTTTGAACCTTAAATAAAGTTTCTTAAAGAACATAAACCATTATTACTTGAACATCTATTTAGAGCAATGATGGCAATGTCTGACAACAGCTACCTACACTTTATTACACAACACACGTATACAGTGTCTTTTGTTTAATATTTAAATAATTCGCTTAATACTAAAATAACTTCTTGATTCATTTGGAAATTGATGATTGAGGAATTGAATTTATGGAGATCAATGGTGTCATCTTTGGACCACGATGTCTTATGTATCAATTTTCAAGTTAAATATAGTACAACTAACAAAGTTTACTACTATGAACTCACCGTGGTTAAATATATATCTTAAGTATTAGTAGTAAAATCGACAGAAAGAATTTCAGAAACATTTGCAAATTTTACCAGTTATATTCCAGCTACAGTACGCAAAACGTTCAAGTCGATTTAAAATGTGTTTTATTTCATGATGTTTCGGCTTCACAAGCTCATGCCTTGGTATCGGTTTAATGTTTAATAAAGTTTTCAAGTTTATAGTTTGGACAGAAATCGACTTCCTTTCCCTACAGTCTCTGACTGCAGAAGGGACGGTTATACAGGGAAGGAGTCCCTCGTTGGGACTCGAATTTAAGCTTACAATGACACCCAAATACTGCGCCCAATCCGCCATCCCGGACCATAGTACGAATGACATTATCACGGCCACCTCTATGGGAGAATACGGTGTATCACCCGTCTATGTAGTGGTTCCGGATCAGGGTACGTTGTAAGATTACCAGTGCTTTTCATCAGGCCATTCAAATTCCATGTGATATGATAGCCCATCGGTTACTTTTGATGTGCTTCAATCTTCTCGCTTTCGGAGAGAAGATTGAAGAGAGTGGAACATCCGTTTTGTCCCACTGAAAACGTATTTCAGTGAGACCAAACGGATGTTCCTTGATCTCGGTGGAGCAACTAATCCTATTATTAGAATTCCCTCGAAATATTAAAACGCATTTAGTTGAGGCTGAACGAAAATACAGGATATGAAAAAACTAAAGCTAATTTCTTTAAATAATAGCCTATATAATAACAGAATTGTAAAAACACACAACCACAAATATTCTCAATACAATAACATGAAACAGATAACACCAGAAAAAAGTTTCAACAAATCTAAATTAAGCCACATTATAAATTACATATTATAAATGCAAATAGAAATAAAAGGTGCCACTAAATTAAATTTGTTCTAGGAATTGGAATATGATCAATACATATAATTTTACATTTGTTTATTTTTTAGGCCTACTAGGAGTAATAAGAGCTCCAATACCCGTAACCGAAATAAACAGTTAGGTACTGTACTTTTTTATGTAAGCCTAACATGATTATACAGTGAACAAGTACTTACAAGGTGAATAGAAAAAAATACCCATAAAAGTCAATTCTAATTTACTAATGCGCATACATATTAACACATTAATTTGTTCGTGACTTTAAATTTAATATTTGCTTTGATCTACACTTAATGTTTTTTAAAATTGCAGTTCCCATTTTTTATAGTGTTATGTGCATACACAGAAATCGACTTCCTTCATTTAAAGTTTCAGATTTGGGGGGGAAGGTCGCACATAGAGTTGAATACAAACACACGTGTACTCAGAAAGAGGCGCAAAATTCTATCCGTTGGGACTCAAACCTAAGCACAGAATGACACACCCAATGCTGGGTCTAGTCCGCTACCCCCAGGTAACAAACAGTACGAAGGACATTGTTGCAGCCACCTCCGTGAGAGAACACAATAAGTTACCCATCCACAATTGCAGACGTAGAGCACTTTTAGAAGTGCTGTACTTTTATTAGCTCCATGTTAGATACTGATTTTATTGACCAATGTATTTAAAATGCATATTTTTTTAAATACAGTACGTTACATTTTTTGGCTGAAATAAATAAAATTTCCAAGGAAGGAATTAGTTAATTGAATTAAATAATTAATATAATCGAATAACTTAATTGAACATCAATAGTAAGCACTTAAAATTACTTACTGTTTATAATAATCTGACCCTGGTAGACTTATTTTTATTGATTTGATTATTTTTATGACCTTGAGACAATGGTTTAATTTTTAACCATTCCTTTTTCCTTGCACTTAAAAACACGAACTTAGCTGATTTTTCTTTATAATTGTCAAGTTGTATTTGAATAAAATGTTCAAGTGAGACAATGGGTTTAAATCCATTAAGGTAATTGGTGATAGGTCCTAAATACAAAAACTGGAAAATACAATTTTCCAGACATACAATTGTTAATGTCTACAATTGTTAACAATTACAGACAAAACAGACATACAACTGTTAAAGTCTACAATTGTTAACAAATATAAAAATTTCTAAATTTCAGGCATATGGGAGACATTCAGGCATATGGGAGCATTTCATGAGATTGTCGTGCAGTCTCAGATGCTGTTTATTGACGTACAAAATCGCGTAGTAACAAGGGAGCATTAGTTGGTTTGGTTTAAACTATTTGACAAAGAATAAACCGTACACATACAAGGTGAATCTAATTCAAGGACCTAATTAAATATGAATATGAAATCCATCATATGCATTAGACAGTCATCTAAATTCAAAGCTTAAGCTATTTGAGAAGGAGATGTATAATGAAATACTTCAGACAATATCTATTCTAATCGACATTGCCAGTATCAGTGCTTAGATTCGACCAGAAAGGCCCATACTTGGTTTGAACAGTAAGATAAAGTGTGGACAGGAATTGTCGAGAGTACAATATTGGGTTCATATTGTACTGAATATACACTAAATTGTGTCAAATATTTGGAACTTTTGGAATTTGCTGATCTGTTCATCTGTTGATGTATTTATTAACACATAAAACAAGTCCATAACATATACGTTAAATCTGTAACATGGATGAATATCCTGGGTGATATTTAAAATCAATTGCAATTTTTACTCCAGAAACAGAAGTACATTTGGGAAAATAAAGTTGAGGGCCGTCGACTTAAAAAATACGGTTACACAAAGTCATCGGTTTTACTGAATGGTTTTTGAATTTCCTCCAATACCTCCAATGAAGACCATGAACCAAACGATTTATAGGAATCACGTGAAGGTGAAGCACTATTCAATGGCAGCGCCTAGTTTTGAGAGGGCGTTTTTTACATTAACAATGATTTTAGCTGTAATATTTACCCTACCCTACAAATTAAGCAAAAAGGGAATATACCATTTAATCTTAAACAGTGTACAAGAACATATTACTTTATTTTGTTGGTGATCAGTCGTTTCACCCACAGTAATTGGATGAAACAACACAGTAATAATGAATGAAGATATATATATATATATATATATATATATATATATATATATATATATATATATATATATAAGCACATCTATTTAATAGGTATTACTAGAGGACATATTTCTTCCAAAATTTCAACTTATAACGTGTTGCTAATTCCATGCTAATTACTATAAAGACGTAAACGATATGCATTTTAACAATTTTATTATTTACTGTTTTTGGTTTATGTTACTGCATTGATATGAATACTTACAAGAGTCTTTCTTTTTCGACAATTTCAGTATCCATTATTATTATATATTGCCATAAAAATATATCCATGCCTTTATGTGAAGAACAATTACGATGTCCCAGAAATAATTCATTTATTGCCCATGATAACATTTGAAGCTAAATATTATTTCTTCCTGTAATATGTTGGTGAGTTTATTTCCACCTTTATAGGCACACTGTATACAGTATGTAAACAATATAATTTTATATAAAATATAAATGCATCCAACAAAAAAAAAAGTCGAAATCTGATTTGCCAACCGTCTTTGTGTTAAATACGTGTTTAAAGATAAAAAAAATAGCAAAAAGTCACCTAAACTACTATAATTATGCAGATGTGTACTCTCTGCTTCTTACTTATTGGCGTGACTAGACACTTTGGGAAGTGTAGCTTAACTAACAATGGGGATCTTTGTGTGGCTCCCTGAGTAAACATCGTCAGCACTCGCGGTTGACTTCATCTGCAAGAAGATATGCCTACCTGTGTCTGGTGTTGTGGGTACATACACGAGAGGACTGTAATAAATTACCGAGCGACCCTTCCTATGCCCATCCGATATGCTCTTTGGTTCATTACAAGTCCGGCCCAAAAGGTCTCGACCAAATGCGCCGCGGTTTTGGTTTTTTTGTAATGCGATATGTCAGATAATTTATTTAGGCCTCTTTACCTTTATAACATTGTTATTACAATCTTCGCGATAAATATTAAAGTCGTTAACAAATTTTGCGGCTTGCAATATTTCCAAACGTTAAATGGAAAAGGTTTGGGAGCATGTTGATTTATGAACTCATTAGAATATTACAGGATAATATATACTATCTTACAGGATCAAGTTGGCTAGTTGGCATGCATCTTCTTTTTTCTAGTTGGCATAGATCTTCTTTCTTCTACAGCTGTAAACACAGAGCACTAGTACTGCCACGATCAAAATATCGAAAGATATTGCATCTTGCATTATTGTTCCAGTGTGATGAGAACTACCAGAAAGGAAGGACTGCAAGTTTTTTTATTTCCAGCCAGGTTTTGATTTCAAGCTCCAGACATGTTGAGGCGCTTTAAATAGTTGTTATGTGTAGAAGAGTCAATAGCAATTATAGTCAAGAGCTGATTCGCTTCTTAAAACTTTAGTGGAACAATAATGCAACCATCTTGTCTAAGAATTCCTATTGGGGAAATTTGACATCTTAGCTTAGAGGTGTGATGGCATGGGGCACGTGACTTATGCCAATTTTTGTCCAAAGATATCTGTTGGCGTATTTTTAAGGTATATGCCTACCTTCAGAGCATTTTTTTTTAGAAAAAAATTAAATGTTTTGATGAAAATATTATATGAAAATTGGAAGTGCACTGGCAATAGAAAGATCTAAAAGAAAGAAAGCGCCACTTGGTACACCTACTTTAGACAAGAAGGACAAAAGCGCTGCAACTCAAAAAAAAGAAGAGCAAACGTGCATAGGGAAATGATTCTGCAGTGACGGAATCTGAAGATGGCATGTCAGATTTAATAAGCTATGCAAATTCTGAATATATCTTCGGTTTTCCATTGGACACACATTGAAGAGGAATGCGAGCCCAAGCCTTCGGGATTTCGAGACTGCCCACCAACACCATTACCGACACCAGATGAGACCATGAATGTAGTTCGGAAAAGTTAATTCGGAACAGTATCACGTGGATGAATTCATGGTGGTGAAGTATATCCAGCTATATTCTGGAAAGATAATGGAAATTGGTGAAGAATTATTCATTTTCAGTATGGTGAAAGGAAGAATTTGGAGATGTCATGACAATCCTGACACGATTTGGTATAACAGCAACAAAATTGTGTGAGAATTAAAACCACCAGTTCAAGTGAACGATCGACCTACTTTCTTGGTAGACATGAATCTGGGATTGACGACTTTCTTGTCCTTTTTAATTTTTTTCATGTCACTTCTTTTTTGTACATTTTTTTTACATTATGATATTTTCATATTGAGACTTAACATGCATATGACTTTTTTTGTATTGATACAAAAGTTTTGTAGTTACCAACTTACGTTTACGTAACACATCTGGGGTAAGTTGGCATGGTTGGGAAGT
Source organism: Rosalia funebris (assembly GCA_037954035.1). NCBI lineage: Eukaryota > Metazoa > Arthropoda > Insecta > Coleoptera > Cerambycidae > Rosalia > Rosalia funebris. Next base: position 12,316,097 of record JAZFAV010000018.1, read on the forward strand.
TTTTGTAAATGATTTTTGGTGAATTCAGCATATAATTTCAAGTGATATTTTTATTATCGATTAGTAGCTAAGGAGTACCACTCATCAGCAGTATCGGTCACATAACCAATAAGTACACATTTCAGGGAAAAATAGAAAAATAAAACACTAGAAACTGTCAACTAACCCCGGTCTCCCCTACGTATACAATTGAAGTTACAACACACGCGTAGTGTATATTATACTCAAATTTTCACACCGTATTTTAATGTTTTCACTAATAAATAGTTTGATTTTATTTAAAATACCTTGAGAAAAAAAATTGCATTTCTAACAGTCAAAAAACTACCGTTGTAAAAAAATTTTTTTACAACAGAATACTTATTATTTCCTTATATCTTCCTAATTGTGCCTCCATAAAATAAGGAACCAATTTAAAAAGTTGAAACCATACTTCATTAAAAAATAATATTAACACTTAATACTATTACATCTTATATGGACGCATGTTCAAATTCAACTTTACAGTCCTTCGGCATGTTCCATAAGAATTTCCAATTTCTTAATATTCAACTATATTTTTAACAGACATTTTTTGATGTCGAGATAACTTTCATAACACTTGTCTTCAAACGTAGTACTTTCTCTGTGAAGGAAATCTATATATATTTTTTAAATATTGTGTTTCAAATACACTACTCGAAAAAATTGAGGAAACAAAAAAATTCTCGAAAAATGTTGTGATTTTTGAGAGGCTGCACATTTATAAACAATGGTCGTATAAAGATGAAAACCAAACATCTTGAAGCCTGAAGTCTCTAGTTTTGAAATATATTGACAAAAAAGAAATAAATTTACTTTCTATATTCATCAAATAAAAAAAAAAAAAGAAAAATAAATTGAAACAAAACTTCCTTCGAAACGGCCTTCGATTCGGCCGTTTGCTGCACCTTTGGTCCCACTGCAGCAGCTCTCTTGATGTAGCGTTTGGCACTTGTCATAATTTTACGAATTAAAATTAAATCCAAAATAATTTGATGAGTATTGTAACAGAAATTGTAAGCAAAGTAGACAATATTTTTTCATCTTGCTAATTATTAAACGATGTTTAAAAGCAATAAAGTTGTTCCTTTAATTCTCTTCAGAACTCCTGAATCATCGCGGAAAATCACTGATCATTCTGGAAAAATACTGGGAGTATAATGTGGTAATAAAAAGTGACAACATTAGTCTTTTCCTCAATATTGGCAAAGTGGCGGTTGATTTTTTAAAATGTCAGAAAGTCATTTTTTTACTCTTTTTCAAATTAATATGTGGGGTAAAACAATGTTTGCGCTCAAAAACGATATTTGTAATTTATAGACGTTTTGTTCAAGTTTTCAAAACCATCCTTCGATTGGCTGTACGATCATTATTTCCTGAGATATTGATGATCAAAGATAAAAGCGTCATTATTCATTAAACCCCCGATATCTCAGCAACAAATGGTCGTACTGAGTCCGTTAAAAACCAAATTAAAGCTGATAAACAGGCTAACCGGCCCTTATATTGATTGAGTAATTTTTTTTTTATCAGAAGATTACAAAACTAGAAACATCAAGCTCCAAAATGGTTTTTTTCTTCTCGATACGACCATTTATCATAATGTTATAGCGTTTCAAAAATCATTGAACATTTTTCGAAATTTTTTGTTCTCCTAATTTGTTTGACTAGTGTAATATACTATGTACGTTCTGATTGTCCTATCATGGTTGTATTCCAAAAGGAAGAAAATAGTACATACGGTTCCGGTTATATACGAGTAAATAATACGTAGTTCATTATTTGGATATAGCAGTTGTTCAAGCAGTAATACAAGTACAACTAATAACAAATAAGTTTAGCTATTAAGCTCCTCAGAACGGTATAAACAAAACAAGTCGTTGCCGCATCTAGTGATTGAAAGATCGATCGTTGTAACTATTATTTATAAATATTTCCATTAACTTGGTATGCTGTCGTAATAAGTAATGTGAATAGAACCTGTTCGGCTATCATAATTATGTAAAAATAAGCACGCCTGACTAAAGTCTCACAAATTTTCTTAAAGAGTAATAAATTTAGAATATGGAAATATTGTCAATGAATCTCAATGGGTGACTGCGATAATAAAAGTCTTTCCCGACTTCTGTTACAAATTACCAATTTTATGGTATTTAATAAACGCCACTAACATTTACCACTTTTATTCCTATTTCCCATATATCTTTACTTCTAATAATCAATGAATATTTTTTTGAAATTAAATATGAAACTAATTTAAATGGGACGTTCCCAATATCAAACCAATTTCTGAACATAGTTTTCATCGCTAAAATTATTTCTAGAATTATAAATTTATATGACTAGATAAAGGTTTAGAGTAGTTAATGAGAAAGTTTCAGATTATTCCATAAATTCAGAAATAAAATTCAGAAATTTTATTAAAGTATACACTGACAAACTTTGCATCATAGACGTTGTGAAGACTACCTATATGTAACTTTAATATTTTATAAGTCACAAATACATAATGAAATTAATATATCATTCAAAATTACACTAACCACCATAGATTTTAGTTATATTTTCTATTTTATAGCAGAGGTAAAACGAATCTGGAATACACATAATAAATATTTCCATTCTTGCAACTATCGTTCTTTATCTATGTACCTGAATAATATTTACTTGAAAAATAATCACATAGTTGTCATTATACATGACCTAATTTATATTTGTTAATTTTTCCTGGGTTGGAGGAAGTTAAAGACTTCACTTATTTAGGAAGTAAAATAAATTGGGATGGAAGAAGCGATAAAGACATAAAACAAAGAATAGCGCAGGGTCGAGTAGCTTTTAACGAAAAGAAAGCACTTTTATGCTCGGGGGTAATAAACTTAGAAACAAGGAAGAGATTTTTGAAAACATATGTATGGAGCACGGCACTATACGGCTGCGAAACCTGGACGGTAGGGGAAGCAAGTAGGAAGAAATTAGAAGCTTTTGAGATGTGGTGTTACCGAAGAATGATGAAAATACCATGGACTGATAGGGTTAGAAACGAAGAAGTATTGGAGAAAGTCGGCGAGAAAAGAAGTATGTGGAAAAACTTAAAGAAGAGAAGAGATAGAATGGTAGGCCACTTGCTGAGACATGGGGGAATAGTCCGCGATATTTTGGAGGCAGAAATAGGAGTGAAGAAAGGCAGAGGTAGGCCGAGATTAGACTACTGCTCGCAAATAGTAAGGGATGTAGGTTGTAGCACAATTAGCGAAATGCGTAGGTTAGCACAAGATAGGAGAAGCTGGAGGTTAGCGTCCAACCAGTCTTAGGACTGATGACCTAATGATGATGAATTTTTCCTTAAAAAACTATATATATTATAAATAGAAATAGTTCCAGAATCTTCTAAAAGTTAAAATTTTTACAAGAAATCATGACAGAACAAACATTATATTCGATTCTCTAATGCAAAATTCACATTAGATAATTAGAGAGTTTTATAAAATATATAAAACTTTTAAGACATATATTACACGTAATTACATATACAATTTTTTCATTTAATATAGGATATACATTTAGTATATCCTATGATATACTAAGTGTTAACATTTCCTATGAACTAGAACAACAAATCAATACATTAATGCTTAAAAATTTTACATTTATTTAACGACATTAATGTAATTTTGCACTCTAAAGCCCTAATAAGATACTGAACATGTTCTCTCACATTCTATAATTTTTTGATGAGAATAAATATTTAACACACGATACTCACACTCACACTACACAAATTTATATTCCACCAAAGCAGTTATATACAGGCAACGAAATAAAAAAACTCAAATGGCGAAATCTCAGAAAATAGTAAAGGGCGCAAAACGCTCTGATACAATGATGTAACAGGTGTGTGCGCATGTCGCAACTACACATAATAAGATATACAAACCATATAAATTCATTTATTTTACATAAATAATGTTATACTAACAAGGCAGAAATTATAACCAGAAGAAGACGTCGACTCATCATCTTGATTGTTAAGTAAGTGAATTATGAAAATAATATCTTCAATTTTTACTACTGACAAAATAGTTCTTCATAAATTAAAAAATTATTTTAAAGCACAACTGAAATGATTAAAACAGAAGAAACCACCCAGGTTGAGAAATATAAGTATTCGAGCAGATAACAGATTTAAACCAAAAACAGGAAGAACTGACAGACGAACAAGAGAACGATCATGGAAACGACCCAGATCCAATTACAATAGAAGAAATTATACAGGCTATATATAAATTAAAACAGGATAAATGTCCTAGACAAAATGGAGTTCAAGGTTCCCTGAACAAAATGGTATCAAAAATTATAAAACACATGGCAGAAATGGCCAAAAACGAAGTCTGCGAATTAATGAACGACATACTAAAGAGAAAAGAAATAACTCAATTACTGGAACCCAGACATATGGTTATGTATATGGTATTATGCCAATGTTTAAAAAACTTGCACAAATTATAGAGGAATTACACTAACGAGTATGCTTAGTAAAGTTTTTACCAAAAAAATAGAAAAAAAATTAATTGTAAAATTGAAGGTACCTATGGAAGAATCTTGACACGGATTCAGGAAATGAAGGGGTTTCTAGGACCCTATATTTATTCCGAGACAAACAGGAGAAAGACGTCTAAGGAAAGGAAAAGAAATTCGTTTATGTTTTATAAACTTAAAAAAAGTTTTTGATAGAATAGATAAAGATAGAAGAAATGATATTTGGAACTGTATGACACAAAGAGAAGTTGACAGAAATATGATAGCAATCATGGGGGCACTATACGAGTATAACAACAACAGAAACAAGATAATAATGCACAACCAAGATTCTTCAAAATTCGAGCCAAGAATGGGATGGAAGTAAAGATGTGTGTTAAGCTCATTACTGTTCTCTATAATCATGCACAACATTATAAAACAATGTAGAGAAAAGTGTAAAATCCTGTCAGTAGGCAAGTGGAAAATGTGATACTACAAGAAATACTATTTGCCGATGACATGGGTTTGGTAGATAAATAGAAGAAAAACGTCAGCAAAATCTGAAACTATGCCAAAAAAAAAAACACTAATTGTCGAAATAGACATTGAAAAAAACCAAAACCATGATATTTTCCAAGAAAGCAAGTAAACTTATACGTAAAATTTTCCTATAAAGGCAAGTACAAATTACAATTATTTAAGAACAATCATAAAAGAATCGGGAATGTAGACAAGGAAGTTAAGCAATAAATTGGAAAAGCTGTAAAACTCCCTAGAAAACACGTTCATGGGAAAGAAATATATGCCACAGGAAACAAAGACACAAATATACCAAAAAGTTATAAGACTATCTATATTTTCCAGCAGTGAATACTGAAAATCAACAAAGAATAATAAAAGATAAATCATAGCTGACGAAATGAGATTTCTAAGAGGAATAAAAGGGGTTACAAGGAGAAAGAGAACAAGGAGAAAGAGAACAAGAAAAAAGATAGTAATAGCAGAATTAAAAAACCGATAAAATCAGTCGTTTGTGAAAGACAATTGAGTTAGTTAGGTCACATACACAGGATGAAGGAAGACAGACTAACAAGAAAAATCAACAAATCCAGAGCACAGAGAAACAATAAAATGAGATGCCCCTGACTGAGATTGGGGGTCCAAGTCCAACAAGAAGCGGAAAAATGGGAAATTCAGTGGAGTGAGACGAGACGATTGGCATGGGATAGAAATAAAAAAAATACGCGAGATACCATAAGAAAATATTATATTATATCATATTGTATTGTATCGTATCGTATTGTATCCTATCGTATTGCATTGTATTGCATCTCTATTAGTCCTATACCTAAAGGTATATTGAACTTCTTCATATTTCGATTTAATTGATAATTGACTCTTCCTTCCACGAGTTTTGATCTTGCAAAACTCATGGAAGGAAGCAATAAAGAAAACAATTATTATTAAGAAGTCATAATTTATTTTTTAAAACTACAATTTACTTAACCAATAATATTCAATTAAAATTAAAAGAAAATATTTCTTAAATGTATAATACTGAATAACAATAAGGCAACTGAATCAACTGATACAACCTTGGCACTTGCGTCATAATGCACGATGTCTAATCAAAATGCCTCTCAAGTAGTCTACCGCAAAATACTGTGTACATTTCTCGGTACCTTGTCTGATATTCCTTTATGTTCATTTATTAGGAAGAAAAGAATTTACCACGTGAATCACCCCGTATACGCATTGTCTTTCAGTCATCCACACAAAGAAGCCTCAGCGAAAAATACAGGTTTACAAATTAAAAGTTATTGTCTTCGCAACCCACTGCATAACTTAATCATCACTGGAAGCACTATTGTTAGTTGCAAGTATTGTTATATAGCGGTAGGCATGTTTCTGTATTTATTATTCTACGTTATAAACTGAGAGAACAGTTTATTTATTACCGACGAATTACGCTTAAGACAAATTAATGTTTATTTTGGAGGTGGTATAGTGGAAACAAATATAAGTTTCTATTACACAAGAAACAGTTCCTCCTAACGTTTTCCTTAAACAGAAACTTGATCAATGCAAATGTATTTGATGGGGTTTAATAGTTTCACTTATTAAGTAAGAAGTGTATTTCTTTGATGAAATAAATGTTAGCCTTAGAATATTGATTAAAATGTTGATTAATTTTTGATGTATAATAAATAGTATGTTTAGGAAAAGATATTTTTATGTTATATAAATCAAAAGCTAGCATATATTGAATGAATACCGTATAATTATTTTTTATTTTTCCGCACTCAACTATACTAGCGGAAAAGTAATGTAATTGTGTAAACAAAAGGAGATTTCTTTTCCGTTAATTTTTCGTTTTTCGGTCTAAAAATAAAAAAAAAGGGTTCTAAAAAAAGTTTGTCTGTGTATGTCGTCGTTGTCGTCGGTATTAAAATTTCTTGTTAGCACGATAACTTAACTAAATCGTGTCGGATCGGTCGGGTTTGACTGATTCTGATCGGGGACGTCTCCCAGATGACACCTATTGATTTTGAGGTGGATAGGACACACCCCACCCTGTCCATGGGTCTATTTGAGAAATCTTTTTTGTTAGCACGATAACTCAATTAAATCGTGTCGGATCGCTCGGGTATTGACTAATTCTGATCGGGGACGTCTTCCAGACGACATCTATTGATTTTGAGGTGGATAGGACACACCCCACCCTGTCCATGGGTAATGAGAAAGCACGATAGTGGACTATTTGAGAATTTTTTTTGTTAATACGATAACTCAACTAAATCGTGTAGGGTCGATCGGGTTTTGATTGATTCTGATCGGGAACATCGCCCAGACGACACCTATTGATTTTAAGGTGGATAGGACACACCCCATCCTGTCCATGGCTCATGAGAAAGCACGACGGTGGACTATTTGAGAAGTATTTTTTTGTTAACATGATAACTCAACTAAATCATTTTGGATCGATCAGGTTTTGACTGATTCTGATCGGGGACGTCTCCCAGATGACACCTATTGATTTTGAGGTGGATAGAACACATTCTACCATGTCATGGGTCATGAGAAAGCACAATAGTGGACTATTTGAGATTTTTTTTTTTAGCACGAGCACTCAATTAAATCGTGTCGGATCGATCGGGTTTCGACTAATTCTGATTAGGGACGTCTACCAGACGACATTTATTGATTTTGAGGTGGATAGGACACACTCCACCCTGTTTATGGGTCATGAGAAAGCACGATTGTGGACTATTTGAAAAAAGTAAAACTGTCGCATAAAACACATATTCTGCACTTATGTGTTGATTTATTTTTTCTCGGCCACTAAATTCCGAGATAGAGATGTTCTACGTGCGGAAAAGCCCGTTTTAAGGTTTTAAAACTCTTTATTTCTTTAGTGTACACTGCTTCAACTGCTAAGGCCATCATGTGTTAGTCAGTTTATACTACTATTCTTCTTTGTGACATCAACTTCTATTATCTACATTCTATCACAGCATTTATTGCAATAAAATTGTTAGACAGCGCTGCTGTTATATTATTGTGTACGATTGTTCATCATCATTAGGTCATCAGTCCTAAGACTGGTTGGACGCTAACCTCCAGCTTCTCCTATCTTGTGCTAACCTACGCATTTCGCTAATTGTGCTACAACCTACATCCCTTACTATTTGCGAGCAGTAGTCTAATCTAGGCCTACCTCTGCCTTTCTTCACTCCTATTTCTGCCTCCAAAATATCGCGGACTATTCCCCCATGTCTCAGCAAGTGGCCTACCATTCTATCTCTTCTCTTCTTTAAGTTTTTCCACATACTCCTTTTCTCGCCGACTTTCTCCAATACTTCTTCGTTTCTAACCCTATCAGTCCATGGTATTTTCATCATTCTTCGGTAACACCACATCTCAAAAGTTTCTAATTTCTTCCTACTTGCTTCCCCTACCGTCCAGGTTTCGCAGCCGTAAAGTGCCGTGCTCCATACATATGTTTTCAAAAATCTCTTCCTTGTTTCTAAGTTTATTACCCCCGAGCATAAAAGTGCTTTCTTTTTGTTAAAAGCTACTCGACCCTGCGCTATTCTTTGTTTTATGTCTTTATCGCTTCTTCCATCCCAATTTATTTTACTTCCTAAATAAGTGAAGTCTTTAACTTCCTCCAATCTTTCATTATTAATTTGTACTTTCGTTTTTGCTCTGCTCTCGCGCCCTCTGCACACTAACACTTTAGTTTTGTTTTTATTCACCCTCATTCCGTATTCCTCTGTCAACACTGCCTCCATTTCGTTCAATGCTGATTCTAGTTCCTCCTTACTAGATGCTAATACTGCTATATCATCCGCGAATCTCAGCATTTTTAGTTTCTGTCCCTGTACTTTAACCCCGAAATCTACTCTATCTTTTACCACATTAATCGCCTCTTCGATGTACAGATTAAAAATTAGTGGTGATAGCGTACATCCTTGTCTTACTCCTTTCCTAATACCTACTTCCCTTTCTTCCCCTTCTACTTCTATAACAGCAGTTTGCTCTATGTATAGATTGTGTACTACTCTCCTATCTCTATACTTCATTCCCGCGCTCTTTAGTATCTCGAACATTTTTTCCCATCTTACGTTATCAAAAGCTTTTTCTAAATCTACAAATCCTATATAAGCGTTCTTTCCTTTTTCTATTGTTTTCTCTAACATTACTCTTAGCGCCAGAATAGCTTCGCGAGTTCCCCTATTTCGCCTAAACCCGAATTGGTCTTCTCCTAGTATTTCCTCCACTCTATTTTCCGTACGATTGTTATTTGGGGAAAATTTCGGTAATTTATACATTCCTCTATTATGTGCTGTATCGATAGATTCGTATTGCAAAGTTTGCACATAGGTGAGTTTTCGTTACAAAGAAGATAGGAATAAGTCAATTTTGTATGCCTTATCCTTATGCTGTAGTGAGTAGAATTATTTCATGACGAGTTAAATTTGCAGGCTATTTTTATTTTTTCATACTTGTGTAAGCTTATATACTTGTTAACAGTTTTAAGTTGATTGTATCCTACTGACTCGACCATATTTTATTGCATAGTAGTTTCATTAAATTTATAATGTGAAAGAATTGTCATGAATAGCACGAGTTGTGATTTGAGCAGCTCTATCGGATTCTTCATTGCTCATGATGGATTGCTCATGCCTATATGACTAAGGCACCACAAGAAGATAACTTCTTTATGAAAAGAGAGAATATAGTGTCTCAATGTTATTCTAATTATTCAATGTTATGCATATAGTGTATATGTTACCGGCAAAATATGTAATCTGACATTGTATAGAATTCCTAGGTATTATATATAATTCCCAAAAGCATCAGGCATTGTATGAAATACATTATATTATATATATTTCCTAGGCGTTATATGGAATGCCGATTGAATAACTGGCAATGTGTGAAAGAAGCACAAAAATGTAACCCGATATGATATAGAGCTGTACATTCAACTTTGTGAACCATCTCAACAAAAACAAAAAGGTGTTAAAAAAGGTATTGTTGTGAAGCCTATAATTTCTTCGGAGTTTAATTCTCGTTGTCAAGTAGACTTAATTGACTTTCACTCTCACCCATATGGAGAATATAAACTTATATTAGTATATCAAGATCATTTAATCAAATTCGTTGTATTGAGAGGGCTTAAATCGAAACGGGCAGAAGTGGCTTACGTCCTATTAGATATTTTTACCCTAATTGGCGCACCTGCTATCCTCCAATCTGATAATGGCAGGAAATTTGCGAAGATTATTTATAATTTGAAACAGTATTGGCCTTCATTGACTATTGTCCATGGCAAGTCAAGGCACTCTCAGAGCCAAGGTAGTGTTGAGAGGGCCAACCAAGTTGTCGAAAACATGTTGACTATATGGATGCAAGATAATAACAATGGACATTGGAGTGAAGATTTAAGATTTGTACAGCTCATGAAAAATAGAGCTTTTCATTCCGGAATCAAGCGAATACTTTATGAGGCTCTTTTTGGATGTAAGGTAAAAGTAGGTATAACATTACCAAATAAAGTTGCACAATCTCTTGAAACTGAGGAAGATTTGGAGAGTTATATATAACAATATTGATCAAGGTAATGCACAAAAATAACCTTCTCAGGATGTAACCTCCAAAACGATTGAGTCACTTGATCAATCTTCAGTTTCAAGGAATATAGCTAACGAGCCATAAAATAGTTATGTTGTGTATGCTTCAAAGAGACAAATGAATCACGGACTTGCAGAGGATGCAAACAATCTATTCGTCCCATTTGTAGTGGACTTGAAATATTAGATATTGATAAGGGTTGTGAGTTTTCGGTACTATGTCCTTTATGCTCTAGAAATATAGTAACAACCGAAAAGCGGAATTCTGCAGTAGAAAATTTGCTATAAGAATTGCTGTAACTGTAAGAATTCCAGTACTCTACGTTGATAGGGGACGTGGTGATGATCGAAATATTCTAACTATAGTTATAAATAAAACAGTCGATGGACTATACCAGCTCAGTACTAATCAAGGAGTTGTTAAATTGCTCTATTCTAGATCCCAGTTTACAGTTTTTTAGAAAGGACTCTTGGATATTAAAGATACTCCTGATAACGAAATTACACTACGTTCAATTGCAACTTTGCAGTCTACCGGAGCAGGCCAGGTATTCGTGGAGTGCAGTTGCAAAAAGAACTGTGGAACAATGAAGTGTTTGTGCATTAACAAGAAAACACTTTGTTCTAGTAAATGGCACTCAAGTTTACCTTACAAAAATAAACAGAAAAATCTGTTCCCAGAGACTTTAAAGAAAAAAATGTTGGATTTTTGTTCAGTTCCTGTTAACTGTCTTAAGCAAATATTTCTTTATTTCGAATAAAAGTTCAATTTAAAGTTTAATATTTCTTTATTTAACACCTTTCTTAATACTATATAAGCATTCTATAGAATTCCCAGGCATTCTATGAAATGACTAGGTAAATTATATAAACCGATTTGAATTAAAATAGATTTCATACATTGCCTGAAATCGTTAGTCATTGTATAGAATACCTAGGCTTTCTATAGAATGCCGGAATTTTATACTTTTCCGGGAACATATAAACTTAGAATTTTCATATAGGACAAGTACAACTTACAATTATTTAGGCACAATCATAGAAGAATCGAAAAACTAGACAAGGAAATAAACTAAAAAATTGGAAAATCTGGAAAGCTGTACAACTTCCTAAAAATCACGTTCCTAGGAGGGAAATATATGCCACAGGAAATAAAGATACAAACATACCACAAAGTTGTAAGGCTATTGTAAGACTATTTACACTTTCCAGCAGTGAATCGTGAAAATTAACAAAGAAGTAATAAAAGACAAATAGGAAAAAGTAAATTTTGTATGTCTAATCCTAAGCTTGATGAGTTGAATTATTTCATGATGAGTTAAATTTGTAGGCTATTTCCATTTCTTTATACTTGTCTTAACAATCTTAAGTTTGTTGTATTGCACTGTTTCGACCATATTTGATTGCATAGTTGATTCACTGAATTTATAATGTGGACGAATCGCCATGAATAGCACGAGTTGTAATTTGAGTAGCTTTATCGGCTTCTTCGTTGCTCATGATCCCTATATGACTGAGGCACCATAAGAATATAGCTTCTTTATGAATTGAGGGAATATAGTGTCTCAATGTTATACTCACTACTAATGAGTTTTGTGAGAACTTGTCAGCTATGGCCGCGATGGAGCTAAGAGAGTCTAAATATATTATCATTTTACGATATGTTAATGTAGCATATAGAAGGAAAGCTTGTCAGATCGCATATGTACAATTCTGCTGTGAAGACTACAGCACATGTTGGAAGAATCCATGAATGACTTGTGACTTGGAAATAAAGGGCAATATAAGTTATACATTTATTGGCACATTTTCAGTTGAAAAACTGGCAGTGTTTGTGATGTCCCACCTACTGATTGCTAGTGCATGTTAGTGAACAGGATAATGTAATTCCTGTGTCTAGGATTTGCCCAAATTCCTTGCTCCATATTTCAATAGACTTGGTTGACTTTAATATCAAGAGGTGGTATTCCTGATACTGAGTAATGTTTTACACTCGCGCTTCTGAATGCTCTCATAGCATATCTTAAACCACTGTGAAGTATACCTGTGAAGAATTTTAATATTGAGTGTAGTATTGGATGCCGATGAGTATGTTATACTCGCGTAATCTATACTAGAGTGAGCTAAAGTGAAATAAAGCTTTAATATTACTTCCCTATTAGTACCCCAGTTAAATTGGTTACACATTTTATCACATTCTTCACCTTCTCACATCTTGTTGTTAATTCGATAACACGATCACAGCAGGTCAACCCTTTATTAAATATTACCCCTAAAAATTGTTTTCGATCGATAAACCAAATTGATGTGTCTTTTATGATTAGTCTTGGGCTGCGATGAGGTGTGTAATTCTGCAAACATCTACTACTGCTATTTTCGTTTCAGAGAACCGAAATCTTCTTTATTTAGCGTCTGCATTTAGTCTACTTGTATTATAAATATTCTCCATAAGATTGTTCTTTTGCAAACAATTTACACCTTCCTTATTTTTTTCTGAATCATTATTTAAGCATGTTTTTAAGATAATTAGCTATACTTATAGTCTAATTGTCTTCGTCTAAGTGTCTAATGTCTATGTAATATATCAGTATATGGCTCACTCTTCGATAGGTATTGCGTTTTCGCGTCTGGACTGTCTACCTCCCATAATCACGAACATGTTTGTAATTGGTGTACGGCCCAACACCAGCCGCAAATAGCAACCTGCTATCTTGTTAAATTCGTTAGTAACTTTCATGGTTTTGTATCTGGTTTAACTACCTTAAGTCGCTGCTAAAATGACGAGATTTCTATTTTGTTGTATGCTTTGATGTAATGACATACGAGTGTATTATTTCCAACGCTGTTATCTGTTGCTTGTTGTGCCGCTTATTCCCATGTGACCAGGAACTCAAATAAAGTTAATTGTTTTTGTGTCATTTTTGTAGGCAAATCTGTACACATTTGCCATATTTGCAGAAGATTTTGTCGGGCACTGATTTCCACATATTATATGGATATCCATATGGTGTAAAACTTTGTAGTGGAGATGGATGTAGAGGCTGAAATAGACTAGATGAAAGATTCATCGTATGTATAGAAAACACTTCCAACTTCTTGGTCCATTTTCAATCCATTCATGTAAATAACCTCACTTAGAAAATCCTCTAATGTTGAACAGGATATAAAATGGAAATGAAGTTTTATAGATATCAGATTTTATATATGTATTGCAGATTTATTTTAGATTCTAAGAGAGTAATATATACTTATTTCAGTTTAGTTATGATTGAACTGAGAACGTACAAAAAGAAAAAGAAAAAAAATTAGAGCAATAATGATGACTGCAATTGGTAATATTTACGAAAGAATGGAAATACTATTTACTCCAATGTGCACTTGAATGAATAAGCAACATGCAAAATGAAATAACTGGTGTACGAGTGCCTTATGTCAGCGCAATATAAAATGCCCCCTTTCATAACGCATTTTGATTATTTAATAATCTAGCAATCAGTGCAATGGAAATAATCATTTCAATATACAATAGAGAAATAGATGATCAGTAAAACCAAGCTGGCGTCAAATAGGATTTTTTAAATGTAAAATTATAATTTTATATTTCCAAAGATCTGTTCATAAGAATATATTATAGTACTAATTAAAAAATATATAATTATATATTTTGTATATAAAGAAAATTGTTTTAAATAAAGGATACATTAACGACTAACATTGTGATCATATTGTGGTAAAATGTATTACAATTTTACATATTATGTTGAAAAAATTAAGGTAAAAAATGTGTTTCCTTGTCACAAATAAATTGATCTCTTGGAGTAATGAGATTTACGAGCAAATACTGTCGAATATAAGATTAAATAAAACCTGCGCATAATATCGGGATGTTTTCTGAAGAGTTTGATTAAAAGTTTGTCGAGTGGGCACGAGATACGGGATATAATAATTGGAAATACTCCCACCGTTTTCTTAGATTCCATTCATTTCATAGATTCCATGCTCATTTTCTTAGATTCCATTCTGGTGTTTTCCATCAAATATTTTTAACTATTCTATCACCATATGTACTTTCTAGATGTCCTTGCCATTATAATCTGCGAATATTGACTACCTATAGTATGCTCAGCTCCTTAAACATTTGATCAACCTCTACATTTGGTCGTTTCGCCATCTCTCCCTAGTTTCTTTCCTCTGAAAATCTTTCTGATTCTTCGCTTTCCAAATTTATATCTACATCTAGTTTTTCTTTGTTAACGTCCATATGTTACAGCTGTTTATCAACGTTGACCTCAATGTGCCTGTATAGGTCTGGCTTGATACATATTTCTTGATGATATTTGTTTTGGCAATCCTTAGGTTAATCTCGATTTCATTATATCTAGCATCAACCAATACTCCCAGATACATGAATCATCTACTTATTCAAATTCTACACTCTCTATTTCGCGTTTGCAACTTCAATTTCCTTTTGTTTTAATTACCAGATATTTAGTTTTACTTCTATTAATTCTTAGGCTGGCGTCATAAATTTCCTTGATTCTTTCATACTTCTAGGTATTATCATTATATCTTCCACGTGCATATAACACTGATGGTTTTTGTATATTCTTGTTCTATTATGTCTTATTACTTTCTCTGGGATTACATTACATGGTGCTATAGATAGAGTACCATGACATACACCCTGCTTGACAGCGAATAATTCTAATAGCTTTCGATTTATTTCAACACAATATATTGCGTCAGTTAACGTCATTTACATGAGCCTTCTGATTTTCTTTAGTATGCTCCACAATTATTATGCTTCTATATTTTCTTTTTCTATTGATCGAGTTGTATGCTGATTTAGAAGCAACAAACAGCAGATGTCTTAGGATAACAACCTGTGACAATTTGTTTTGGCATAAATATGTACAATAGTCCGAAATTGATATATTCTTGGAAACAATGCCCGATATTCTCCAAGCACCGCTTCTATATGTGTATATGTTTCTAACCTTTATCAATGAGTGTAGCTAAGATACACTGTACACTGTAGCTGTTAAGCCTGATACACTGCATCCAGCAGCGCTTATTTATTTAAACGAAGCTCACGTATACAAAGAAATAATGAATAATCTGGGCGGAAATGAAGCAGTAGATGAAGAAATGAACAATCACGACCCTCGTGAAGGGAAGATAGAGGGTAGGTGGTCCATATGTTTCATTCACGACAGACAATCATCTCAAGTATCACGACACAATCTTTTGGAGGATCGATACAGTCTTTGGGAGAACTTTACCTAAACCACGCCATTATCGCAAAGGTAATGACTAGATAACTCACTAATATGACAACGAGGATGTGCTTGCCTAGTAATATATCTGAATGTTCTTCAGTTTTGAATAATAAATAGTTTGTGGCTCATTTCCTTGTTTAACATGTTGTACCCGCCAACAGATTCTCATAATTTACTTATTAGGCTTTATGGCATAAACAACGGTGAGAATTTCAGGAGTAACGCCTGTTCTATCCGAGCCCATTTCTACGTATCTCAGAATGCGGTGGTAGCCCCAAGAGGTGCGAGAGTGTATTGCATACCCCCACGCAAACGACGCCCGAATGCCTGTCAAGTTCCCGCACCCATCTCTTTCGGAAGACGGACAACAGTTCTTGTCTGAAGTGCTTTTATTTATGGAGAGGGCCTCGTGCGGCCACCCTACATATTAAAAGATAATAAGGTGTGGATGATGATGATAATGATCTCATGTATATTTCAAGATCGTATTAGTAGATATGGACACGCCTAATAGGCAAAATAACAATCGTACTGCAAATATTTGCTGATGTTCAATACACTGAGAGGGTATGTACATAACATATAATTTGTTATATTAATATTATGTACGTGTGATAAATCATGTATACAGTGCTATTCAAAAGTCCCCTCCCCCCTCTTATCTTTTTAACGATTATACATAAACTAGTGAAATTTGGTAACTGAATATTAAGGGTTGTAAACTTTCCTACTAGTGATGATAGATGACGTATGCGTCAAAGATGACGTCACAAGGTCATTGTGACCAATAATTTTAAATGGAACCCTATGGCAAGCGACACCTCTTTTAAAAGGTATCGAAAAAACGTATTCAATGATACTAATATTGTTTGTATTTGTGGTAGTATTGATGGATTAAATCTAAATTTAAATTTAAATTAAATTAATAATTATAACTTATAGTTTATACACTTTATATAGTTTATAGTAGGGCAGTACATTTACTGGAAAGAATACCCTTTGGATATTTCGTTGCATTTGTTGATGATGGTAAAAAGAGAGCGTTGTCCAAGAAAAAACATCGCATCTTTTATATTAACAAATTTATTCAATTTCATTTAGTGTTCGTTGTTCAAGAAACTTCTTGATTTACCTCAATATCTGTAAGTCTTTAGTGTATGATTATTTCGGCTTGGTATCTGGAATGGAAAAAACTAGGATCTATTTTAGATAAAAGGTGCCGTGAAAAGTTTACTCAACACCTTCAATGCTTTTCATAAGAAATATGAATGAGAAATTCAATTATTCGAGCCAAGTAAGAATTTAAAAAAATACAGTTTGACTTACACAAAATACTAAATTTTCACCTCGGGCCCTCCAAAACAAAGATTTATTATTTATAAAAGTAGGTTGACGTCGATAGTGCTAACTTAAGATACACTACATTTAATACATTAGCTTCTACGTCCGAAACCTTCAGAGAACATATAATATCGAGAAAAATACTGGAGTAGGCTGGAACCTTTGGTGTGAAGATGACAATGACTTAGTTTTCCACAAAATACCAAAACACTACACGCTACACTCGACGCGCGTTTCGCCAATAAAGTTGGCATCATCTGGAGATGATTAAAATTCGTGTTATGTTGTGTTTTCGAGCAAACTCACAAGACAACGTTTTCCCATCACACATCTTATTATTATGTTATCGGTAACAACCACAAATATTGAATGTGTTGAACACAAGCCTACTTTAGCAACACATTTATTCTATTTGGCGTACTACAGTCATAACATACAACGAATGGAAAAGAACTGCATAGACTTTTCAAATCAAGCAATTTGACATACAAAATTATAACACTACCACAGCAGAAATTATTAAATCTAAAAACAATATTATGATTTGTCACAACCAAAAAAACTTAAAAGACATCTAAATCCTATTAAAACGCCGAATAAGGACAACATTATTAAAAAGTGCATAATAATTTCTATTCGACAGGAAGAGCTGACAGCGAAACAGCAAAAAGATACTGTGGGCCCTCAGGTAAATTGTTCGACGCGGAGATAATAAAAGTGCAGCACTTTGGTTCCCACCCACAACATGTACAGGTGACCTACCATATTCTTAGAGGTGGCTGCAATGTGGCTAACAATGCTATTCGAATTGTGATTCGGGGTAGCAGACTTGGCCCAGTATTGAACGTGCCATTATATACTTGACTTCCAACGGAGGGAGTCTGGCAGCTCATTCTGCGCATAGATTTGTTTGAGCTGGTCTCTATGTGTAAGCGTCTCAACTGCAACTTGAAGATCTAGGGTATGGATGTTTATTTCTGTCAAAAATTTTTTCCTTTTGTTTTATTCACACATTTAACATCTATATTTCTTATTAATGATAAAAAGAATATAATCTAAATAAAATAAACAATATAATCATTTATTGTGAATTTTGTTTCCTAAATTCGATCATACTAACACGTTGAAAAATAATATTTTCAAATGAATTACTTTGTTATTATTAAAACATATATTTATGTGTACAGAGTGACCGAAACTCGATGTCTCAGCTCTATTATAAGAAAAGGAAAAACGATAGAAAAAATCTGAAAAGAGGTTCTTAAATGGGATTAAGTAAGGTCTATTTTAACTATTAAAGCTACAAAACGATCGAATGAAAGGAAAAATATATACGCAGAATAAAAAAAAACAAGAGGAATTCCCGGTAAGTCCTACAAATATCTTCATAATCTATTATTACTATAGTGTGACTTAACAGTTATAAAAGAAATTAATCTTCCGTCAGGTAACAATAATGATTATTTACTGCTATTATTGATTTTCCTACAACCTAAAGCCATAGTCGCTACGTGGACAATAGAAGATTTCACGTCTATTATTCTCAAACAATGACATTATTAAGGTATTGGTAAGGTACAAAACCAGGTAAAATATCTTCTAATGATCGTTAGTGACAACATTCACAAAGGCAGTAAAATAGAGAAGTGTGCATGAGACCGCAACTAGTTGATTACTCCTATCATTATTTAGATAATAAATAAAATAATTACTTATATCGGGTCTTGAGATGCTAAATTTATACGATGAACTGGCATATGTATTAGACATGGCTTGTCTAGTAAGAAGGGCGATATTTAAACGAAAACTAATTTTATTAATATTTAGTGTAATACCACTGACTTAGTTTTCCACAAAATACAAAAACACTATACATTAAGATGATTAAAGATGATTAAAACTCATTAGTTTTAATCATCTCCAGATGATGCCAACTTTGTTGGTGAAACGCGTGTCGAATGTAGTGTATAGTGTTTTGGTGCTTTGTAGAAAACTAAGTCAGTGTCATTTTCACACCAAAGGTTCCAACCTACTTCAGTATCTAGTGTAATTAAAGTACATTCTGCGCTCAGGTTATTCTGGGATTACTACAATAAGAGCACCATTCATTTACAAGTAAACGATAATTATTTTTTCTCTTTTTGGAGATAGGAATTCCTTGTACACCCCTGTATTGATCCCTGTTGCCTTGTTGGTCTTGTTTCACCAGTACACTCAAGAGTCATCGTCGATTGAAAGTGTTGTCACGCCCACATAATTTCTGTCAAGCTTGAGTAACCTCACACTCTAAAGTGTCTTTATCTACCTCCAAGTCTTTATGGTCCGTAAACGTAAAATTATGGTCCTCAAAGTTATAATTTCCAATATTCTTATTTTATTTGTAATAATAGAATCTGGAACCATCGGCTACCATAATTTTCTTTCTCCAAATCGCTTCACCATTCTCTCCTTCATCAAAATCTTCTATCATTTTTATCCCTCGACTCCCTTCATGTTCTGTTGGCCTTGTCCATTTAGGATAATCGTGATTCGATTCCCTACCCCAACGAAACTATTTGAATGAGAATATAATCTCGTTAATATTTGTAGCATTGCCTTTTCTTCATCAAGAAGAATACTATATGTTCCAGATTTATTTTATTATTTATTTATTTATTTTTGTTGTGTAACCATATGTAAAGGATTAAAATAGTCGTTCGGGTTTAACAAATATTATCGGGTTTAACATTTATTGTCTGTTTATTATTTCATCATAATTATTATAACATTTTAATTTAACAAGAATATTACCCACCTTTTATTTTCAGAGAGAACTAAATCCCGATAAGAAGAATTATTAACAATTGTTGAAACTTGAAGCAATGTACATATTTATGATTTCTAAATAATTAACTCTGTCGTCTTAAGAAGCAATTATAATCATTGTCATAGCCAAGTTTATTAAAACTAATAGACATTAGATGTCTGAAAAATTTTGACAAATTGACTGGAGGATATCTTTGGGTAGGTAGTTAAGTGATATTTTCTATTTGCGATACTTATCGTGCACTTCCTAATAATAACGCATTAATTCTATCAAGAATCTACCCAGTTATTAAATAACCATTTAATAATTAGGTATATTCTTGAATACTACCACACTATCACTATTTAAATTATAATTTTTATTTTCAGTAACGATTTAATCCCCTCATTATAAGAAGAATTATTAGTAAAAATACAAAGGCATCTGTACATCAACGAAACACATTTATTACTTATTAACTGGAAAGAACGTTCACATTAGGATAGAATCATAATATTTAATTGGAAAGCTCGATAATACAAGTGTTATTTCAAGTATGACAGTTAGGAATTCGATTGCTTGAGGAATATATAAATATTTTTCAGGCTTGCACTACCACATATATATATATATATATATATATATATATATATATATATATATATACTATACACCAATATTTCATTAGTGCAATAAGTAAATTAACTTCGTACATTAAAAATAAAAATATAATAAACTGTACTCTATTTCAGAGGCGTTCTATGTTCCATCACTGTACAATGTGGACAATAAAGTGAAATAAAGTTTAGACCAAAAGTTGATAAAGTTTACACCAGACATCGTGACTGGTATAAAAATTCACACCAGTGAATGGTATAATCCTACCGTGGTCTTGGAGTATTCATTTCACACCAAACAAGTATGTTCCTGAATGTACCCCCACTTGGTGTGATATTAGTGTCAAATTTTACATCACATTTAGGACAAATATCAACAGTGTACTCTTATTGTACATTTATTTGAATAGCCATTACCGGTGAAAGGCTAACTGTTAGACTAACTGTAGAAAGTTAATTGGGGTATAAATTACCCCAATTTTATGTTGGTACATAATATTAATTTACATTTTTAAATAATAATATTTATTAAACTATTACAACCAAGAGAATTTTTACGAACTTAAAAGGAAATGAAAACGCCAAAAGTTTAGAATTCTGTCACTTAAAACATCTTGAATATTCTTGCGAAGTTGCTTAGTAATGATATCCGAAGATCCGTTACAAATTTTAGAAATACGATATTTTTTCGCATTAGTCCAGTAACTTGTGTTAACTGTCCCAAATTCAGTTGTCCGGCAATTTGTTTGCTATAGCATAAGACATTGTGGAAAAAAAGGTAACTTTATTCAGCCATAATACAAGAGTTTGTTGAACCAAATTCCAACATTATTTGTTGTGTTTCACAAATAAAACCGACCCCATTATACACGCATTACACGATGTGCTGCTACCTGGCTTGTTTACTTACCCAAGTCATACAAAAGTAAGAGGCGTAGCGGTGTTAATTTAAATTTCAAAATAGCCCTGATAACCAAACATGCTGGGTGTTCCAGTGCGAAGCTTCACAGTTTAAAAATTAACACAAATATGAGATATTGTCAACCATTTAAGGTGCAGGCCGAACCGGAAAAAAGGTTGTAAAGATAAATATAACACGTTCACGAAATGAAGTCGATAATTAGTCTAAATTAGTCGGGCACTGTATCCGTGATCATGGGCAACAAGAAGAAGCGGCTCAATTTTTTTGGAAATATTTTCGTTCTTTATATGAATAATATGAAATAATATTTACAGTAAATATGAATCGCGCTGTTTCACCATTTTTCCTATAAATTCATGAATGACTTAAAAAATTGCAATTAGAAGCAATATGTATACAGGGGCAATTACAAAAAAATATTAATGTATGTGTAAGTATATAAGCTATGGTTGTGCTGGTTTCTAGCTAGAAATTGGATTTAAAAGTCATCTTAACAAAACTGTGACGAATTGGACAAGGAGATTTATTGTTACCTGTCACATAACGGTCTGGTCGCTCTTTGAATACTTTTGCCGATACCGGAAGGCTTAAAGATGGTTTCAGCTTCTCCTCGTCAGACAAACGTACAAAAGGTTAGAAAAAAATAAATATTTGCAATCACTTTAACTGCTGTAATTAAAAATTACTGAAGAACGCGAGAGTTTTGAAATAAGTGAGTACTTTTAATTCAATTATTCAGTCACCTAATTTCACACCATGATGGCGGTGGGGTGAAAGAACAACAAAATATCCGTTTTTTTGTTAAATACATACAGTTATACTGTGGCCGAAACGAATGATTGAAATAGTATTAAGTGTATTTTATTTCATATCCAATTGTGATTTATTAAAATTTAATTATCATCATGATAATTGATAAAGCTAAATAACAAATCTTCTTGTAATTATTTTAATAATTTTAGACAGGTACTTTTTAAACAATTAAATTAATCGCATTTGACGGGTATGCAGTTTTCTAAATATTAAATAAAATAATAAAATAAAGAGCATATTATGCATTACACAATAATTCATATAATATATAATGAAACCCCTAACATTAATGCACTTTTATTGCATTATGAACGAAATCCTATCAAATAACAGCTATCAGATAAAATCTGGTATCAGATGGAACTGATTATGACGTTTGACTATACCTAAATGAGACATATCCAAAGAGACGAATACGTCAAAGAGGACATATTGAATGGCCCCCACGATAGCCAGATTTATCTCCTTTCGACAAATTTCTGTGTCAATTAAAATCAGTTGCATATGAAATCAAGCATCAGTTGTTAGAAGAGCTGGGAGACCGAATAGGATGGTGGTTTAAGAAATGTTATTCAAAATTTCTTAAGCACTTTTTCTGATCGATTAGGACATTGTCAAGACGCCGAAGGTCGCCTGTTGAGCATTTATTATGATACTTTCCGTTTTCCTAAATATTAAAGTGCTGTTTAAAATAATCTCTAAAAGGCGATAAATTCAGTTACGTCAATAATTTTTATTTTTTAACTTAATGTCATCAAGTGAATTAAACCTTTATCCTACCTTAGAATCCTACCTACTTAGTATTATACTTCTATGTACCTTAGAGTGAAAGAAACAAATCGTCCACGCAACTTCAGAGAAGATGAGGCAATGAAAGTGGTAACTTTAGTTAACGAGGAACATAGTCAGCAATATGTTGCTAACGTGTTAGGAATTACACAATCAACAATTAGTCTAACAGTTAAATTCAATAAACTTATAAGTTACTGTGGAACTCCAGGACAAGGTCGTAAGGGGTCTACAGATGAAATAAGTGAGCGATATCTTATGAAAAGTTCCTTAAGAAACAGGCATTCTACCAGTTTAGAGCTATACGGAGCCCTATCAGCAGCTCGAAATGTAGTAGTTTATGGACGAATGATCAGGAAAAGGCTTAATGACGGAGGATGGACAGTAGAAGTACTACGCACCACTTCTCGCCAGGGAACTAGACTGCGTTTTACAAGAATACACGTAAACTGGAAGTGAGTTTTATTTTCAAATGAAACAAGAGTTTTAATTTATCACATGGACGTCACCGAGTCTGGCGGAGGCCAGGAGACAGGTTTGCTGTCTGGAAAATATTACCGACCCCATTTTCTAGTGGACTTATAATGTTCTGCGAAGGAACTTATTTCTGTGTTCGCACAGATATGATTCCCATACGGGAGAGGTCGATAAATGCACATTTCTACGTAGAAAATACCGTAGAAAAACCTGTGATGCCATTTATACCACTTGTCGGGAACAGTTTAATTTTTATGCAGAAGAACACTCAGTCCCACGTTGCTAGAGAGGTACCAGACTATATACGATTTATGAATATTCCAAATATGGACTGGCCACCAAGAGACCCAAATAAGAACCCCATAGAGCATTCTTAAAAACGACCAGACAATGCCACACACATGCCTGTATGACTCTTAAAGAACTGGAACAAGTCGTTCTTGTTGAATGGGAGAATATTCCTCAGAAAACCATTCACCGCTTGATCAATAGAATACCCAAACAAATGGAAGCAGTGATTTTGCTAGAGGAGGATCTATACGCTACTGTATTCAAATTGTTACGATTTAGTTTCACCTCCAATTTTTTTTCTAAAACTTTTCATTAACACAGTTTTCACTGCATTTGGCATTATTGTTCCTTTCTGTTATTTATTCATGTTTTCTTCCCGATAATACCATTATAATTTGATAAACATTAGTTGAAATTATTTAATTTTAATATCACGTAGGTACTATGATTTAAATATTCGAAAAAATAAAAGTAATAATGTGAAGTTCTACTGATACGTTAATTTCGTCCGGGAGTTTATATTCAAAGTTATTTTTGTTTAAAACCAACTTACATTTGTGTTTATATATCGAAAATCAGCATTTATTTAGCAATAAAGGAATTGTTCTCTCAGTGTACCGTATATAACGTAACGATAGTATCATACCTATATAAGACTACTTCGTTTTCGGAAACAATAGGCTTTTATCACGCTCTACTGAAACAACTGGACCGTTACCTACGCATTAAAAAAATACAATTCAACACCATTATAATAAATTAAAATAGATACCCTCACTAAGTAACAGAACCGTAACGCCTAGCTTCCTCATATTTATAAACTTGATATCCCGCCTGTTCCAGGCGCATGTCGAATTATACAAAAGATTAGATTAGCACTTAATTCAATTAAAGCAACCGAATAATCAAAATAAACCCAATTAATTGACTGTTGTATAAAATTAGGCCCCATAAATATGTTCAGGACTTCCTCGGGACCACCGTGCCGGCTGGAAAACTTCACGATGCTCTGCAACTAATACGACTACTGTTAATATTAACGCGGACAATTTACCACAAAAGGTCGCAATATTAAATATCGCTCCTGTATGTCATAACACAATGTCGGCTTTTGAAAGCGGCGTTTTCGGAAAGCAAACACAGCTGCAGCAGCATAAAGGGCCGCGTTACCTATTTCTGCAATAAAAAATCTGTCCCTTTTACGGTACGTTATACATACCTCCGACTCTTAATTATGGGATATTATGGATTTAAGGGAGGAATGCCGGGGAACTAAATGACTGTGTTCATAATACACATTACGACACTAAAGGGATCATTCCTGGACTATTCAAAGGTATGGGTCAGAAACTATATAAAGGACCATAAACTGCAATGCCCCTTTCTACAAGCTTAAAGTATTTAACTTGATGTATTCAGAGAATATGTTACAAATTGAAAAATAATTTGTAGCTATTCACGGTACTATTGTAAATATTACAGTATCCGTATCCGTATTTAAATAAATACAGTCCTTTTGTAAAGTAAGAAATCAATGCATTAAAAATTCAAGGAATAATTTTGAGAAAAACTCTGGCACCCTTCAAATTTTATTTTTATTTGCACAGTTTTTAAAATATAATTAATACATACAGGGTGATTCGTGTAGGAGGTCATCGATATTTTGTGCATGGCA
The DNA here is from genome assembly GCA_037954035.1 of Rosalia funebris. NCBI lineage: Eukaryota > Metazoa > Arthropoda > Insecta > Coleoptera > Cerambycidae > Rosalia > Rosalia funebris. The sequence goes on from JAZFAV010000018.1 coordinate 12,341,765, forward strand.
ACCCTTTTTTACTACTGAATATGAAAGAGTATATTTTTTTACATACGTTGCGGTAATAATTACATTAACGTGAGTATAGGTTAGATAAAAAAAAGTTAAGATAAACGATTGTGCAATTTCAAAATACTAAATTTAATGGCAGTGATTATTTAAAATATCAACTAAAGTAAATGTTTAAATCGTGCACCGTTGCTGCCTGATAGTAGCCAAGACGATTGATGAACTTTTTTAAGCATTGTGAATAACTTCAGGAGGTATACGTTGTATTTCCTGATAAATTCTTGCTTCTAAATCTTCTAAATTCTCTGGCCCAGTAACATATACTTTGCTTTTTAAGGATTCACCCCAAAAAGTAATGACAAAGTTATTACTCAATAAACTACTAAACACTTCAAACACACTGCTTTATAATTCTTCAGAAAGCTGCTGGAAAATAGTTAACCCAAGAAGTAAATGATGTTAAATATAATCTTTGAAGTATAATTATTTTAACTACAAGAAAATATTTTCAAATACGATAAAAAATTTCCATTGATCGAAATTCATGAACCAAAATCGTTTGTCTCAGTAATTCTCTCACAGTAGGTCTCAAAAAATTTACAGAACTTAGTAAAATATATATATACTGTGTCGCCCATTTTGGTGTCTCAGATATTATCGCGGATAGAGAGACGATGAGGTGGGGAAAGTTTTGAAGAATTTTATTTGCTTCTTTCATGGAATTATCAAATTTTACCTATTTTCCTTTTTAAAGTAATTACAAAAAAACTTGGATAATGCAATTTTAACAATGCCTCTTTGGATATATAAAATATCTTTAATTGGAGATACAACGATATTAACAAGTACATTCTTAAGATACCTGTTCAATTAGTTTTTATCTGTATTAATAAAACAAATCTACAATCCTTTGTTTCTGAGGAAATGACATTAGATTTTTGTTTTTCAGATGGATGTCATATTGGATTTTTCTACGATTCAATAGATTTTGTATTCTCTTTGCAATGATGCATCCCATGATCACAAAATTATAGGATTTGGGATTGTGAATTTAATTGTTTTTATAAGTGTAGGTCATCATATATGTAAGTACATTAGAAAAAATAATATTTAATCAATGTAAGAATAATAAACACTACATAAACTATTCAATATGCTGCCCTTCATGCGGAATACACTTATCGACCCTCTTCAAAACGAAGTTGGACACCCTTATCAAGGTATTTTTATTAATTGAGACCAAAGTATTTCTGACACCTTCTTCTTCGACACGATATTTCATTTTTTCTCTTATATTATAGATTTCCCATTATAAGTCTCGCTCTTTTTATTAAAATTATAATTTTCCTTTTTTACTTTTTTGTTCAAATCTTCCATAGTCTAACAGATGTATTATCAGGTATCTAAAATACGGAAACTAGGTTGGTTATGGTTACCTTCAGGAAAATGTACTTCAATCTTCATTCATATTTAATTTAAAGTAAAGCTCTAACATATCTACCTTCCCTTTTGTAAATTTCCTCAGCATGATTATGATAAAGCTGAATATAATAATAACTGGTAATAATTAGTAAATTTTTAACAAGAAAGAGAAGAACCTGAAAATTAGGGATGAGTAAACAAATTGTGGTAGCACACAATAACAAATGTTTGAATGACTTACACCCTTGTTAACTGTTATAGACAACATAAAAAATAATAATATTAAATGTACAACCCCAAATCGTTTCATTTTCTAATTATGTACAATATTTGTTTAAAGGATAATAATAAATTTCCGGCTGTTTTAGCAATTATTTACAAAATGAAAACAGTTGAATACAATTTTATGATGCAGTAGAAAAGGCAAATAAAATACTTTCAAATTTTCCCCATTTAACAATAATATCCATATAATATCCAAGATAACAATGCATGTAGCACCAAAGTCGACCACCACACTGTTTATCAAAATTATTTCTATAAAATAATTGAAACTTTCGAGACTTTATCAATAGACTGCAAGGTTAAGACCATCTCAAAAAAAGAAATCATTCAAGCATTCAGTCAACCAGTTTTATATTCTGGAAAACTGCAGTCAGCTGCTCGCGTAAAACATTTTCGTCACGATAATCCTATGCCGTTTGCAATAATTTTTAATACGATTACAGTCGAAACTCTAATTTTCAGGATGAATAAATTCGAATGCTCTCAAAAACCTATATCCTCTTTAAATGTGACTCATACGGGCCGTTCATATTACAGAAATGACACCCGGTGAGGCTTATGGTAAAAAAAAGTGTGATGCTAATCGGTAAGCTGATTACAAGAACATGCTAGCCTGTGCCTAAATCTTCCATAAAAGACAGTCGGATGACGCTGACTCTTTTTCTTCTACTTGTGCCTCTCTCCGAGAGCGTTACCGTCTCTTCAGTTCGAATTGAAATTCAGATGTATGTAAATATTCTCCTTACGTTTGGTGAATCAAAAGTACCTTTTTAAATGCCGTCAATACCTCCTAAGTAATAGAAGTGGAATAATGATGGTAATAACAGCTAACTGTCCTTTAAATTTACCTGAAGGATAAACGCAGTTTGTTGGATTTACTGTCGATGTTGAATACAATAGAAGGTAGGCAAATTAAAACTAACAAATTAAGACTAGCCAAACAATTTAGAATAACGGAAGGAGTGTTTGAACTCCGTGGTTTCGATTTTTAGGAGATATGTCAGATGAAGTGTTGAAAAATGCACAATTTTCCATATTCCATAGTTTCTATATTCAATTCAAAATATTTAAAAATAAGGACAAAGAATAAAAGCATTTTTAACAGAAATGTTTTTAACAGTGGCGTATCACAATTTTCTTCGGAAAACCCTACGGTATAATGATTACGCACGCCAGTGAGTCACTTACGAAGTCAGTCTTTTTCCTGTCACTAGTGCATTATCAAATTAGGCTACAGCTCAAATTTCATTCCATTGTCCTCTAATGTTCGAAAGTTATTAGAGAAAAAATTAATTTTTTCAAATTTTGTATCGCCCTATAGCTTGGAAACGAACACCCCTAGAACATAACTTCATATGAAAAAATCTATTTTCTTTTTACTGAAATATCTACCGCTTAATTTGTTCCCAACTTTTATGTTACAGCCTGTACATATATATTCGTATATATTTCCGATTATATTTTTGAAGTCGGTTTATTATTTTCATTCATAGCTAACTGAACAAAATTTATGTGTTGAGTTGTTGCATAAATATCGTAATTTTTTTCGTACCCATAATTTCGAGAAGAATTGATATAAACGAGATTTAACGATTTTTCATTCGACTCTTTGTCATTCATAAAATTAACTTCAGCAACACTACAACCACCAAAATTTTACGCGATGCAAATTTTTCCATATCTTAGATATTCACTACGTGATCAAATAAACAGTTTCAAAACCCTAAAACGTACTTTTCCGCACGTAGAACATCTCTATCTCGAAACACATAAATGCAGAATATATTTAATGCGACAGTTTTACTTTTTTAAATTTTTTTCAAATAGTTCACCATCGTGCTTTCTCGTGACCCATGGACAGGGTGGGGTGTGTCCTATCTACCTCAAAATCAATACATGTCGTCTGGTAGACGTCCCTAATCAGAATCAGTCGAAACCCGATCGATCCGACACGATTTAATTGAGTGATCGTGCTAACAAAAAAAAGATCTGAAATAGTCCACCATTGTGCTTTCTCATGACCCATGAACATGGTAGAGTGTATCCTATCCACCTCAAAATCAATAGGTGTCGTCTGGGAGACGTCCCCGATCAGAATCAGTAAAAACCCGATCGATCCGACACGATTTAGTTGAGTTATCGTGCTTTTTAAATCGTAAGATTTAAATGCCTACGACAACGACGACAATGATAACAACGATAAAGACACACATACAGCAAAATTAAAAAAAAAACATTTTTTTTTTGTTTTTAGGCCGAAAAATTAAAAATAAACACTAACAAACATTTTTTTTTATTTTTCTTTACACGATTACATTACTTTTCCGGAGTGCGGAAAAGTAAAAATCTGGCTATGGATTTTGTAGATTAAAAGAGGAATTTGAATGTAGAATTTATGTCTGTAACATTTCTTTTTACAGCAATTGTTTTATATGTTGGGGTCAGAGAAATCACTTGTAGAAAACAGCTAACGTATTTGAAAGTTTTAAGGATACATTTTCTCGAACGTCCATTAAAAGTGGAGATTTTTTCTGCCACAGAGATTTTCCTTGCGACAGAGTGTCAAATCAAAAAGTTGAAAAACAGGCCAAATGCTTTATACAATGCTCTATAAAACTTATATGCCCCGTTTTGCATATTTACTTTTTGTCAATTTTTTTGGGAGTTATGGAATCTTCGAAAACGGTGACAATAATTATGCAACACCCTAATATTAAAATATTATTTATATGATAGTTTATTATACATAATTTGTTTCCTTGTCAACTTCAGGTATTCACAAAAAATATTCTTCGATTGTCATTATGTCATTAATATGACATAAGTTCGGTTTTTCATTTTCGGTTTCCCCCCCAATAACGATGACACATCGTGTGTGAGAGACCCTGTACAACAGACAATTGAAGTCACAATACCTCCACCTGAATTGCTATTCGCATGTAAATTTAATGAAATGGTGTTCACGACAAAAAGACGTTTAATAAATTTTGTCACATAAGTCTCTCCTCCTAAGGCCGGGAGAAATAACAAACAGGCCGTTTTCCTTCTCCAGCCAGAATTGAAAATCTTGTTTTTATTCTCTGATGCGCCATCTCATTACATATTTATTCTTTATGGTTAACATGTACGTGGAATAGCCGCCTGCTTTGTTTATTTTGCATGAATGTGAAATATGGCAATGGCTGTGATGGACATTTTTTAAACCTCTCGAAGCGTATAATTTTCTTTTAAATTGCACCCTGCCATATACGTTATTCTTTTTTCTCTCCTTGTAGTACTCCCATTATAACTTTCGAATTATTTATTATGTCTGTGATAATTATGTGAAAGACTCGAAATTGCTTTGGTAGCCAATATTTTTTGTTAACAATATAAATGACGGAGCGTTTTTCATTGAGTATACGTTATAAAACTCCACCTTATTCCTATAAATATTAAGGGAACTCGTTCCTACAACTGCTTAAATATATAATTAATGATCAGTCAGTAACAGCAACTATGGTTTTTTATATTGAATAGCGATAAAGATATAAAACAAAGAATAGCGTAGGGGTGTAGGGTCGAGTAGCTTTTAATAAAAAGAAAGCACTTTTATGCTCGGGGGTAATAAACTTAGAAACAAGAAAGAGATTTTTGAAAACATATGTATAGAGCACGGCACTATACGGTTGCGAAACCTGGACGGTAGGGGAAGCAAGTAGGAAGAAATTAGAAGCTTTTGAGATGTGGTGTTACCGAAGAATGATGAAAATACCGTGGACTGATAGGGTTAGAAACGAAGAAGTATTAGAGAAAGTCGGCGAGAAAAGAAGTATGTGGAAAAACATAAAGAAGAGAAGAGATAGAATGGTAGGCCACTTGCTGAGACATGGGGGAATAGTACGCGATATTTTGGAGGCAGAAATAGGAGTGAAGAAAGACAGAGGTAGGTCTAGATTAGACTACTGCTCGCAAATAGTAAGGGATGTAGGTTGTAGCACAATTAGCGAAATGCGTAGGTTAGCACATGATAGGAAAAGCTGGAGGTTAGCGTCCAACCAGTCTTAGGACTGATGATCTGATGATGATGAACATTGTTGTTCTTTCGTGTTTTATGTCACGTTCAAAATGGTAAATGTCAAAAATTAACAACATTACAATATATTCCGAATATTCGACAATGTATAAGCATTAAAAAGGTAAAGTTACAATGCCTTAAATTTATGAATTTACAGACACATTAGATCACTATTTTGGAATTGATTTCTTAAGTCAGTGAAGATTTTGAGTTTTAAGCGATCTTATTTACTAAACGGCCGTTTTCGTGTGTGTGTCACGAAATATTTAGGTCGATGTACGAAATGCTTTTCGTTCGAATTTCGGCATTTTGATAAAATCAATATAGTAACTCGACCCTTGCGAACAACGTGGTAACTTTTGTTTTTTTATCCCAAGCCTCTAGAGGCATGCTCTGGAGGCAAGGTTCGTCAACTTACATGGGTTACCCAATAAGCGAGCTTGTTGGCGTGGGGAATGCGACGAGCGAGATGCTCTGTGACGTAGTTCAGATTCCCGCAATTTCAAAGCGTTGTGTCGTACAAATTTATTATTCTAGTGATAAATGCAAAGAATTGGACAAAATATAGGTTGAGAATAATTCATGTAAAATATAAGTTCTTAGTAAGTATTTTTTCTGTTTCATTTTAATGGATAAGCTAGGTAGCTAGATGGTACATGCGTTTAATAATCTTATAGATTCCATTACTCTTATTTAGATGTATATCACAGAATCATGCCGGGTCAACGATGTACAGTAGCAGTTTACAATGACAACTTCTTCGAGAGTAAAAAAAATAATTTAAACATTTCATTTTATTCAATGCCAAAAAATGAAAATACTCGAAAGCAGTGAATAATTGCCTGTCATAGAGACGATACATGGAATCCCGCCACTAGCAGAGTTTGTTCAATTCATTTCCGGGAAGAAGATTTTGAAAGAAATTTAAAAGCTGAATTACTTAATGTATAGATAAACCATTTATGAAAATCCTATAAGAAAAGAAGCTGTCTATTTCTTTACTGATGCTGCTCACCTTCGTAACTGGCTGTTAGATACTGGATTTGTTTTAGAAGATGGTACAGTTGTAAATAGCATCCCGCTGCAAGAATTAGTAAAAAATACAGACAGTGCAATCAGTTCTTGTCACAAGTTGACACAAAATCATATAATGTGTGAAAGAACTGAAAGACAAAATATTTCACTTGTAGCACAGTTACTATCGCATACAACTGCAGTCGCTCAAAAACATTATTTCCTAGGCACAAATAAATAGTTAGCAAGAGATACTTCAGATTTCATTGAGTTAATTAATCAGTCGTTTGATGTTATGAACAGTTATACTTTAAGTGAAAGTATTCCTTCAAGTTTTAAATAAAGTTATAAACATTTTTCAAAATATGCATTGCATATCAAAAATGTCATTGCAAACTTTTCAGAAAGGTGTAATTATTTCATGTAAATCTCTGATGCCTTTATATGATGACATTAAACAGAAATGTAATTGCTCGTACATCCTTACGCACCGGTTAAATCAGGATTCGCTAGAAAATTTCTTTTCTCAGATACGTACTCGAGGGAGTTTGCATGATCACACATCACCTCTTAATGTTCTGTATAAAGTAAGGATGATCATTTTAGAAAAAAATGCGTTAAAAATCGTACAAAATACTATAGAGAGATATGCTGATGAATTTCCTGTTGGAAAAGCTTTTGAAGTTGCAGGAATATCTAAAATAAATGTACCGTTACCAGAAACAAATGATCTCAATGAGGCAAATGTTGATAGTAACGGTGGTAGTACATCATTCTCCGATATGGAATCAACAGCACCAACACGGCAACAAATAGTTGAGAATGCTGGGTTGATTTATTGCAGGTTATATTGCAAAAAAATATCCTAAGAAAAGTATTCCAATTTGAGAGACTATACTTATAAACTAGTAAATATACATAGTTATGCTATACCATCTTGGTTTCAATATTTATCATTTGGAGGTTTAACTGAACCAGCAGAGGAATGGCTGGAACAAGTAAAACAAATAGAACGAGGATTCTTAAGGTTTCATGGCCAAATGGACATTAAAAAGGGAAAAGAAGTTGATAAAAGAATTAAAAATTTTATTATTAAATAATTTCCTGAAATTCCCTTAGATTTAGTTTCTGCCTTTACTAAGTTAAAAATATTTTGCAGAATAAAATATTTAAATTTGAAAAGAGCAGAAGCTATGGAAGAAAAAAGAAATTAAATAGAAAATATGTGAAAATTTTAAAATAATAAGATGTAAAAATTGTATGTCATAATTATTGTATTGTAATATAAATAAAAGATAATTCTGTTGCTACATTGGATATTTAATATTTCTACCATATATATGTATGAAATAAATTATAACAGCAATTTAGTGTAATTTCTTGCTAGTTTTTTGTTATTGTATATCACTGTTAAAATTTGTCGTCTACTTGTTAATGTATTATGTCACTGTAATTTCAAATTCCCGTCTAGGCTAGGAAATTGGCATACGTCACGGACCAAATGCATTATGATTGGTTGGGAATTTATTAGGCAACCTATGTAAGAGTTTACGGACCTTGCTCTGAGTTTTTGGTCGTGATGATTCTTAAGAGAATGAATGAGCTTGTTGGTGTAATCGTAATATGATCAAGGAAAATGTGATAATATTTTTTTGTTCATTCTATAAGTATACCATTAAGATGTAAAAGAAGATGATAAGTTGATTGTTAACAACTTCTGTAATAAGCCATCAATTTATAAAGATTTATTATTATCTAAAGGAAGTTAGTGAGTACAGTGGACTTATTATTAGACATATAACTACATTATGGTAGGCACCATCAAATAAAATGTAAACTGTATTTAAGGCTATTGATAGAACTCTTCTATTTCCATTGTAGACAATTTCAATATAACAGATGACCTCTTAGAGTGGATATAAGAAAGTACCTGTGGAGATTTCCTCATCCAGATAAGGTATGGAGGGATTACTCTAGAAACAACCAGTTATGGGCTAATCAATCGATTAATTGGAGTATATTATCTTGAAGAACGTGTAATTAGAACAATTTGCTTAATTGTTTTGCAGAATATTTTACCATATCTTTTACAATATTTAAGGGCAAAATGTAAGGGTTAAAATGTAAGACCAGTTAAGAAGGCTCTGTATTTACATGATGGGAGAGAATCGCATTATTTGGCGGAAGATAGGTATTATCTCGATAGCCCTTACCAGGATCAGTAGATTAAACATAAAAGCCGTACTGAATAGACAGTTAGAAGTCCAATTTTCAATTCAGATTATTTTTTATAAGGATATTACAACTAGCAGGTGCTTGTGTATGTAGAGAATTTTTATTAGAATCCTATAGTTCTCGATTAGAACTGTAGGATTTGAATTGCGCGCCATCTGTATTCTGTCAAAGATAGGGCGTCAGTATTTAACGACTGTCACCTACAAAGCATATTACGTCAATGTGTCGCGACTAACTGTTCAACAATTAATAGTTTGTTTGTACAACTGTTTTGTGAGAGTGAGCGATAATTTACAGTCACATTAAGAACAAAATTGGGAGAAAATTAATCGCACAAAATTAGGAGAAAATGAATCGCCTACAGAATTAACAGTTCGTAACTTAATCAAGAAATTTCATGCGATGGGTTATATTATTGGTTAGTCAACATCAATACGTCTTCGTCCTGGTTCGTTAGATAAAAATATTGCTACAGTGAGAGAAAGTGTACGGGAGTATCCACACACATCAATTCGATGTCGTTTACAACAATTGAATCTGTCAAGAGCCACCACGCATCAGGATTTAAAGAAACATGTGCATCTGGTAGTTACAGACCATTTGCAACGTCATACGTTATTTGGTTGGGTGTTAGAATAGAGAGCTGTTGCTAATTCTTCCAAAAAAAAAAAAATTGTTCAGCGATGAAGCACAAAATTGTCGAATTTGGGGTGCTGAAGATCCATATGCTGTTCACGGAAAAGAAACGCATCCACAAAGATGCACGACTTGGTGGGCATTTTGATGATGGAGTAATTGGAATATACTTCTTTGAAAACGAAGCTGGTAATGCCATCACAGTAAATGGGGAGCGCTATCGTGACATGTTGACGTCGCGTCGTTTAGTTTGTAGATGATAGTCGTTAAATATTGGCGCACTATTATTAGAAAATCTATTACTAAATTGTATATTGCGCAAAGAAAATGTAAAGAAGCTGGACGATTCAATTTTCAAATAGTTAAACAAAATAAATTATTTATACACATAAATAAAATAAATATGTTAGTAAACTTTCCGAGTTAAAAATTAGCATTGAATACTTGCTGTGAAAGTGATATTTACACAGAAGTGCTATAGTAGAATTATGTTATGAAGACCAAGTCGGCAATATAACGTGAGACAAAGACAGATGCGTGTCCGCTTTCTTCCATACCAATCCAATCTGAATAAGAGACACAGACCTGCCTATAGTTCATTTGCGCGCGCCGCTTGTAATAGTATTACTGAATCACATTCGCGTGGGAGAAGGTAAGCTGTACATTGCTCTTTGTCGCACGGTTTATTGCCGACTTGCTCTTCATAAAATAATTCTACTATATAAAACTCTTACCAACTCAGTTTTAATTACTTATCCTTTTACTTTTGGATTTCTATATCGAAGTTTAAAAAATGTGTGAAAAATGTGTTGTAGTGTGAATATTTTGATATGTATCTTGACATGTAAGATAATCCAGGTGTGTATTTTTGGAATCTATCATGGCATACTACTACTAAGTGTACTGCAACATACACGCATTGAAATTTTGAACCCGAGTTAATAAATCATCCTCCATGTCTAGAAGGACAAATTTATTGCCCGAGTGGTATGACTCGAGTTTGTACAACTTTTTAAATATAGCCACTTGTGTGGAGCCAAAAAGCACCTTAAAAATACAGTATGTTATATTCTTGTAATAAATGTACGCTATTCAAAACCGTATAAAAATGTTAATGAAGATTTTTGAAAACTCTTGTTTCTTTTATATGAAAGTATGAGCGAATAAAGAATGGTACTATTCCATGATTCATTTGGTACATTTCGCATTGTCACAGGCATAATAACAAAAATTTAATGCGCACTCACAAACAAGGCAGGAATTCAAACTGCGCATATATTTATGTTAATGAATGCTCCTTCTCCGATGTAAATATTGCATCCTTTGAAAAATTCTACGGCTCCAAAACGTAAGAAGGAAGCAGCGCGGCATTCCTAAATCAAAAACACAAAAGACCCAAAATACCAACACCAAACTGCGCACGGTAAACGGGCTTAATATAAAACTTACCCATGGAGCTGGATAATACACCGCACCGCTTCGGGAGAAGTCTGCTCTTCCTTACCTGCAACCAAAGGTAAATTAAATTACGATATTCAGTCTGTTTATGTACATTAGTTATTGCATTTTTATGGACTAACATTCCGCGTTAAATCGTTCTCTCCCGAGACCGTCGCGTCGTTGTAAATCGTCGCACTTAAGAAAATTAATACTGCGACGTTGTTGGGTGTACGTAAGTGTAAAATGCATGGCAAGAAAAATATCCCATTAAAAACAACCCATACAAATTGCCCTCTAAATTTCAGGAATCCTCGCTATTCCTAAATAATACGAAACCATAAAAGTTTCCACTTCAGAAGTGCTCATAAAAAGGACCCCGAGATGACTCAAGGGTCAATTGCCAATACAGGGTGTGTCTTTTAAAACTATACGCCCTGATTAACTGTTGAAATATTTTTTGATAACAAAATACCACTACATATCAGTGTTCGTTTCCAATGAGATATCGTTTGACTTAATAGCTATTACCGACACTGATACCCATGCTCCCGTGAATAATTACTTACCCTTGAATACGTTACGTAAATAAATAAGTTACCCTTTAAAATATTCACATAGGTGGAGTGCTACATCATTTAAAAGGTCTCTCGACACTGACAATAGTGGTGGTTTACTTTTATTCGTTAACAAATCCATAATCAGAATTTTTGATAAATACTGTTTCAAAAATACAGTTGTCCTCTTATTCTGCAATTCTAAAGGCAGCAAATACGGAAATAAAAAAAATAAAATATTAGGAAGTGAACATGAAAGTAATCAGAAATATAATAACAAAAGTAATTACTTGGCGTAAGAATATAATTAAATTAAATTGTTTATTCGACTAAATGTTCAGACTGACCACCACCGACTTTTATGTAAATGGTCTTTCAATAAGGACCTCGATTTTTAAACGCAAATAGAACTAGTTGTGTGTGAGATATCCTCTCGTTTTTCTTTTTTACTTGAAAGAATATTGTATGGCATTAACTATAGAATATAATGTCGTTCAAATGTTCGCCGCGGTTTTGCTTGGTAGCACGTATTTGGGAGGTCCAATTTTCGATGACTTTGTCGCATAAATCTGGCTCGATTTGCTGGATGGCGTTTGTTATGTTGACTTTGAGAGCATCAATTGTTTGCGGTATATTTGCATAGACCTGCGATTTAAGATAGCCCCAAAGGAAGAAGTATAAAGGCGTTAAATTGCAGGATCTCAGCGAACAATTCACATCGTCCAACCAGATAACCATGTCCTCAAATCGATCATGCAAAATGTCCATCGTGGCATGTACTGTGTAGCACGTGGCGCCGTCCTGTTGACTTTACCTTGACCAAACAGTGACGTTCTCGGGATGCATTTGGTTCTGGTGTATCTCGCGTGGATTGGTATCGTCCCAAATCCGACAGTTTTGCTGATTCACACATCCACTCATCTAAAAATGGACCTCGTGATTTTTTGGCGAAATCTTGTTCAACTTTCAACTGCTCTTCTCGTACACTTTGACACATAGCAGCGTTGTTTTCAGCAGATTTTGCGTTTCGGTGACGTCCGGATGTTGGCTGATTATTTATCAAACCGATTAACTCGAACTTGGCCACAAAACGTCGAATAGTCGGCTCGGCGGGACAGTTGTGACGAGGATAAAAATCAGGCAAAGCCCGGAATGTTTCTTGAACGGGGCACTGATTTTGAAAATAAAAATTGATGTTTTGCATGCGCTGTTGAACGCTATAACTTTCCATGGTGATTTGCCATACAACAAATGACAATAAATTTGATAGACGTTGCTTTAACAACATGGCCAGTATAACATGACAAATTTCGAGCACCCTATTAAAAGACCCTATAGTATAAGAATCGTTCCAGCTTTGCACGACCTACTTCTAACATTTCTGGTGTTACTAACTGACATTTCTGTACAATTCGTACCCTCAACTCTTCTATGTTACCAGATTTAGTGGCACAAACTGTTTATTTATTTTAGTCTCCGTTAGAAATAAATTCCATGGTGTCAGATCTGGCAATCTAGCTATCTGAGCTATATTGAGGTAATATAGCTCTTCGTCCCATCCATCGCTGTGGAAATTTGTGGACCAAAAATTTCGTTACTCATCCATCGTAATGTGGAGCAGCCCAATTCTGTTGGAAGAATAAGCGACTTACATTCACATTGTTATCGTCTTCTCATACTTGGATGACAATGGGATCTATTATATTTTCTAATGAATCGAGGTTTCTTCACTTAAATATCCAAAAATAAAAAGAGGGCCAATGATTTAATTTTGCAGATCGCGCGAGTAGATATTACGTTTTTCTAGTATTTATGTGTGATGTTGCCTAGAAGGTTTTCGTCAGACCAACATTTGCAGTTGTCAAAACTTCGTCAGAGATAATGTACTCGCATTTTTTAAATTCTTGAACAATAATCAAGACCGAAAGAACTTTCAAATGCTGTATCACATGACCTATATTCCTATTTTAATATATTACGGGGGTAGTTGTTTGCGGAAGAGGGTGCCAATGATAGTAATGAATTTTATATCAAAAGATATTCCCTTAAAAAGAAACATTAATCTGTCACGAAATATTCTGTGTGTTTCGCTTTAAATAGAGCACCCTGTATATTATTTGTCAGCGCAAGAGAAAACGATATGTTGGATATAAAGTAAATATTTATAGTTTACGGCAGATATATTTAAATACAATGTTGCTGTTCCTCGAAAAGTTGTACGTGATACATTCACGATGTCGTACAATCACCTCCTTCAAATTCCGAGGAGTGAAATAATTCATCTGATGGTCGCAGCTTGATTGGCAAAACACAGATTAACTGCCTTATTGAATTTATTTTTCGTAGAACAATGGTCTTTATTTATGTGTTCAGTGAATATCTAAACTATTTGCAAAATAACGCAAAGCATATATTTTTTGAGGAATTAAAAGCATATCTCTTCTAAGAAAATTATCCCTAGAATTAAACAATGCTGTAACCTTAAATATACCGTGGCGTTATCTGAAGGTCCAGACATTAGATATTTTGCACTGTTGACAAACGTTATCATCGGTTTTCTGAAAATTCGGTCATTTATTTTTAATTAGTCAATATAATTACAACTAACTCTTCAGAAATAAGGAGTTTATACTCCAACCCATCTGCAAATGCCTTATATGATAAGGACTAAACAAATTAGGTGAAAACAGCTATTCTCCTGGCTATATGCCAAACGCCGAGCACTGAATTACATGACAAAATTTGTCGTATTTTTGTCTAACAGAGTTAGCACTAAAAATACAGTGATTTTTCTAAAACCACCAAGAAAAATGCAAAGTGTCACCTATCTCAGGATATCGTTAACTGCAGACCGGTTTCGACCTTTCTATCTTGGGTCTCGTCACTGCAGTGTAAACGAGTATACCTTCGACAGATGGAGCTCACATCTAGTAGACGTTGCTACATTCCACCGCAGTAGAACGTACCAAACGCCATCTCTTGGTAGTTTCGAATAACCTAAATCGAAGTAAAACCTTCAGATCATCAATATACAATATACAACTAACTCTTCTTTATTCTGTTAACTGCAATTTTGTTTCAATTTTCAGTGTTTATAAAAGTTTATGTAACATCACTATATAGGGTCTCGCATTTGAAGTGTGCGCCATTCGTGTTATGTTAAAAATAGAGCCTGAATACTGCCATCTACAAACCATACAACATCAACATCCCGCGATTAACAGTTCAACAACGAATAATTTATGTACAACTATTTTATGAGAGTGAGCAATTACTTAGAGTTGCATTTAAAAATTTTCGCATAAAACTACGATAAAATTAGGCGCCTGCAGAGTTAACAGTTCATAACTTAATCAAGAAATTTTAAGAGACGGGTCCTGTTATTGATAAGGCAACACCAATACGTCCCCGTCTTCGTTGGTAAGATGAAAATGTTGCTGCAGTGAAAAAAAGTGTACAAGAGTATCCAAATGCATCAACTTGACATTGTGCAGAATATTTGAATCTGTCAAGAGCCGCCATGCATCGGATTTTAAGGAAAGATCTGCATCTGTCAGCATACAAAATTCAGTTAACAACAATTAAAAGTTACAGACCATTTATATATAGCACAACGTCGTACATTTGTTAATTGGGTGTTTGCAAAGAAAGAAGGTGATGCTAATTCTACAACAAAATTGTATTCAGCAATGAAGCACATTTTCATCTTGATGGATACGTCAGCTAACAAAATTGTCGACTTGGGATGCTGAAAATCCATATGCTCTTCACGAAAAAGAAATGCATTCACAGAGGTGCACGATTTGGTGCGCATTTTGAAGTGGCAGAGTAACTAGAAAACTGGACCATACTTCTTTGAGAATAAAGCTCGTAATTCTATCACAGTAAATTAAAAACGCTATTGTGACATGTTGACGTCGTGTGGTTTGTAGATGACGGTCGTTATTCTATCTTTGACAGAACACAAATGGCCAATTCAAATCCTATAGTTCCAACTACCCTATACTATTCATTTCAACGCTATTTGCCAAATAAAGAACTCTCTTATCTTGCCGATAAACGGAACAGTTTACCTAAGCCTAGCCATAAAAAACAGGCCACGATATGTTTTGAGATTTTTTATTTGGCAAATAGCGATAAAATAAACTATATATATATATATATATATATACATATGTATATAAAAGCATATTTTTTGATATATTATGTTGATGTCCTGTAACAAAATGTTGCATTATAACTTCTATTTTGTTTCTTTTTCTTCGTTCATCATAAGCAATAAAGTTAAATAAAAAAGTAATAATATAAACTGATCTGAAATATGTTTGATAAAATGATAATAATAGATAAAACGTAGTTTATTGTTTGTTATAATAGCCACAACAGTGATTGAATCTCATTGTGCTCATATTTTCTGAGAACAACTATAAACCTGCTTGAACGATTACAAATATTTTCGTTTATCGAAAATTTAAACGAAACCAAATTAAATGCCTATTAAAACAAGATTTATTTCACAGTCTCATGAATATTACATGCCGAACATAACTAAGAGTATTTTAGTAAATACTTTCAACAGGAAAATTTCTTTCCAACATTAATTTAAAGTGCAAGACAATTAAATTGAATTTATTACCATAACTTTGTTATTTATAAATATTTTATTGAATGTTACTGTTCCTGTAACAGGCCGTTGACTCGATACCTAAATATTCATTAGAAACGTATATTGAAATTGTTTTAAGAGACCCATGTAATTTAAAATAACGACTTCGATTGAATCGATAAACTACTTGTCTTGTAGAAAAATATTCTATAACACGCAATTAGTATTTCTTATACTCGGATCTTTTAGAAACTCTAGATATAGTCACGGTGTTGAAGTTTTCTGTTTCCTTAAGTTTCTTGTTTTTAATTTAAGTGATACTCCTGAATGTAAATTAAAGTCAATTAATTTAGTTGCTTGTTATTTTTTAAAATAATACAGAAAACGGGGGCTATGTCATACATGAAGAAATTAAATAGAAATATATAAAGTGCAATAAACATTTTTTAGCATATAGACAGAATACATACACAACTCAAATACATTTGTTTAAGATAAAAATCTGATTGACATTCAAGATTATTGTTATTTTTTATATCAAGATTAAGATTATACCTCCATACATGTTTATTTAAAGGTATATCTTCCTTGTGATATATTTATGTACTAATAGCAAATATTGGTCTTTAACTTTGTAGTGACGCATTAAAATTGGCGCATTAGCAGGGATAATAAGTGTGCCTCGATAGCTCAGCGGTCAGAGCAACTAGCCGGAAACTGGGAGAGCCGGGTTCGATTCCCGGTCGAGGCAAAATGCACTTTTATCCGTGCTAACGCCAAAGTAGTGACCCCGACGTGATTCGTCGCTCCAGAATATGCAACCTCCCTTACATCTCAAATTCGCGGATTCGATTCCCGTCCTATCCATGGCCCTACAGTCCGGGGGTTACCGAACAACGGTTCGTAAGAATGGCGAACGCGGTCACATTCCGTTAAATTGTATCGAGACAAATCATGTCTCTAGGGAGGGAGTGCTGTAGTGACGCATTAAAATTGGCGCATTAGCAGGGATAATGAGTGTGCCTCGATAGCTCAGCGGTCAGAACAACTAGCCGGAAACTGGGAGAGCCGGGTTCGATTCCCGGTCGAGGCAAAATGCACTTTTATCCGTGCTAACGCCAAAACTTTAACATTAAAGGAATTAAATAGAGGGAACTCCTACTAAGAGAAACGAAAATACAATTCGATAATGTGAAATTCACAATTATCACATAAATTGAAAAGATAACATCGAAAACTTAAACTCAAGACAAATAAAGTGTAAATCCGAACTTTGGTTATTTGTCTATGCATTTGAATTATATTTTATTGGTTTGACTGACTACAAAACAAGAGTTTCTATTATTTGAAACGGCAATTATGTAGAAAAAAAGGGAGATGTTTCTTTCTCTATCAGAATATTTTTTCACTCAAGTAATTTCACATTGATTTGTAGAATGAAGGTTATATTTTCAGAAGCCATCCAAACAATAGATACTTTTTAAGGACCTGACTATGATATTGGTTATCATATAGTTAATTAGGCTTTCTGACATTTTCCTGACTATCATGTTAGCTTTTGCCAAAGCAACCTATTTTTACCTACCAAGACTACTTTTAGATTACGTCTTAAAGAATTGATGGTCCAATTCGAGGATCATACAAAATTTTGGATGAAACTACCTTATTTGTACATATTTTTTTTTCATTCGCTAATACAACGGCAGTGAAAACTGCATTATTTTTTCCAGCTTACATACTTACAGTATACTTTTCGCCTTTTTTCAAACCGAATAATTATCTCGAACATGCCCAAATTAATAAGGATCTGGTTCCAGCTCTGGCTAATAAGGCTCTGTATCTCATAGCATTTTTTTTATTTAAGAGTATATTTAAGAAATTTAATATAGAAGACTTATATTTAGTATCCCGAAGACATGTATAAAGCAAATGATTTTATGAGAGATAACCCAGCTGTCACCATTCGTCAGAAGTCTTTCGCACTAACCCAGAGGCTATTGATTCTATCATGATCACCTCAACAAGAAAAGCGAGGTTGTTGTCAATGGACACATGAGTAGTGTTGATAATAATTTATTGACAGATAGACAGACATCCACATATTTTCATAAGACATGATTGATGTTATAAGCCTGGATAAGTAAGACACTACCACCGATGTAAATAAACAGTCTTAAAACCTTAAAGCGAACTTTTCCGCACGTAGAATATCTCTATCTCGAACTTGAGTGGCCGAGAAAAAATAAATCAACACATAAATGTAGAATATGTGTTTTATGCGACAGTTTTACTTTTTTCAATTTTTCTCAAATAGTCCACCATCGTGCCATCTCATGACCCATGGACAGGGTGGGGTGTGTCCTATCCACCTCAATATCAATAGATGTCGTCTGGTAGACGTCCCTAATCAGAATCAGTTAAAACCCGATCGATCCGATACGATTTAATTGAGTGATAGTGCTAACAAAAACAATTTCTCAAATAGTCCACCATTGTGCTTTCTCATGACCCATGAACATGGTAGAATGTGTTCTATCCGCCTCAAATGCTATCAATAGGTGTCGTCTGGGAGAATCAGTCAAAACCCGATCAATCCGACACGATTTAGTTGAGTTATAGTGTTAACAAAAAAAGTTTCTCAAATAGTCCACCATTGTACTTTCTCATGATCCATGTACATGGCAGAGTGTGTTCTATCCGCCTCAAAATCAATAGGTGTCGTCTGGGAGACGTCCCCGATCAGAATCAGTCAAAACTCGACCGTTCCGACACGATTTAGTTGAGTTATCTTGCTAACAAGAATAAATGCCGACGACAACGACACACACACAGCAAGAATTTTTTAAAACCATTTTTATTTTGGTTTTTAGGCCGAAAAAATAAAAATAAACCCAAAAAAAATTCGTTTTTTCACTTTTTCTTTACACGATTACATTACTTTTCCGCGTATAGTGGAGGGCGGAAAAGCAAAAAATACCACAGAACTATTTTATTCCATCACAAGACGATAATTGTAGTATCACTGATATAATAAGCAGGAGTGGTTAGTAGTGAATAGCTTGGTTAAGGTATAATCTGAAAAGTTATTTCTCTACTTAGTTGATTCACTTCAATATACGAATTCCACTAAATATCCCAAAAGTCGGCAAAACCAATGAAAACATACAGAAATTACGCCTCTTCACTTATACAAAGTAAAACTTACTACTAATTTGAATTATATGTTTCATTTGACAGCAGTGACGTACGATACGTATGTTTTCACTATGAAAAAATTGAGGAAATAATAACAAAGTAAGCAAAAATATTAAAGTAAACAATAGAATTTTATAAACGTAAAGAAACGTGTAAGCGAACATATGATAAAATACATGTACACTCTAAAAATCATGAATGTTCTATAAAAACTTTAACTAAAAACTTGTTTATTACAGTTTTTTACTTGACTGCTTTTTACCCATGAATTGGCCAGAGCTTTCTTAATAGATACTGACAAAACCCAAATAAAAAATCTACTTACCACAACTGTCGACTACAGCGGCCCTCAATCACTATCTCCACTATTTTAAAATGGAATATACATATATAATTGATTTTAATATATTTTACATGAAGTGTACGTGTAAAATTACGGAGAATGACAGACGACCACATAAACAAACTGTCCATTGCGCAAACTGATGGCGCACGCAGTTTACCGTCTCTCGTCTGATTGGTTTGAGATAAACACCAAGCCAAAGAGGTTATGTTTTCGCCGCTATTTATCCGCGAAAATATGAGATTTAAAATCAGCATTCTGTTAAACTAGTATAAGGAGGGAGGTTTGCCTCTCCCTCGCAGCCGCTCGTTGTCGTAAAGGAAAGCGCGAATACTACATAAATTTAAAATGTAGCTCGACAGTTAAATGCATACTACTGAATCTTCGAGCGCTCGCTTTGTGTCAGGTTATATATTGATATTATTATTGATATTATTAAATAGTATAACAATTAATGATGATTAATAAAATTATTTACATAATTATTAATAATAAATTATATAATAATGCTTTTAGAAAGAAAACATTAATAGAACAAAATATGGAATACAAACAAATAAATATATATGAATAACTAAAAAATAAATCAGAAAGATAACCTCTAAATAACTTTAACATAAATAAGCAATGGAATACTACATTAACGTATATCTACAGGGCAGTAAGAAGTCGTTGTTTTCCTAAAGTAAGGTAAAGATAGTAACTCGTTACGAGTACAACTGTTCAAATTATATTCCATTAAGATTTTGTACATTTACGAACACTGGCGATTTTAACAACACGTTATTTCTTGTTTAGAACAGTTTTGTTTGGAAGAGTTTGAATAAAAATGAAAGGCTGGTAAGCGCCTTTCTAGAGTTCAATTATTGGAAGCAAAGTGTGATCGTAACATCTTACTGGATAATAATTGTACAATATGTGCAGAATGACAAATACTTTTAGAAACACAGTTGAATATTTTTAAGTAGACTCATATGACTGAGATACCAGGGATACGAAGTAAGGCTACAATATTTTAATTTCGAGTGAACTATCGCAAAATACAAACATTTTAAGGTAGCAATATTATTACATGATGTCGTGTTTCTAATGACTAAACCCACAGTTTTATATACACTGAGAGCCACAGGGTTTATATGCCGAGAGAACGATAGTTTATTATAAAAGTGTACGCCAAGATCCTTGATATTTTTAGAACGTATTAAAACTGTAATACCAGAGAATAATCATAAATTAGTGGTTGCTTCTTTAAGATATACGAGCGAACTTTACATTTCCCTATAGTGATAGTCTATTCTCTAAATACTACGATACAATAAGACCGATGAGTTCTTGCAATATCAAAGGATCATCTAAACGGGTTATGTTTAATCGTTAATAAATAATTTAAAGAATAGTGGTCCCTTATTTGAGCTCTGAGGTACTCCAGAGAATGTTAAGAAGTTTTCGGATCTAAACCGCCATATGAAACAAATAATGTATATTCAAGTACTATGTTCAATATAAAAATATTATAATTACGATTATACATAAATTATAATAGATATTAAAGTAAAACCAACTAAAAATGTATGTCTTACTTGTCCATTTCTTCTTGGTGGGGCAGTGACCTGCCTACCCTGATAAGCTACATGAATAGTAAGCGTAATGATATATAATTTACGAGCTACAAGAATATATGCTTCCAATGTTAATAACAAATGGTGTAATATTAAAAAATGGCACAGAAATTAGAAAACCTTAAATTACTTTTTAATATTACCTTCATCTCCATAACATAGTTACTGATATCGTTTCTATAATATATCCTATAAGGTAAGAGATTATTCATATATAATGAACAACATTCGAAAGTACAAAACAGATAAACCGAAACTGTAATAATACAGTTTGAAATAATATAGACCATATTTATTATGTATTTGATTTGTCGTATGTAAATCCAGTATTTATCTTATATTTACAACTACCAAAGTAAATATAGAAGCCAGAAAATGTAGCAAACTAACCAAACTGTAGGCTATTTATTTTCTAGTAAACTATTTACTTATTTGTTTAGAGCTCCATAATTAATGGCTAATAAATATTTAGTAAAAGGATTTATCACGCTTAAGAAGCTTAAAATTTACTATCTCATGTATTTTCCTCGAACAAACAACATCACTCACTGCGATTAGAACTTCAAGACGTAACTTCAAGAGTTACGGTGTATAAGACGAAGTGAAATATTATATATTTCAGTATTAAAGTTTGGAAAGTAAGGATCTAGTTACCCATTAGACGTGTATTCCAACTGAAAACCTTTCAGCGTAGTAGAAACATTTTAACATTCAGATATTATGAACTGTGGAGCAAATTCTGTAAGTACTAATAAATCAACTAATGGACAAGTAAATATAATTGACGGTATATTGGAAAATGATACAAGTCAACGTTAATAAGGTAAATGGTCCAGAATAATCATCGTCTTTATTCGAACTCACGGCGAATGGGACTGGTTATTTCCCACAATTCTTAAACGAGATCGGAACTAATACAAATTAGTACAGAAAACATAACAGAAATTATGCTCTCCGAGACACACACACACACACACACACACACACACACACACACACACACACACACACACACACACACACAGACTCATATACACTCACACACAACAAGTCCCGACCTCGGCGGTGATTGCAATGAAATATGATTACCCATTACGGCTATCTTAACTGGCCTATTCATTTGCTTTATTTAGTGCGGGGATGTTTTAATATTCTCACAAAGATGGCCTTTCCGTGTAGCTGAATTCCTGAAGCTCGTTATTAATTGGGCAATAACGCTCCTCGCCATGGACTTGCCGTGTTTTATTGCCGGACTGACTTGCTACATTCGCGGCCTGTCATTCTCATTTTCGATTTGTCTAACGAAGGTACGAAGTTCATTTATCAATGGCGGGCGTCCGGTGCGGAACAGAGCTGGTGATTTATTCGCTGGTTTGTTGTTTTCGCACACGTGAACACCCTCGCGATTTTAAATTGTACCGGACCAATTTTGATCTTATAGAGCCTATAGTAAGCGAATAGTTCAACATTAGTAAGTTATTTAATTACAATTTCTGTTTGAACAATAGTATCAACGGTGGTTCGTTTTCCAACTTCTTCTGAAGTTCGAATAGACGATCGAATTTCCTGTAAGTGGATGTTCAAAATTGATATTATAGAGCATATAGTCAACAAAGAGTTCAGTATGAGTAATTTATTCAGTTACAATTTTCGTTTGAGTGATAATTTCAGTGGCTGTTCCCTTGTCATCTCATTCATAAACTAGAGGAACAAATTTTACATATACTGATCTCCTTCTGAATTAGTGAAATTAATTTCGCATCAATCGATGTTCAAAACTATATATTGATATATAGTTGATGAAATATATTGTTCAAAATTCACATTATGGGATATTAACAGAATTTTTATCTATTCTTGACTTAATTATTGTTTTCTTCCTTTTGTTTTTCATATGGACATCGACAATGGCAGTACATCTGACAATGAGTATACCACAATAACATACTAAATAAAATATTTAATACATCATTAATACTCATATTAATAAATAATTTTAATATACTGGATATTTATTGCCTTAAGAGGCATCCCTAAGAGAGATATGATTGTATTACTTAAGGATACAAGTACAAATATACATCACAGCATGCCAATCATTACCAAGACAAATCAATCTATTAAACTATCTTGCTAAAACCTTCTGAATAGCTGTCGTAACAATATATCTACCATTAGAAAAACCCTAATAGTTATAGCACTTACAATAACCAAGATTTATTACAATTATTTCGCTAAGATTGCATTGTTGTTAATATTAATTACAAATTTAGTAGTTGGAATGGACTAGATAACCGATACACAGTAACTAACTGCATTCCTAATTTTGTACATTACAGGTTATAGTTCACCCTTGTAAAAGTTTGGGCATTACCACAATATTCTTGCAATCTATTTCTACAAACTATTCCACATCTTTCCGTAGAATTATTGGGCCATCAGCATTATCAGTTATACAATGGCCACTAAATGTACTTTGTTACTTGCCATAGGAATATCCTGAACGCTTCCACCACCGAACAGAAACTAATTTCTGTTCGGTGCTTCCACTAAGGGCGAGTAAACTAATTGGACTTGCAACAGAAATATGTTTCAGTCAAATGATACCTCTGTAACACATATGTACTTAATATCGGTGAATTTATTGCACTTATAGATTAACTCAAAACTTGGAATAGTTCCATTGCAATTTGCATCAACATAACGAATTGTCAGTTTGATATAATACAACTTAAGGACTTGATATCTACTCAATGCCAACAAATCGATGATTGAAACAAATATATTGCAGACATCAAATAAAAAAATGATAACATTGTGAAAATTCTCAACCTTGAATATGAATTTAGTCTAAAGAAACTTGATTTGAAGATGAAATACAATACCTAGATAAAATACAATATCGCTAGAGTAAATAACGTTATTATTACAGGATATTTTTGGAATGCAATTATTGTTGTACTGTTAGATATAGTGCCTCTATTCCAAAACTAAATCTGCTGGATTTAGGAAATGCTCTGGTATGGCCAGCCAGATCTGCAGATATAACTCTACTGGATTTCTTATTCTGGGGTTATTTTAAAACAATTTGTACAAAACTCTATGGCAGAATATTCAATACTTAAATAGAATTACCCACATATGTAGGCTAATTACTAAAGACACATTTTAAAACGTCTAACAAGAATTTGACAGTAGATTATACTTTTGTGTTATGAAAAGTAAATTTAAAGTGGTGGTAACTAGGAGTAAGGGGGTTAAACCAAAGTTGCAATTGATAGTTGTTAAAGTGGGGTTAAACCTAAATTGCAGTTGCATTTTCTTTTATAAAATAAGTAACAGAGGTTGGTAGTTTAAAAATGAAAGCACTCTGTATGGTACTGCTTATGTATTGGAAGTGAATTTAAATTAATTAGAATTCATTTAAAATAAAACCGCCTTAGTGGACATCAACCCGAGATGTGTATGATTTTAATGGTGGAGTAAGATCATTGAATGCTATAACGTATCTAATAGAAGATATCCAGTAGTTATTTGTTGAATGTTTCACATTTTTATTTCCAAGAAACCCAAAGAAAATGTTCCATACGCCATTAAGTAAATCTTACACAAATTAAATAAAAAGGACCTCATTATGTGTATTTACAATGAATCTATTGCGCCCAGATGTTATATGCGATGTTTTCAATATTCCACGTAACTCTTCTAGATAAAGCTTGTCACAAAATACTACTTCTGTTAAAAAAATTTTATTTTCTGCTAACTTTTCATCATCTAAGCTCAGGATTTACTTGAATATATTATTGCAACCCTGAAAATTTTACATAAAAAATAGTCATTACTATTCAGTTAAGTTACTAGATCGATTGTATATAGTAACAGCTTATCTTTGAATGATTAATCAATTATGGTTGCCTAATAACAGTGACTTGACTCTTACTAGCCGTTATCAGAATACATCAATCAATCTAACATTCTGGGTTCAAATAAATAAAGTTTATTTCAACCCTAATTCAACAAATGTGAATGCAAATAAGCTGGGACATAAATTTATAATTTTAAATAATTTAAATATTTCAGACAATTTTGTAGCCTTTACAATTCATTATCTAATATATTTTTATTTCCAAACTACCCACTTTATTATTAGTTAAAATGCATTTGAAAGATTTCCTCCTCTTCTGAGAATTTTTATCAATTGTTGATTAAATAATGTATAGTATTTATATTATTTATCATTTAAATATTAAGTCAACTAGTTAGTAGACTCAATATTTAAAGGATTTAGGAACATTCAGTTTCCCATTGCATAGTGTTTTGTTAAAATTTTAAAATCACAAAAACAATTTGTAGACACGCACATTCGTTATATTTATCTTAAACGCAACCGATATTTTAATGCACCTGTACATGGACATTTCGATAACAATGCTATATTTGGCAACAGGATGTGTTGTTTCTTATTGAAATGCGAACTTGAAACTATGTCTTGAGCTCTACGTTAATACGTTTTGTGTACCCGCTCTTAATTTCCAAATCCAGCCATTCCATTTTTGCAATTTTGAAAATCTCATTTTAAATTTTTTACCCTTCACTGTGTTATATATAAATTTTAGAAACACTGAATTGGTTTTAAATAGTTTTAGAAATTGTTTCAAGTTCAGATTCAAACCAGAAACAATATCCTGCTAATCAAGACAGCATCAAAAAAGCAACACCAACGCACTACAACATAAGATATATGTTAACATCTTATTTAATAGCCTGTTTTATATTTTTTTTTCAAAAACATTCAATTAAAAATAATAATTCAGGTAATAGTTAAAGGAAAAAGATTTTTGTAGTAAAATTTTAGTTTTCATAATGAGAAATATTATGAAAAATGTTTTATAAACGATAATAATTATCCTTACATGGTTTTTATTTTTTTTTTTGTTACTAAAAAGATAATACTAATAATATTCGATATGTGTATATAATAAATCTAGTTATCCCAAAAATAGATAACAAATGTAAATCCGTTCTATATAAAATAAATAAAACAGCTAACGTCCCGAGAGCTACCTTCACAAAGTAATCGTGTAGATTCTCAACACCTGTTTATGGCAAATTTACACTCAGGTAAAAATTTCAAACCGAAAACCAACTTTCGAATACCATCCACAATAATTACCACCAACAATTACTATTTCCATTTATATACATTCACAAACCTGGTTACGGTAAATTAACATTTTATTTTAGTCTACATGCGTATCTAATTTCTCGGATAACCATGGATGCAGTGTTATATGTTGAAAAGAAATCAGACAGAACGATTCGACCCAGAAACGTGCCAAACTATGGTATAATTTAAAAGCATTTGTCACGTGTTAAAATGGATATGTATGCTATAATATAATTTACATTAAACAATAACAGAAGTAATTTCATAATACAATTATACAATAATTATAGCACAATTTGTAAAAATAAAATAAAAAAATATTTTCTTTCACTATCACTAGATTCTAGGCTGGTATTTGCACAGCTATAATATTTCTGTAGTCAGTAAGATGTACAGTATTTATAACAAAAATTTGTTTTTTTCTTTTGATAATTTGTTTCTGAGTTACATATAAATTATTATAATATTTCTTATATATTTATATGTATTATAATATTCATATTATACATTTTTATTGTCACAATATATCTTAAATGACTATGGTATTGTAATATAGATATAGTTTATTGATACAGACAGAGAAGGTACTTTATTAACAAATAAGAACTATAAGTTTAAGTAAAAACTAATTAATTATTAATTAACGTGCATTTAAAAATAATTGTATGCAGGTATAATATTTTATTAACCATTACGACTTGTAATTTAACTAATTACAACTTAATTACAGCTTGTAATAAAATTGTTAGTAATAACCGTTAATTGCTTGTTCAATAATAAAAATATATGTGAAACAATTTGTTGATATATATTTAAAAAAATACTCGTTTACATTTTTCAAACTATTATGGTTACAATATATATTATATAGCTATGTAGGCACGTCAACCAATAATCATATTATTGTAAAAAGACTCACAGCAATGTTCTGAAACTTCAGGGATTGTTCAAATAACTTGCTATTTAGATATATATATGCTGATTCTAGCGGCAATTTGAGACGTTGCTACATATCAACAACTACTATTAAGTATTTGTCACTATCCATGTCATGGCTTTATTACATATAGGAGGCCAATATGGGGAATAATTTTTACTTAGATGTACTTTACGTCAACTACCCCGTTACTAGAATGATTACGAAACGACAAAGATACTGCTACTTTAATGAGACTTCCTTGAACTATGTTATAGCCATTTCCTTGTTTTGTACATCTAAAAAGTATTTTATTGTCATTTCCTACATACAGCTTGTCAAGAATAGGAACAAGTCTAAAAACCGCGATATCAGACCGCCCACGAGGTGCGCAGTAAATAGTCTGGTTTTCACTCACAATCAGCCGCACTAAGACCTTTGCCGAGAGAATATCGAGTATGTATGAATGAATGTACACAGAGTTTGATCTGGCCGCGCGTAAAGTGCATCCTTTTCCCTCCGAATGTTGCCTCACTCTCTCTTCTACGCATCACAGAGAATCTTACACTTTTTCCTATTTTTGACAAGCTGTATATGAAAATTTTTATTAATACCCGCAGTTTTACAGATAAATGCGGCATTAATTATTTTAGCATTGTTAAAATATTAACAATTTTTATATGAAATGTGATGACGACAGATGGAAAAATAACGAAAAGTAAGTAATTTAATATACTTCTAAATACATATCTTTTAACATAAATTTGTTTCCTAAAATTTACACCAAAGTAGTATAAGAGTAGGTATATCAATATTGTAGAAATGATATTTTAAATATTGCTATTAATTAGATTAGATTAAATAATAATAATTACGCCAAAATTTCATATTTTGGTGGTGCTGAGTTTACAATATTATTTTTAACAGTCATCAGAAATTTAGTTTAACATAATGGCGTTAAAATTAGCTCTAAAAAATATAAAAAATTACTTTATAGTTATTCTGATGTGCAGTAATTAATGAAAATCACTATAAATAGTTGTTCAAAGGTAATCTTCACGCAAACGTAATCTTCACTCTGAATTACTACTACCTAGTTAATAACTTGAAAAGATCAGATAGGATCCCTACAACGTAACTCTCTACTACATTAGAAGTTCTAATAGTTTTCTGTGATAAATAAGTAACAGCACACGGTTATCATTACTGTATCCTGGCTTCATTATTGTAATAACTTTAAAGTAATTTGACTTTATTCAACTCATGTGGTGCTGAGTTACCACTCAAGTTATTTCAACAGTTACTTAGAAGTAATATTACTATATGGTTCCAAGCACTCCAACTTAACTACAATATTCTGGTTCTTGAATTTAACTGTAATGTAGTATAATTAGTACAAATCATGTACAAAGTACGCACTGTCCAGTCTCCAGTCTAGGTTGGAGTAACCTCTAGATGCTTCTGGAAAGTTTTGTTAAAGATAGTAAACGATGAACTATTTAATTAGGAGCTATTAAATGTACAACAATTATAAACTAATTACGTTGACATATTATCAGTGATAAGTATTTTAAAAATAAATGATTAACATAACAGTAAAACTAATTTTCATTATAATTATTAAAAAAAAATAATGCTATGCAATATTTAACAAATTAACGGAAATTAGGGAAAGTGATATAGTGTAAAATATCTAATACTGTTTCCAAATGCTAATTAATTCCTAGTGTCCTATTGCTACGGTGTATATTATATATGTATCACAGTCTTATGCTGAAATTTCAGGAGGTTTTCAGGAAACTTTGGCAATTTAGAGATAAATGCTTATTATAGGTTCTTCATTGATTCTTCAAGTCGTCAGTAAATCATCATCATTAGGTCATCAGTCCTTTGGACGCTAACCTCCAGCTTCTCCTATCTTGTGCTAACCTACGCATTTCGCTAATTGTGCTACAACCTACATCCCTTACTATTTGCGAGCAGTAGTCTAATCTCGGCCTACCTCGGCCTTTCTTCACTCCTATTTCTGCCTCCAAAATATCCCGGACTATTCCCCCATGTCTCAGCAAGTGGCCTACCATTCTATCTCTTCTCTTCTTTAAGTTTTTCCACATACTTCTTTTCTCGCCGACTTTCTCCAATACTTCTTCGTTTCTAACCCTATCAGTCCATGGTATTTTCGTCATTCTTCGGTAACACCACATCTCAAAAGCTTCTAATTTCTTCCTACTTGCTTCCCTTACCGTCCAGGTTTCGCAGCCGTATAGTGCCGTGCTCCATATATATGTTTTCAAAAATCTCTTCCTTGTTTCTAAGTTTATTACCCCCGAGCATAAAAGTGCTTTCTTTTTGTTAAAAGCTACTCGACCCTGCGCTATTCTTTGTTTTATGTCTTTATCGCTTCTTCCATCCCAATTTATTTTACTTCCTAAATAAGTGAAGTCTTTAACTTCCTCCAATCTTTCATTATTAATTTGTACTTTCGTTTTTGCTCTGCTCTCGCGCCCTCTGCACACTAACACTTTAGTTTTGTTTTTATTCACCCTCATTCCGTATTCCTCTGTCAACACTGCCTCCATTTCGTTCAATGCTGATTCTAATTCCTCCTTACTAGATGCTAATACTGCTATATCATCCGAGAATCTCAGCATTTTTAGTTTCTGTCCCTGTACTTTAATCCCGAAATCCACTCTATCTTTTACCACATTAATCGCCTCTTCGATGTACAGATTAAAAATTAGTGGTGATAGCGTACATCCTTGTCTTACTCCTTTCCTAATACCTACTTCCCTTTTTTCCCCTTCTACTTCTATAACAGCAGTTTGCTCTTTGTATAGATTGTGTACTACTCTCCTATCTCTATACTTCATTCCCGCGCTCTTTAGTATCTCGAACATTTTTTCCCATCTTACGTTATCAAAAGCTTTTTCTAAATCTACAAATCCTATATAAGCGTTCTTTCCTTTTTCTATTGTTTTCTCTAACATTACTCTTAGCGCCAGAATAGCTTCGCGAGTTCCCCTATTTCGCCTAAAGCCGAATTGGTCTTCTCCTAGTATTTCCTCCGCTCTATTTTCCATCCTCTTCTGCACTATTCTAGTTAAGATTTTTGACGCATGGGAAGTTAGGCTAATCGTTCTAAAGTTCTCGCATTTGTCGGCTCCTCTCTTTTTCGGTATAGTAACGATAATGTTCCTCTTATAATCCTCCGGCATCTCGCCCGTTTCATATATGTATTTTACCAGTTCAAACATCCTATTTACTACTTTCTGTCCCGCACATTTCAAAATTTCCGCCTGTATTTTATCTACACCCGGCGCTCTATTATTCTTTAGCCCCCTTAGTGCTATTTCAAATTCCTCTCTCAATATAGGTTTTCCTACATCTTCCCTATCGATGCTAGATTCTTCCTCTAATATCTCTCCTAATTCCTGACCCTCGTATAAATTTCCTAAGTACTGCTTCCATCTATCCGCTTTCTCCTCTCTTCCGATCAGTATGTCCCCCGATTGACTCCTAACGTTTCTACTTATTGTTCCTATATCCCTGAAGTTCCTCTTAATTATTTTGTAAGCCTCATCGGTCTTACCTACTTGCAACTTATCTTCTACTTCTTTGCATTTATCCTCTATCCATTGTTCTTTCGCTTTTCTACATTTTCTAATGATTTCCCACTTTATTGACTTATAAGTTTTCAGTCCTTCTTCGTCTCGTCTGTTTTTGTAGCCTCGTCTCTTTTGCATTAAGTTTAAGATTTCGTCCGTTATCCAGGGCTTCCTAGCTTCCCTTTTATCGTGTCCTAAAACGTCCGTAGCCGCGGAAGCTAGACTATTCTTGATACCCTCCCACTCAGTTTCTGCGTTCTTGATTTCGTCCTTACTCGTTTTATTTATTAATTGATCTGTTTTATCCTGGAACTTATCTTTCATATTCTGATCCCTCAATATGTCTACATTTATACGTTTCTTATCCTTCCGGATTTTCAGATTTTTGAACTTTAATCTAGCTTTCATGACTACCAAGTTGTGGTCGCTGTCTACATCTGCTCCTGGATAACTCTTACAGTCTTTTACTTGATTTCTAAATCTCTTCCTAACCAGAATGTAGTCTATCTGATACCTGCCTATCCCTCCTGGCATTTTCCATGTGTACCGCCTCCTAACGTGATTCTTGAACAATGTGTTCGCGACTACCATCTTGTGCTTCTCACAGAATTCTATCAGTCTGCTACCTCTCTCGTTTCTGTTTCCTAATCCATAAGGACCTACAAATTCTCCTTCTTTCCCCTCACCTACGACTGCGTTAAAATCTCCTACTATTATTAAATTATCATGACCCTTCACAAATCCTATTACCTGCTCTATGTCCGAATAAACGGCTTCTAACTCTTCCTCACTATGGCTAGAAGTAGGCATGTATACTTGCACTATTACTGTTTCCACTGGCTTCGAATCTAACCTAACCATCATTACTCTCTCGCTGTATTGTAGGTAGCTATCTACACACTGTCCTGCGTCAGTAAATAACGAACTATTTAATTAGGAACTCTGAAATGTGCAGCAATATTAAGCTAATTACGTTGACATACTGTTGACTATACCTAATTACTTTAACATTAAACTTAAAATACGAGGTATAGTAAATGCAAACTATTTAATGCTTACCTAACTTTTGTAAAATAATTGGATGTTCACTACTAATAACGACGATAATCGGTTTAATAATATATTTTTCAAACGTTTCATTATTCATTAAAATATTTTGTGTTGAAGGTAAAATATGCTGGCGTCTATAAGAAAGCTAAAATTCATTTACATCGCAAAGGTATGATGAATATACTATAAAGTATATTTATTTTTTTTTGTTACAATGGCTGATATACGAAATAAAAACCACGAAACAAATTGTTATTTAAATAACAATTATTAATGTATACTTATATTTTATAATATTAATAATCCATCTCATCATTCGAAATTTTATAACCAGTCTATCATGGATGCGTTTTTTGTCCGAGGCAGCATTGAACTCTCCCGTCTAATCGACCATAAAAGTGAAAATATTTACATATTTAAAGTGCTATTTAAAATGAAGTTTGGCTATGAAAAACTAATAATATATAGATGGAATGACGTGTTAAAATTAATGATTAATAATTTCTTCAGCGTTTCCTATCCATACCTGTTGCACATTTGTATAGATACATATTGATGAACGAGAACGTATTTACGTTGTTATTTTCTCATATTCATCGTAATTTGTCGAAATAACATGTCTGCCTATCTGCTCAGCAATGCGATAATTTTTCTAATGAAAGTTAAAAAAAGGCATACAAAAAACGTTAAATTTGTCGGCAAGGAGCGAACAAATTGATGATCTTCTGTCTTTAACAATAAGGCATAAATAAATAACCAAAAGAGAAACTTGAGGCGAGATACTCTTCAGTGATTTCAACAAGCGATCAGATAGAAAACCCGACGTTTAGGTAAAAAAACGCGGTTCGAGTTAACAGTTTTTTGTGAACGCCACCGACTCGGTCTATTCTTAGGCTGAGTCGGTGTTGTCGAGAAGCGGGGAGACGTGGCCAGCAATGCGGAGTCGAAGAGGAGGGCGAGAAGCGAGGAGTTCGTGGCCTTGTGCGAACGGCTGCAGTCAAGCATCGAGCTGCTAGCGAGACGGACGCGGCATGCTACAAGACATTAGCTCTGCTGCATACAATGGTGTAGCACCCAGAGCGATACGACATGGGCACCACGGTGGTGTGTGCGCTGTTATTCGGGGCCATCTTCGGAGTGTTATCGGCGTCGCTCAGCAAGACGCTGCGTTATCAAGCTCCGGACGAGTGCAAGTGGGTCGTGGTGGACAGCGGCTCCGAGGACGACGTCGCTCTCGTGTGTCGCCTTCGCACCATCAACAGCGAATTAGAAAATACCAACTTTAGTGTGATTCAGCCGCAACATACAGTGAGACTAAGACTGGAATGTAGTGACGCGCTTTTCTTTCAAAGTTCATTAAGTGCCGGAAGCTTTAAACCCCTAGTGGAGCTGCGCGAGCTCTCCATCGAGTACTGCAAAATCGGCAACCTATCCGATGGCGCTTTTCGCGGGCTCAAGGAGCTTCGCAATCTTACAGTGCGAACCCACAACACGGACTGGTCCGCCATGACTCTCGAGGTGTCGCCAAACGCTTTTACCGAAGAACTGCGCCAATTAGAGCGGCTGGATCTGGGTGAGAATAACATGTGGAGTTTACCTGAAGGTGTGCTGTGCCCGCTCTACGCCTTAGATGTACTCAACCTGACTAGGAATCGTTTACGAGAAGTAACAAGTTTCCGGTTTACAGCTAATCCTTCTGAGCGATGCGGCGCTAACTTGAGGCTATTAGACTTGTCGCGGAACAGCATCGATCGTCTACCTTCTGGACAACTCTCCGGACTTGGAAGACTGCAGAAGCTTTACCTGCAAGGCAACGGATTAACGCACTTGGCAGATCGAGCCCTCGAAGGGCTGACGTCGTTGCACATCTTAAAGCTATCTGATAATCGCCTGGTTAGTCTTCCACCGGAATTGTTTTCTGATACCCGCGATATCCGCGAAATGTACTTACAGAACAATTCGATAAACGTATTGGCACCGGGTTTATTCGGTGAACTTACGCAACTTCTTGTGTTGGACTTGTCGCATAATGAGTTGACAGCCGATTGGATAAATGCCGCGACATTTGCCGGATTGGTGCGACTAGTAGTGTTGGATATTTCATTTAATAGGATATCGAAACTGGAACAATCGGTTTTCCGAGACTTGTATAGTTTACAGATACTGAGAATCAACGACAACTTTATAGAAACGCTATCAGAAAATACATTTTCGGCGCTTTACAATCTACATACTTTGATAATATCCAATAACAAATTAACGAAAATCGAGGGTGATACATTTAACGGACTATTCGTGCTTTCTCTGTTATCCATCGACAACAATAAAATCTCCTGGATTCACCCGGATGCGTTAAAAAATTGCACAGCTTTGCAGGATTTACATCTCAATGGTAATAAACTCGTGCAAGTGCCAGAAGTATTAAATAATGTGCCGATGTTGAAAACTCTCGATCTCGGTGAAAATCACATAGACCTTATAACGAATGACACTTTTAGTGATCTAAAACAAATGTACGGACTGAGATTAACCGAAAATAATATAGGTAATATAACGAAAGGCGTATTCGATAAAATGGCATCTTTAAAAATACTCAACCTTTCTAGGAACAAAATACAGAAAGTTGCACCGGGCTCGTTTGACAACAACTTAAATTTGCAAGCCATTCGTCTCGATGGGAATTATTTAACTGATATCGACGAATTATTCGCGAAGTTACCAAATTTAGTATGGCTGAACATATCCGATAATCAATTGAAGTGGTTCGATTATGCTCTAATACCCACAGGATTACAATGGTTAGATATCCACTCCAACCAAATAGAAGAACTTGGAAATTACTTCGAAATTGAATCAACATTGTCTCTTAGTACGTTCGATGCCAGTTCTAATAAACTAACTGAAATCACGGGAAGTGCGATACCGAACAGTGTAGAGGTACTATTCCTAAACGACAATTTAATTTCTAAAGTGCAATCATACACGTTTTTCAAAAAGCCAAATTTAACCCGCGTCGATTTGTTCGGTAATAAAATAACTAGTCTGGACCCTAACGCCCTCCGTATATCTGCCGTGCCGCCCGAGAAGGACCTACCGGAGTTTTACATCGGCGGAAATCCGTACCAGTGCGACTGCACGATGGAATGGCTGCAGAAGGTGAACGTTGGAAATCGGGCGCGTACGCAACCCAAATTAGTTGACCTGGAGAGCATCTATTGCCAGCTATTATATAACCGAGGGCGGACGTACGTGCCGCTGGTAGAAGCCGCCCCTTATCAGTTTCTCTGCACCTACGAGACGCATTGTTTCGCGCTGTGCCACTGCTGTGATTTCGATGCGTGTGACTGTGAAATGACCTGCCCGACAAATTGCACGTGCTATCACGATCAATCCTGGTCGGCGAACGTAGTGGACTGCTCCTCCAGTGGATACGTCGTTAAACTTCCGGAACTAATACCCATGGATGCTACCCAGCTGTATCTCGACGGAAATGACTTGCGGTCGCTAAACAGTCACGCATTCATCGGTCGCAAACGTCTGAAGATACTCTTCTTAAATAACTCCAATATCGAGCTTATACAGAACAGGACGTTTAACGGTCTGAAAGAGATGGAAGTGTTACATTTAGATGGAAATCGTCTCGCGGAATTGCACGGTTATGAATTCGAAGGCCTTGATAATTTACGTGAAATATTTTTGCAAAACAATAGAATCACCAATGTAAATAATTTGACGTTTGTTCACCTAAGAAAACTGCGCGTTCTAAAGATAGATCACAACAGACTGAATGTTTACAATATGTGGAATCTACCATCGACGCTTATAGAAGTAACATTGGCGTCTAATCCTTGGTCTTGTGATTGTGAATTTACGGAGAAATTGCGCGAGTGGATCAAGAGAGGTGACGCCGTACAAGACTTCGCGTCGGTCAGATGCGTGTATAACACGACGGACATTGACTATTATAGCGAAGACACTTACTTAGATAATCCTGAAATCGGATTCTATATAAGTCAGGAAAACGGTACTTCGTGTACGGGCGTAGCGAACATCGACAACAGCATAAACGGAAATCTGACTGCAACAAAAACTATAATCCAGAGACAAGTTATACAAGACTATTTACCGTTGCTAGTAATAACGCTCGCTGTGTTCGCCGTAATAGTGCTCTTGACGCTAATTATATTTATATACAGACAAGAAGTGCGCGTATGGTTCCATTCGAAATTCGGGGTGCGCCTGTTTCAGAGGGCATCGGACCTAGACCGCGACGACAGAGAAAAGTTATTCGACGCGTTCGTCAGCTACAGCTCTAAGGACGAGGCGTGGGTAGCAGAAGTGCTGGCCCCCGCGCTGGAGCCCAATTATAAACTGTGTTTACACTACAGAGACTTTCCGGTCGGCGCGTTTTTAGCGGACACCATCGTGCAGGCCGTGGAATCCTCGAAAAGGACAATAATGATTTTATCCGAGAACTTTATTAAATCCGAGTGGTGCCGATTCGAATTTAAATCGGCGCATCACCAAGTGCTGAGGGACCGCAGGAGGCGGCTCATCGTCGTCCTGCTCGGCGAGGTGCCCCAAAAGGACCTGGATCCGGACATACGTCTCTATTTAAAAACGAACTTCTACTTGCAGTGGGGCGACAAACTGTTCTGGGAAAAGCTGAAGTACGCCCTGCCGGACGTTCCGAATAATCAGCGGCATTCCGGTTCGGTGAGGAGTCCGCACGTTCACCACCACGTGCACAGGCACAGCGCGCGCGGTCAACCCCCGAATCCCCCAGGAGGCAACAACGCGTCGAGGACGGTCGCCATCCACATATGACACTAATGGAATTCCTAGTGTGACTAACCCTAATGTCAACCTATTGTGATACTACGTAATACAGACTGTGAGTGCAATGTGAGTGTCGGATGTGATAGTCAAGCTGGGGGGAAGTGTGAATGCGCGACGGTGTGGATCTGAAGAATTCGAATGATTGCATGTAAGTGAATAATGCATGGCACCCCGGCTACTCCGATTTGATACCGGAGTCTAACCCTTGTAGATATTAATTATGGACTTGTATAGCTAAATGTAATCGAAATTGTATATGGAAAACTTGTACATAGCTATATATTTTTATAATTTCGTATTTATTTTTGTAGGACATTATTTTCCTATTCTCTTGCCTATTTTTGTACACTCTGAGGTCCGTTTTCGAACGAATTCAATACTATTACTGTGTATAGTCTATTTTTATAAATAACATAGTAATGCCCTTTTACCTTGTGAATATAAATAAAACACAATAGTGAACATACAAGTTTGTTTCATTTCAAGCAACACAAGTCAAGAGAAAACATTAATTACACATAAAACAGTAACTGTGAATAGAAATTACTAATAGTAATAAATAATTGTTAAATACTAAATAAATAATTTAAAAAAATACTAAAGTAATTCTCTAGTAAGACTGCACTTGACCTGCAGAATATATTTATTAAGTAGTTTTTTCGCTACAGCTCTTTAAAAATACAAAAATATTGAAATATTAATTTCTGTTTGAAGTTATCCTTGGAATATATTTAAATTCTAATAGCCGTTGGAATGAGTAAATATTTTAAGGTAAGTAATAATTACATTTCATTAAAGCCGAAAATTTTAATCTAAATAATTCATAAAACTAATATACATCATTACTATAATCAATTACAATGTTTTAAATACGCCCTTTAACATCCTAATTTATATAGGCCTTATACTATATAAGACTATATATTAAAAAATTCGAATAGGTACTTTATCTTATGCGAAGAAAATGAATTTGTTTATTATTCTTCTCTTAGTTTACAACCCACTTCACAAAAACAAGAAACATTTCTGGCAAATACGATATGAAAAACACACAATTGTAGCTTGACAGTTTTTAAACAATATACACTGATAAAAGTATTCATTTGTAAGCAACTAAATTTGTAACACTTTTATTATTAATTATTTTTGAGAACTAAAGATATGTTTAGAATGCGTTTAAAGAGACATGTTCAAT
Organism: Rosalia funebris; assembly: GCA_037954035.1. NCBI lineage: Eukaryota > Metazoa > Arthropoda > Insecta > Coleoptera > Cerambycidae > Rosalia > Rosalia funebris. Next base: position 12,379,943 of record JAZFAV010000018.1, read on the forward strand.
ATTCAATTCTTCCGCATAAATGAATTTGTGAAGGAGAAATGAAAATTTTTATTCCTAGCATTATGTTGTATTTTTTTTAATGATATTTTCAATTAAATTAACACTATGTTAATTTTCAATTAACATATGCATCAGTACTAGCATAATTGATAATTTCATAAATTATAATAAAACACATTATAGTAAAACACATTTTCACACAATAGTGAATTATTGAAATAATTCACTATGAATTATTGAAATAATTCACTATTGTGAGAAAAATGTACCTACTTTATTATTACTCTCTAAATTTGTAACTCAAAAACATATTAAATACAATATCCATTCTATTAATTTTTGATAGAACATAACATGTGTTAGTTACCATAAATATAACAATTGTATTTTAACTTTCTGAGTTAAATAAAACAACGCAATTCGCAAGAATAACTCCTTCTCATAATCTCTGTCTAATAAGATCTAAAACATATAACTATAGCTTGAAAATTCTTAAATAATATACAGTACGAAAAGTATTTATTGGCGAGCAAAAAATCTTGGACTTATTATTTATTATTATTAGGAGAACGAAAGAGTTAATGGTTGTTTAGTTAGAAAGAATTTAAATAAAATCCTCAATATCCAATGTTACCGAATAAATGAATTTATTAAGGTGAATGAAAAATGTTACTCTTAAGTTTATACCATTTTTTTTCAGTAAATAACATTTCCAATTAAAAATTGACTAATATTCAAGTAACAGTAACTGTCATATTATAATAAATTACATTTACGTGATACATGGTTGTCGACAGAAATTTTTAATTCCATTTTTACGTTTTCATAAATAGAAAGCATTCCAAGATATTTTTATATTTAATTGTACAATAAAATTATTGTAGTTACTTATTCAAAACGATGGTACCAGTTTGCGATAAGTACGATTTGTGTTTCATCAAATCAAACACCTAAGACTAACTCAATATTAATTCATATTATCATAACTATAATAAACTCAACTATAAAAGATCTTTTTTATATGATGTATAAAAAATATATTTGTGGAAAAATGTCGTAGATTGTCATATTGTATGAAACATTTATGTTCAATATTTATTTAACTACTCGAATTCTCTCGTACTATATGGTCCATCTATGATACCAGTATAACATTTGCTAATTTAATGAAAAGATATTATATACTGATTCTTATGTTCATAATTAATTTATTAATTAATATGTATTTACATAGATTCATCTCATATCTTGCCAAATGCTAAAACCTAAAATCGGTGTAATCGGGCTTCCAGTCTTTTTTGTGGTATATTTACCGTAACTATTTGTACCATTAATTACATTTTATCTTTGTAAAGCTTTAAAATATGTAATTTTCTATTATTAATATTATTATAATTGTTTTAATTATTGAAGTCAACTGTGAAAGTGCTTAATAATGTTTTTGTCATTTGGATATTGAGAGAGGGGCCAGTTTAAAGTACACATTTTTAGAAATGGAAAGAAATGAAAGACTATGAGTTATGCTATTATTTTTGTATTTTTTTCAAAAGTCAGTTCTTTCTTATATAACTGAAATAGTCTGTATTCTGTATACGTTTTTCTGTATCCTCTATATTTTACGAGAAAGTTCCAAATATCATCGAATTTGAACCACTCTGCACGTATTCCTGGTCATATCTTTTTTACTTTTTTATATTAATGCGATGTTTCTATTTAATTTGAGGGCACTGCAAGCCGAAACACATAATTCATAATTATACCAAGATATTCTCAAACGATGCCTTTCCATTTTAGTCGGTACTTTAGATAAGAAGGTTATCTAGAACACTTTAAAATGTCCATCTTATTAAATAAACTATTTATGATATTCATAAATTACCGTCTCTGTCGATGTATCCGTTGCCTTGATAACTGATAAAGTTTAGTCTAGACGTTAGTACGTAAGACTGATGAGTTTCGTGCCAAATTAGTGAAAGGCGTGTAGTTCCTTCTGTTTCTCATGCACTTTTTTAAGCAAATAAAGTACTAAGTAGAAAATAAATATATTTTTAATGTTCCCACATTAGCGTAACAATAACAACGTCACACTTGTGAAACACAGAACGTGACAAATGAATTTATTCGCGTAACCATGTGTTATGATTTTCATTAAGGGCTACAGTCAGTAGGTAGACCACCATTTCCGGAGTTAAAAATATATTTTTAATATCTTCAATTTCTCTCGTCGCTCTATGAAATTACCTTTCAAGTAATAATTCAAGTAATAAAATTTATTTAAATGTTTACTGTTACTGCTTCAGTGTCTTATAAATTCATAAGTAGAATTTGTAAATTTGTTAATGTATGCTGGCTGAATATGTTGGTGAGTTCATATAAAAATTAAGATTTTATTATAATGAATATTTTTATAGGTTATAAAATTGTCGTAAAACATTTACTTCTAGCCACGTTACTATCATTCGAGTTCCTTTTCGTTTTATAGGATGCTAAAGTGTAAAACGTCGTGGTTTATCGTGCATTCATTAAAAAATAATATATTGTAAATGGGTATACAAAGAATAATGTAAGGAATTCGATATCACACCTGGTACATGTGAGTCTGATAATTTAGTATGTGAAAGCTACATTTGAACAGCTACATGAACAGCATAAAATTGCATATTGCGAATGATCTTATTATTCAAAAGTATAAGACAATTTTACAATTTTTCAGCGTGTTACAAAATTATCGAATTCCATTTCAATTTGCATCTACCTATATTGAAATAGAAAAACTACCCCTACCGTAAATAACTACACCCTTAAAATACTCATGTAGGTCGAGCGCTACACCAGTTGAAGAGGAATTGGTAGAGCGATATATATTTTCGACCTCGATAATGCCCATAGTTTATTTTTTTCGTTTATAATTCTTAATCGGGATATTTGCTAAAAACTGTTTCATAAATGTATCCCATTTGGGCGTTTTAACCTAATTTAATACATGAAATTTAGATAACTGAGTTTAATTTCATTTAGGCATCCAACAGTATAATGAAAACAATGCAAAAACATCAAGATTTATCCAAAGATAAATCTTGATTTCCAGATTTATCTTTGGAGTACAGACAGAGTGGTTTTTGTCACAACAAAATGACATAGTCCATTTTATTCCCGTGCTCACGCTTAATCCAAATTTGTATTAATTTTTATCAAAAATATAGTTGGTGTTGAAATGGAAGTACTTGGACTCGATCGAACTTACAATTAGTATAAAATAATTGGTCGAACTAGAATTTGATTTAAGTCAACGTAAAAGTATTGTAGCTGTCTAAGGACTCTGTAGCAGATATCAGTTCCATTCGTAGAATCTTTGAATTTGTTTGCATATTCCATCCGCATAAACTGAATCCTTTTACATGAGGTAAACTAGGAACGCTGGGACATTCATTTACGATTGAGCTTATTCATGGTCGTTACGAGCTCATGTGTGACCGTATTCGAGGAAACCCAAATTCGATTTATAAAATCTGATTTCCAAATGAAGGTACATTTTCTTTGAGGAGAGCTGTCAACAAATACATCTGCAGGTATTGATTTGATAAAACCTTTCTTAGGTAAACGAATCCCTACAGCCTCTATGCAAAGATTAGAACAATGTAATTCCTGGTCATTCTTGGATTATACAGGAGTTCCAACCAACAACATCACAAATATACATGTTAAATTACTTAAGTTAAGTAACAGTTACTTTGTTAAGTAACTACTTTTTTGATTAAATTTTCGTTTGCTTTTATTTTTTTATTTCTGTATTGCTAGTTTTCAAAATTGGAAAACTAGAAGTCTGGTTGTTACTGATTCCTTTTAGATAAATATGAAACAGTTGTGAAACATTTTATCATCCCAATTAGGTACAAATTGGCAAAGATAAAAAATAAGATATCGAAAGACCTTTAAAATAATATATCACTTGATTTCAATACCGTCATAGCATAGAGTTCTAGTTCATTAGAACGCGTTGTGTGTCAAGATGCAACAAGTATTGACTGTTGTGATTCTGGATCGATTTCAAGCGCCGCCACTGACAATGTCTGAGTATTATCTACGTTCTTTCAATATGTATCCCCCACTCAGATAACCTCAACTTTGGATTTGAGGTTTGCCTAATGTATGTGGTATGTTTTATGTTTATGTTGATCTATGCTTCCATTTAAGATTTTAAAGATGTACATATTGGCAGGTAGAGGCGTCAATGCCAGGACTGGATTTCGTTAAATGATTGCTAATTTGAAATAAAAATTATGTCAATAGTTATTTTCGGTATTGCTTTAAATAAGACAGCATGTATGTAGGTTCTAATATACTCGAACAGTTTCTATTATTTTGAAGAAGTAGTTTTTAATAGACATTTACACGGATTACGTGTAGATGGTATAATGGAAAATTATGATATTCGTAATACATATAAATATGAATTCCAATTTAACAAATGTAATAACCAAATAATTAAAAATTTTTTTGAACAGTAAACAATGGTGAAAATCAGAGACCTCGCGCCGTTCTTCTAGGCATCCTAATTGCGAAAATAATTACGTAATTGTGGTAACTTATTATTGACAAAATTCGTTCCATAGCCTAATCTTATATTTATTGAAACCCTAATAATATACCTATAGACACATATTCATATATTCGATAACAATGTTATTCTCGTCAAAAGAGTACCTATGTTATTTCTCATTCAATACGAAGTGGAAATTACTTGAATAAGAAACATAATAATGCTGACTATAGGAGCATTACTATTGAAATATGTATTCACCGATGTATCAAAACATCTGTTGTGCTACGGGGGATATAATAAGTATCGTGTATTTGTAAAAACCATGGAAGTGCGAGTGGTTTTTAGTGCTTTATAGTTACGAAACATTAGTTTGATATTAGATACATTGACACAATACGGTGACAATAAGAGCTATCATTTTTTAAATATTTTACTTCTCCTCTTTTTATGTTGGTATTATTTAAAAATAATGGTTTCATTCGAGATTGTTAAGTATTATATAGGCGAATCTGGTAGATTGTTAACGTGGCACGATAATATACAACACATTGTACTTAGTAAAATTTTATGAGCAAGCTATTAATTTTTAATTAAAATTAAACATAAAGTTAATATTTTTACAACCAAGGTACTTCATTTGACTTGCCTAATTGTGCCGTAACTCGTAGAATCAACCCTGTTTACTCATTCGATTTATATTTTTACACACATTATCCTTTCCTGATTTAGTCATTCGCCCAAGAACTATTGTCCAGAAGGTTCATATGTACCACCCGAATTGAATCGATTGAAATATACTAGAAGAGAAACTAACAATATTTAAATATACTAAAATTTTATTTTTTGTTTGATGATTTACTGACAATGAGAGTTACTTTCTTTTAAACTTTTTATTTATTTAACTGTTGGGATTTTTTTGCTATGAAACATTTTCATACATTTAAAATACATAAATTTATACAGCGTTATCAATAAATCCAATATCTCCCTTAAAAAAAGAGATAAGCATATATTTTTTACGATACTGTATAACTTTTCGAGTCCAGCAATATCAAAATAAAACCCATTATACATGTGTCTCAGTTTTTTTTTGGGCAAATACCAATTCCATTTTTTTTAAGGACAACCTATATTTATTTCTCGGTATCTATATAAAAAATTGATGAATCTTTTAAGCAGCTATATATCAGAAACTAGAGATATATAGGTTACGAAAATCAGCTGATCAAACATTATATGAAATACAATGTGGAAAATCTTCCTTATTTCAAATGAAACATATTAGTACTGCTCATCAAGAATAGGAAAAAATGCGAGGTTCTCTATTCATATATTCATCGATATTCACTCTGCAAAGATCTCAATGCAGCTGGGTAAAGACCAGGCTATTTACTGCGCACCTCGTGAGCGGTCCGATATTGCAGTTTTGAAACTCGTTACTATCCTTGATGAACTGTACATTATCAGAAGCGAAAAAAATTATAGGGAGCACTTATCCGGTTCCAAATTGTTTTATTTTCTTTTGAAAATCTATCATCTATCACAGTTTGCTTTCAAATTTTAGAATAAGATAACTCGTTCGAGGCATTATTTTTATATTGTAAGACGAGAAATTATGCGTAAACAGAAGATTCACACTTATTTCTTCTTTTTTATATTAAGATTTTGGACTTCGTACATTAGGTGTACATAGTGTATAAAATTTTAGTGGAGATAAATAAAATATTAGATACAGGAGCCCAAATGATAAAAATAGCAATTCCTAGTTAGTTAAAAACATATCTTCTTTTTAATATATGCCATTCTTTTTAGCTTCTTTCTTAATTACATTATAAAGAGATAAATACTTTTCAAATGTGTATTCTGATGCAAAATATAATACGATAAATCTTGGATACTTCTGAGACACTACGTGCGATTTATTTCTAGTAATACCGAAAATTATCAACACAAATCCCAGATTGTTAAAAAATGTCTTGACTCGATTTTGGATAAAAATTACAAGCAGTCGATTCAACGGTTTTCTTGTGTTTGCAAATATATTTGTCTTTATACTTGTAGGCGTATCGTGTTAAATGTTTATATCTACAAATTTTATGCAAACAGTAAATTGTATTATGAATCATTCATTAGACAGTCGCCTTGTTACAAATATTTAGTCAATTTAAGTTTAGCCCGCATCGTTTGAATTGTATACAGTTAAAGAGTATTGATTTATTTACGTCTATGCTGTTACTTATATGAGAAAGAAAAAGAAAAAGGAATGAGGAATCCGGTCCTTTAAATACTATTTATAATTTAGAAGATTATTTTACTGAAAATGAAAAAATATTTATTCACCGACGACGATGACGATGAAGAAATCATTTATCAGCACATTTACAACCTTATGCAAGAGAAAAATGTGTTTATGGTAGTGCATTATAGTTTTATTGATACATCTACGTTAATAATTAAAGAAAATAAGGTATCTATATAAATAATAATAATACTGGAATATAAATACCTCTTTATTAATAGTGAATAGCAAATTTTCAATGTCAAACATTAAAATATTTTATTTATACTTGTGCCTTCTGTGTATCTGATGACGGTTAATTTACTAGATAAAGTTCCAGTAGAAATTGCATCTACATCTGCTAATTCTATGTTTCATAGAACGTGCAGAATTATATAAAGAAATACAATAGTTGAAAATATGTCATGTTGAATTATAAAATCGTAGCAGTCTATAAGAATAAGGTCTTGTTTCGAGCCCGTTATGCTACGCCATCAGAGCCGCCATTTTGTCGACATACCGATATCACTACCGTCGGTGTATTGAATGTACGTATATAAGAGCTTTAATTTCTGAAATAGTTTTGTGTTCACGTTGTTTACAAATTATGTTTTTATTCAAGATTGAGTACTATGTAAGCGAATGGGGTAAAATATTAACGCGGCATAATGAAACACAAGATATTTTACGTAGTACAATTTCAAGAGGAAGTTTCTAATTTTTAGTTAAAATCCACTGCAATTTATAGTGCCACGAACCCCTAAAATTGGTCCAATTTTTTTAAATGATGTATTCATTCCCTCCGAAATTATTAGCTTCTAGTCAATCACTCATATTTGTCATATTTGTCATTTGTTTTTAACAAATGTTTTTTGATGCTACTTGGTGACAGTAACACACTCTATGTTAGACATGTGATATAAAAAGGAAAATATTGAATAACATGTATTTAGTTTTAAGAGAAGCGTTCTGAATATGCGAATTTGCAGACCTATTTTCGAGAATAGTTTTCATAGTTAAAATATTCTTTTAGAAATATAAATGTAACATAACATTGATTTTGGGGATAAAGGGAGTAACTTACAGAAGTTTTTAGTTACCTAATTTTGATAAGTCTTCCAAACATGATATAAGACACGAAGTTCTTATTATTTTCTTCTTATTTTTATGATTTAAGAAATTTTGTTGTTGTTTCCGGAAAAACCAAATTTTGTTTAGCAATTATGTTTGCTTGTTCTATTTTGGAAAACCAGCTGTATAGAAAAGTGATATTATGTATAAGAACGAACGGAACTTGTATTGTCATCTATGCATTGTAATATTTAGGAAAAAACTATCTTCTTCAAAATATATTTAAATATCAGTAAAAAAATTTTATTATGTGACGGATATTGATTCCGATCACATTCTGTATTCCTTATAAAATTTGTTTCTAATAAAATAAATTATGAGGTTAGAAGTCAGAGCTTATTAAATAATTAATTAGCTTTGTATCTTACAAAAAAGGCGACAATTTAAGATTATGGTTATACGTTGATATAAAATTTGTTCGAATTTAATATAAACTTTTACAAAATTATTTTTATATTTACGAGAAGACACGTTAGTGACTAAGATTAGTCAATTAATATTGGTGTCAATCGGCGTTTTTTAGGGACATTCAAAAAATTAATAAACAGATTTTCTTAACATTTATAAAAATTCATTTATTTATTAATTTAAATTATAAATTTATTTAATTTGAATTTGTAATTTTATAGCGGAATGGACATATTCTTTTTTATTCTTCTTAATTTTGTTTTGGTAATATATTGAAGTTTGGTAATATATTGAAGAATAATCTAAGGAATAGGATTATTTTGTAATAATGCAAATAAAGACAAATGCCGTCGATAAATTAGCACTCTTTACATACCTATCTAAGAATTATATAAAATTAATCTTTAACATAAACGTATATATCAGTTTCATTATTATATATAATTATATTAATATAATTTATCACCAACAGAATGATTCAGTTACAGGACAATTTCGTATTAGTTCAATACATTAAAGTAACTTTAAATATTAAAATACATACATATACACATAGTTAACACAATTCAATTTTTTTGTAATACGATGAGCATCATTAGCCGATGCGGAGCTAGTTTTAAAACTTTTAGTTTTAAAAATTCTTGAATTTTGGAGTCGGTTTCTTTAAAAAATTCCAGTTCACAATGGCTTAAACATCTACTATTTGCCGGATACCACCAAAATCATGTTTTTGCATTTTACTACACTCTATACCTAGTTCAATAACCATTTAAATATGCACCTTGGAATTATCACCACTTTGTAATTTTTCCTGTTTGTTATGGGACTGACTTTACTCTACTACGGTGCCGGTTTAAGGTACTCTTGAGTCTTTAGTTTCAGAAAAAGCTTCTAACCCTCTATCAAAGTGCAGCACATTACCCTGCGTGGGTGAACGAATTATCGTTATTCTGTAGAAGTGGACAATATCATTCGTACTGTGATCTAGGGTGGCGGGATGGATCCAATTTTGGGGGTGTCATTATATGCTTGGATTCGAGGCCCAACGCGAAGAGTTTCGCGCTTCCCTAAACATTATGGGCTTGTCCTCGTTAAGGGCAACCTTCCCTACCACAGCCTAAGGCATTCGGAGCAGTGTGTATAATGTACTCTAGATAATTAACAGTTATCCCATAACAAAAAATAATAGAGATAATTCCCGTACTGACAAAAAGTGAGAAAACATTTCACATTGATGACTACCTGAGTTGTACCATTCTATTATATATATATATATATATATATATATATATATATATATATATATATATATATATATATATATATAGATGAATTTACAAGGATATTGGTTTAGTTTAAAGAGATCTTACAACAGAAACTCTGAAATTCATTCCAGAGAAATGTTTTGGACAGTCTATTACGTTATTTGTTAATAAGTATGTACAAAAAATTAAACCCGATATGAATATTCCATCTTTCAAAGAATTTAAATTAAACCGTGATAATAGACAGGAAAATCCCCCTCTGGAGATAATACCAGTCTTCTATAACAGCTAGAGCTTTCATGAAAGTGGTTGCGTGGATTTCAATAATTGCTAATGTGTATTACTGATATTCCATACGATGGAACCGTATTGAATTTTTGATGCAACCGAAGCGAAATATAAGGTTTTAATAGCCTCTTTGAGAAACTGTTTGTATTCCGCAGTTTATTAGTTTATTAATATTGTGTGCACAATTTAATTTAGAATCGAACACTGTACCTAAATTTTTAATAGTATATAAAACTATAAATATGTATGAAAATCCTATTAGTAATTCCTTAGGGGTTATTGTCATAACTTTTCATTTTAAATAACTCATTGTTAATTTATTTAAAGTACGCCACAGTTAAATATTATCATCTTATTGCTGTAAATATATACAATTACTAACATTAGCGATTACTGAATATATTTTCAAATCATTGGCAAATAATAATTTTTTACACCATGGAGATAAGTCATTCATACAAATTTAAAACATTAGCGAACCCAGGTTAGTTCCTTGCGGTATCCCAGAAGTAGAAATATACATATTCCTTTCAAAGCCATTTTAACAGGCTATCAAACGGAGTCAATTAAAATGCTATTAAATCCATAGTTGCTTAATTTGATAATTAAAATGTTATGATGAATACGATCAAATGCTTATGAAAAGTCTATGTACATTACATTCACCTGACTTTCTTTGTCTATTGCATTAGAGATATATTACGTTAAACATGTGAAATTAGATATGATTAATCGTTTTTCCATAAAACAGTGTTTATGGATGAAAATAATTTTATATTGTCTGCATCACCATTCTTATACAGGGTGATTCAGCTAACCCGTTCATTAAAAGTTTATGTGCTTCATAGCTACTTATTAAAACAGAAAATTTGTGCGTATGTCTGATTTAACTAATGTTCTTATACGTTTGTAATTTTGTAAATCTATGATACTATTATATTGACAGACATTTTTCCAAAATTTTTCTTTTAATTTTATGTTTCTTAGTATATCTGGATTATACCGGCTGGGATATTTTTTGTAATTTTATCTCTTAGCTTATAGTATCCAACAGATAGAAAGAATAGCTTAGTTTTTGACCTATTCATTTTCAAATGATTAGCCAGATAGTTAATACCAGTTACCCGAAAATTTTTAAAAATCAAGTACTATCTGGATAAATTAGTGTATTGGAAAAAAACTAATATTTGCTTAAAAATGAAGTCGGATATCAGTTTTCTATAAACACCCCAAGATTATACGTTGCTAGACGCTCGTTTCGCCAACTAACTCAGCATCATCAGGTTGTGATTAAAATAAAAAATTAGAGTATGATAACGTCACAGCTTCACCAAAATTTGAAAAATGATTTCTTATGTCAGTTAATTCATTATTAAAGAATAAGGTTTACATGTTTTAAAGTTTTCAAAAAATCATTTAAATAAACAGTTTTAAAACCTTAAAACGGACTTTTCCGCACGTAGAACATCTCTATCTCGAAATTGAGTGGCAGAGAAAAAATAAACCAACACATAAATGCAGAATATGTGTTTTATGCGACAGTTTTACTATTCTCAAATAGTCCACCATTGTACTTTCTCATGACCCATGTACATGGTGGGGTGTGTCCTATCCACCTCAAAATCAGTAGATGTCGTCTGATGGAGGTCCCTAACCAGAATCAGTCGAAACCCAATCGATCCGACACGATTTAATTGAGTGATCGTGATAACAAAAAAAAATCTCAAATAGTCCACCATTGTACTTTATCATGACCCATGTACATGGTAGAGTGTGTTCTATCCACCTCAAAATCAATATGTGTCTTCTGGGAGACATCCCCAATCAGACTCAGTCAAAACCCGATCGATCCGACGCGATTTAGTTGAGTTATCGTACTAACAAGAATAAATGCCAACGACAACGCCAACGACAGCGATAACACACAGCAAACATTTTTTTAAAACAATTTTTTTTTGTTTTTAGGCCGAAAAACGAAAAATAAGCTCAAAAAAAAATAGTTTTCTCAATTTTTCTTTACACGATTACATACATTACTTTTCCGCGTATAGTGGAGGACGGAAAAGGTTTTATTACTGAAATATGTGTCCATCATCCGTTCTGCTTCAAAAGTCATGAGATTAAGATAATTTAGTACACAAAAGTTTTGGTAAATTCGTAATTCAAGTTAGGATGTACCACATTTATTGCTGACCTGAGCAGAAACAAAGAGCATAACACAAAGAAGTTAAACCAGTTTAAATCATTCTCGTTTAAGTATTCCGAAATGTGATACCTTTCATGGTCTGTAATTTGTAGATTTTAGAGATTAAAAAATATATTAATAAATTATCAGAGAAAATTAAAGATACCGAAATTATTTACACTTCTCGTTTCTTACATAATAGGATTTATTGCCAGCTATGGTTTTTGTTTTTTATGAACTTGTTCGTTCACCGTCGTCAGCACCTTTTGATACAGCGAATTTGTCTCGCCTAGGTTTTCTTGTCCAAAACCAATTTGAAACGTGTTTACTATAAAACAATGCCGAAAACTCCAAAGGCAAAAAAGCCCGTTTATTATTACGGCCCCAACTTTTTCTATAAATAACAAACGTAACAAAGCACGTGGAAAAAAGGGGGATTTGGTACAAAATCAGACTTCTGTCTCCTTTAAGTAAACAATGTAGCAATATCGCTATTATATCTAAATACAGTGCTTTTGTAAAGTATTTAATAAACTCGTTAAAAATTCAAGGAATAACTTTTGGCAGAAAGTTCTCCGACCCGTCAAAATTTATTTTTAATGGCGCATTTTTTCAAGTGTAATTAATGTATATAGTTTATTTCATGGCTATTTGCCAGATACAAAATCTCAAAACATACCGTGGCTTGTTTTTATGGCTAGGCTCAGGTAGACTGGTCCGTTTAGAAGCAAGATAAGAGAGTTTTTTATTTGGCAAATAGCGATTAAATGAATAATACAGAGTACAGGAAGTCCTCTACTTACGAACTTAACCCGTTCGTAGCGGTCGTTCGCAAGTCGAAAAGAAAACTCGAAAAATACGATATTTGGCGCAAAAACTCAAAAACAACATTGTTTTTACAATTATGAACTATAGGCTACTTGAATAATGTTGAATTAAGATTGTTAAAGGGAAGTATAAATTCAAATCAATCACATGTACATTATTTATTAAAATTACTCATTTAAAACAACTACATACATATATTAATTTATAAAATACAACAACATACATATTTATGAACTCCATTTATTACTTTGATGTTGATGGCGTTGGATCTCCTACAATACAAGTCTCATTAGTGTTCTTATTAAAAAACTATGTAATAGAAGTTTTAGTAGTAGCTCTTTTGTTTTCATCCAGTATTACTTTATAACACGTGGGGGCATCATGTACAGTCGCTGAAACATTAGAAAATATGTTTTCGTTTGAGTCTTGTATTTGGAAACACGCGAGCGCCTTTTCCATTCAACTGAAACCTTCTGTCAGTTGTTTGACAGTAAATGTCTTAGAATCTTCTTCTTCAGTTCCATTATCAATCGGTCCTTCTTTTTGGTCTGCTAGTTCCAGCAACTTTCCGTTTGTCAGCTCCTGTGAATAACTTTCAAGTAGTTGATGAATGTCTTCTGCTTCTACTTCCAAATTCAACTGGTTACGTAGATCTAAAATAGTATTAATGACCTCTTCTTCATTTTCTTCTACATCATTATTATCGCCACTTTCATTTGTAAAATAAAATGGGCGCAGTTTCTTCCATACACGACTACAGTCCAAACTCAACTGACTGATTGTCCATGTAGATCCCCCTCCACAATAGTAAAGCTAACAGCCAATAGTGTTGAGCCTCTCCCGCTCATGTTAACCCTCTTGTCGCTTTGTTCGTAACTCCGAAAGGTCGTAAGTCGAATGGTCGTAAGTAGAGGACTTCCTGTACTTAATGTATGACGTCATTGATATTTTTAATGACAACCTCCTTCTTTATTACGGCACGTGAAAGAGCACACTTTTCACCCGCGCTACATTTTTTTACGTACGAACATTATTTTAAAGAGTACCTAATTTAACCCACTACAACTTTTGTTTTTGTGATTTATCTAGTTCGTTGCAATTCGTAGCAATTCGCAATTCAGAGCCTACAGACTATGCGCTTACATATGAATTTACAGGCTATGTTAATGCGCGGCCTTTGGTATTCGATGCAAAGTTATTATATTGATGATCTCAAGTTTTTACTTCGATTTAGATTGTTCGAAACTACCAAGAGATGGCGTTTGGTACATTCTACTGCGGTGGAACGTAGCAACGTCTACTAGATGTGAGTTTCATCTGTCGAAGGTATACTCGTTTACCCTGCACTGACGAGACCCAAGATAGAAAGGTCGAAACCGGTCTGCAATTAACGATATCCTGAGATAGGTGACACTTTGCATATTTCTTGGTGGTTTTGGAACAATCACTCTATTTTTAGTGTTAACTCTGTTAGACAAAAATACGACAGATTTTGTCATGTAATTCAGCGCTCGGCGTTTGGCATATAGCCAGGAGAAATAGCTTTTTTAACCTAATTTGTTTAGTCCTTATTATATAAGGCACTTGCAGATGGGCTGGAGTATAAACTCCTTATTTCTGTAGTTTGAATGTTTCCCTCTACGTAGTAAAACTTTGCATTATATTGATATATCATTTTATTTTATCGTTGTCATAGTGTATTTATTTTGTTGTTTTGTTATAAAATATTAAATAATAAATGTCAGTGAATATTGAAACTGCAGTTATTAATAAATAAAACTAAATATTATAATATCAAACAAAGTAAAATACTGACAGGAAAAACTGTTCTTGCTCTTTTCTTATTTACCTATTTACCAAGACAAAGGAAAATTAATAGAAAGTTTTTTAACCTATATCTATGTCATCAGTAACAGGAAATTCCGTACTATTCCCTAACTATTCCCTACATACGTACGAAAAGAAAAGAGTGACTAAAAGGCAGAAATTGAAACAGAGAGAAGTATCTCGTATCATGCCACCTTTTTTTTTAGCAAACAATATCAATAAACTGTGGAAGAATGATAGAGTTATGAGAATAAAACTAAACAACTTACAACAACTACCATTTATACATAATAATTCTATTAAGTTAGACAATGATGTGATATTGTATTTGATATTTGTATCAGAGTATTTATCACATTAGAAGAAAATGGATGACCTAGCACCTGATCATTATAAACTGATTCTTACTACATTGATCAATATTCGTTAATAATTTAGTGGATTACCCAAATTTTGGTGAAACTCACAACCTCTGTTGCCGTTTGATCTGCGGCGCCAATAAAAAAATCACAAGGGCAAGGTTACCTTTGAAATAAAATTAAAATTTCTTGCTTTCGCTATCGAACGTTTTTTCATTGAAACTTTTTAATAACAGATCGGCGTCGAATGTACTTTATTGACTCTGGTTAAATAAGTACATAAACAGTAGAACAAAAAACTGCTTAGTTGTAAACCTATTCAAACTGATTTGTTT
The DNA here is from genome assembly GCA_037954035.1 of Rosalia funebris. Taxonomy (NCBI): domain Eukaryota; kingdom Metazoa; phylum Arthropoda; class Insecta; order Coleoptera; family Cerambycidae; genus Rosalia; species Rosalia funebris. Next base: position 12,395,390 of record JAZFAV010000018.1, read on the forward strand.
TTTGTGGTGGACCATTATTGTACAGGACGTCGAGATACATGTTTTATGCAGACTGAAATTTACATTTAAATCTGAAATAAATTAGACAGGAGGATTTTCGATGTATGTCTGAGTCAATTTAACAGAGGTGAACAGTCAATATTCAGCCGATTACTCGAACGATGACGATACAAAAACGGACACGAGCGGCCTATCATGAAATTTTATCCACTTGCCCGATTCTACCGTTAGTGTGGCAGGAATTTATTTCACTTTAAGTCGGCATGTAAATGTTTCTGAACACTTACTGCAAAAAATCATTTTATTCACGTTTATAAATTACTGAACAGTTATGTAGATCTATTCCTGCTGTTTCTAGTTTATTATGCTTAGAAGGCGTTATAACTTTAATGGTATCTCAGCGTACCTCAACGTGAACTGTCAGGTATTGAAGACGATTGACTAATATACAGTGCGTCCCATATTTGATGGGACTGTACTACTACTTTATATTAAGTACGTTAACGTACGTTAACTGCAACTGAAAATGTTTATGTCCCATTACAAGGGCACTTACGCCGTAATTACAGAATAACTACCTACAGAGCGACATAGGTATTATAACATTCCTGGAACTAGAATATACTGTAGTCCTTTCTTTATTTTATACATCTAAAAAATATTTTACTGTCATTTTCTAAGTAGATGAAATCTACAATTATGTTGAGATTAACATATTATTTATTTATTTTATTATCACATAGATAATAAAGGTCAAATAGATGACAATGATTTTTCGAAGGCCTTGCAGAATTTCGTCGTGGTCGTGCGTCCGTCAGTGATGAATGTCGTGAGGGTCGACCAAAATCGGTTGTCGTTCCAAAAAACCTCGAAGCAGTGCGCAACATGATTAACGGAGATCGGCATGTGACTTACAGATAGATTAGATAGAGGCGTCTCTTGGCATATCGCAGACTGCAATACAATCGATTTTGCATGAATATTTAGCTGTGAGAAATATCTGTTCCAGATGGATTCCGCATAATTTTACCGAAACGCAAAAAACAGGCTCGTATTGATTGGTGTCAGGAAATGCTGAAAAAATTCGAGCGAGGACGTGCAAAATCCGTATACAACATTGTTATAGGAGATGAAACGTGGATATATTCATATGAACCGGAAATCAAACAACAGTCTACTGTTTGGGTGTTTGAAAATGAATCGAAACCCATTAAAGTGGTTTGTTCACGAAGCACTTCCAAGAAAATTATCGCTTGTTTCTTCGGATGTACTGGACACGTCGCAACTATGTCTTTAGAGGATCGAAGAACTGTCAGTGCTGAATAGTATACAACAATTTGTTTGACAACGGCCTTCGATAAAACACGGAAAAGCAACAAAAAACGGCGCATCATTCTTCATCACGACAATGCCAGCTCCCATACAGCACGTCAAACAACTGAATATTTGAAGAAGAAAAATAATTAATGTATCATTCCCCGTATTGACCCGATTTATCACCTAATGACTTTTACTTGTTCGCCACTATCAAACAAAAAATGCGTGGACAGCGATTTTCATCACCTCAAGAAGCTGTTGAAGCCTTCCAAAACCATGTTTCTATGATATCAACTTCAGAGTGGAGAAAATGTTTCCAGAATTAGTTTGAGCGTATGCAAAAATGTATTGATCTGAAAGGCGAACATTTTGAAAACAATAAAATACTTTGTTTCGAAATTGTTCGTTTCTTTTACACTTTCTGTAAAAACTTAAAAGGCAGCCCTCGTAATACATATAAAACAATGAGTTTCATGGTTAGAAACACAAGATCATTTAATAATATTGCTACCTTAAAATGCTTATATTATGCGTTAGCCCGCTCAAAATTAGAATATTGTAGCTGAATTTGGTATTCTAAGTCGTATGAATGAACTTGAAAATATTCATCAGCGTTTCTTAAAGTATTTATTATTGCGCATAGATAATTATTATCTAGTAAGGGGTTATGATCATACTCTGCTTCTATAAAGATTTTACATCCACTCCATTGAACTCTAGAAGGGTGTTTACTAGCCTCTCATTTTTATTTAAACTGTTCCAATAGTATAAATGCATCAGCAAAATGCATTTTTTGACAACAGTAAAGCATTAAAGTGCATTAAAACAGAAATCCTGGAAAATATTACAATCTCGAAACACTGTCATCCTTTTTACAAAAACATCGCTTCAAAATTATCAACAAGAAAAAAATACTATATCTAGTTGTCTCTGAGATGTTTGTTTACCTAATACTAAAAACTACAATTTTCGCTTTGATTATTTTCACATTATTTTATAACTGAAAATAAAGTGATACCGCTCGTCAAGAATAGGAAAAGTCTCTATCGAACGGCCCACGAGATGCGCAGTGAATAGCCTGATTTAAGCAGCCGAAGTTGCCCTCACTCTTTCTTCTACGCATACATAGAGAAATCTCACACTTTTTCCTATTATTGACGAGCAGTACCTACCCTGACCCTCCCCACCAGCCTTAAGATCTCAAATACGGACCTGAAATTTCTTTTCTGAATTAAAAACGATTCATGTAATTTATTATTATTAAATGAAATTTTATTTATTTATTATTTAAATAGGATCTAAAAATATACCTAAATCAAGAACAGTTATAAAAAGGATATAACACTGGAAATCAAATGGGTATTATATTTAAATATATTCTCTCAGATATTTATGTCACAGACATTCACCAATCAACCAAATTCTCTATTAAAGAAGTACCTATCTGAGAAAAAAAAACGAAAATTTTGGACAAACAAGGCGATATACATTTCAATGGCATTTTTGTCGACAAAAACACGATTCGTCTATTAGTCATTTTAATTTTCTAAATCTAGAATTAATAACACATTTACACGTTATTGATGTTCAGACATACGTTTGACAGAATTATTTCAAATGAATGATAAGTTAAGAGGGACGGTTTCCATTTGATAACCAATTTGACGAAGGCAATTTTGAATAACTCACAGTACATATTAATTCTATCAAAAATATATATACAAATCTCTCCCACTGCCACGCCAATATTTCATATCGAAACATATTATATACATGCGAAAAAAATTATGTTAAATATATCTGTAGTGTAATCCAATTACGAATAATCTATGCAAATCCAGATTTATGGGGAGATTACTATTCGGCTCAAGAATAAAGGACCTCCGTTATTAAATTAAATGATGCGTACATGTTTAAGACAACAAACTAGATGCCATCCAATTAGCAATATAAAAAGATACCGTAATGGAATCGAGAGTGTTTATTATTTGTAATTAACTCGATTAATGGCCGTGGCTTTGGTTGTGGTAGTTGTTAACTAGACAGCTGTATATTGAACAGGCAATGTTAAGCAAAATATTCGCTGCAATTTCGTTTGGCGGTCAACCTTTTGTACGTGTATAAAGCACGTTGGGGCGATGATTGTATGCACTGGATGCGACGGATATGAATTATACCGTTTATATATACTTTGTGCACGTTCGGTTTCAGCGAGTGGTGTGGATGGAATTTCAAAACTATTTAACCTGTGATGGTTTCAGCTTAGAATTTTACCATTTCAACCTATCAAACAGGTGGCCAGAATAATTTCAAAAATAAAAAACGCACACTATCAGACACATACTTAGACTTTCTTTATTAAAATTTTCGTTCAACTATTACCACACAATTATTTTTATTATGATAGGCTGGTGAAAGAACAATTTTAAAGTTGGTAACTCAAAAATATTAGTGCGGTTAAACATCGACAAACTTCCCAACAAAGCATACTTGAGAATGAATTTAATATCCTTCTATAGAACCAACAAACCAAGTGACAATCTAAGATAGTGGGGGAACTTACCACCTTTCTAATTAGTGGTCTAGAACTCTCAACGCTCTGACAGGCTGGATTAGATTTGTCCGTACTCTGATTGGGTGCAATGGTAGTGGAGAGGAAACAGAAACGGCTTACAGAAAAAGTGGAGAGAGGGAATGGGAAAGTGAAGGGAGTGGAAAACTGGTGGGGGGTCTAGAACTCTCAACATGACCCTACTCACCACATCATTGTAGTATGAGTAGGGCCCTTACTTATAGTCGATACCCAACCATATACTTAAAACATTCTTATCCAAGTACTGCACATGCTGACAGAATATTTTGTCGTATAGTAAATACTTCGGGAATTCTCGGTTAAAAGCTAATAATCTAGTATTATTAAAGCTCTTGTGTTGTACTATTGTGGGACAGCCTGATTTCAGCTTCCACTGAATATGAAGAAATAAATTACACTCAATTTGGAGAGAGTGCATTTCAATATTCGGTTCAATACATTAGAAAATTAACGAAAGAACTATCGCTACATGAGAAGGCTCTTATATGACTACAAAAACTGATATGACCATCATCTTAAATAAAATAAATACAAATAGATTCATATACACCCCCCTCCCCTACTTTTATGATACACAATATGTTCCAAAATTTTGGGGATCTTATATTATTATAATTTTACAAGTATTTTGCGTACTTACAGTATTTCTTTACCTATTCATTGAGATCTTCATATCATGTGGTATGAATCATAAGAGATATAAAATATCATTACATTAAATGTATTTACAACTGATAGCGTTTTAATAATTCGTGGTATATTAAACTCACAATGATCGAACAGTAAACACTGGCAATCCATAGGTAAGCAATAAGACATTTACTGTTCATTTGCAATTGGTTACAGAAATTTTATTGTCGATTCTGGAAGATATTGATTACAGGCGTTTGTAATAAGATTTATTACAAAATGTTACAAAGAAGACAAATTTGTAATAAAATTTTATAAACCACACGTCCTCTAAATAACGTACAAATAATATAATAAAAAACACTTTCAGAACGGTAACTACAAGACTAATCATTACTAGATATTCATAAATTAATCCACTATGTTAATAATTTTTCCTAACTGAATTAGTCATATTTTTTCATTCCTATGCTCGTTTACAACTCTGTATACGTAGGTGGGTGGCATAATTTAATAATAATCACTACTGTAGAACTTCTACACGCAGTCTCTCATTTTACGATTCTAATCTCTAAGGTGTGGGTTAAACGCCCATTGCTTTTATAAGTAAATAACTTGTGTGATACTATTTATCTTCTAATAGTAATATTCATCCATACTTCCTTGAATAATAATGGTATCAGAGACAAAATACAGGTAAATATGAAATAAAATGATCGATTATCACTCTCGTATCATTTCCAAGAGAAATATATAGCAATATCTCCAGACAGAATGTATCTAAAAAGGTACATTTAAATAATAGTTTTATTTTACCAACTTGATATGTGTTATATCTACAGTCATAATAAAGTTAATAGTATGGAAAACTTAGTAATGGAAATGGTTTACATAACAATTTCTTTACATATAAATTATATAAACATATACAGGAAGAAATATAGTCAATGTTTTGATGTTTTAGGAAAATGTTCGCGTCTATAAAACTTAGCGTTTGACTGTGACATATCACATGCCTAGTGATTTGACAATAAAAATGAAAGCGCGACTTCTATCCTAGATATTTATATTAATTAGTCAAAACTAAATTTCAGAGTTCTACCCAGTGGCGGACTCAGCTTGTCGGAGCCCCAGGCGGCAAAACTAAATGAGGCCTCCGGTCTGCTTAGAAATTGATGTACTTGTAGTGTACATTTTGTAAATATGAATAGGCCTGATAATAGGTAAGTAGGCACGTTTATATTTTGCATACGTACGGGGCCTCCAACCTCAAACATTTTTTTTTGTGGTGAGGTAGGAGAAAATCTTCGAAACACACCTGCAAGTCTAGGTAGTGTCGGATTCATTTAGTCCCTGTACTACTCCGGCTACGTTTATCCACCTTCATCCCCTTGTCTCGTTCTCTCATCTTCCTCTTTCCTTCTAAAAACTTCTCGCGCGAATCTCCTAATCTCTCTAATCTCTCCAACTTCAAACTGCCTCTTACTTGCTGAACATATTTTTGCTAGATTTGGAGACCCCCAAGACCAGAGGCTCAGGGCCGCCCCTCCGCCCCCGTTAGTTCACCACTGATTCTATCACTTTACTAAATTTAGAGGGCAAATAAAAATCCCTTTCAGAAAGGCTTACTGTATAATTTCTCGTTCACAACAATTTAATTCAACTGAAAGTCATTGAAACATATCATACATAATGAGCCAGTTATTTATAAGTGAGACCAAAATGAATATACTAACATAAAAACAAATATAACGTAATCAATTAATTATTTATTCAACTGTTGCAACGTAGTGTACTTTACAGGAATTAGAATTTTCCAACATTTTCGTCATAAGATGACTGAATTCAAAGATGATTTCTGTGGAATACTATTATCAGAGAATATACATTTTTTATTTTTAGTTGCCAATACATATTGTCTTTAAATATCATATGGAATACTAAATTAGATATGATTTCACGTCAAATTTTTAATATAAATTACTAATACGTTTAAGATGACAATAAAAATATGTTTACTATAATAATATAATGCACGAGTAAACAAATCGCAATAATATTGCGCCGCCTTATAGCGAAGGAACATCCAGAGCATGCCTCTAGAGGCTTCGGATAAAAAAAAAGTTACTACGTTATTCGCAAGGGTCGATATTGATTTTGATTTTGTTAAAATGCCGAAATTCGAACGAAACGCATTTCGTACATCGACCTAAAAAGTTTGTGACCTACACACGAAAAAAGCCGTTTAGTAAATAAGAAGATTTCATTTTTAATAAATCCTCTTGTCTTTATAATTACAATGTTTATTGTGAAATATAGTTGTGTACTTTTTCTGCATCTTTAGATTCTTTTCGAAAGTACATGTGGAGAATTGCAGTAAAGCAGGTATAATCTGAACTCTAATAGAAATAAAAAAAAGTAAAGGAGCTTTCCACGGACACCAGAAGATTACCGTCAACGCACGTTTCGTTAAGTAAACTAGTGTAAACTGATAAACTGTGGTGGCGTTAAGTAATATGGTAATTCTGTTTCGCTAAAAACTAATCGTGAAAAATTCAACTCTTGTTCTGTGCATCGAAAACTCAAATCACGTCCTAGGATCTCCTACAAATGTAGATTGCACAAATCCTAAAGGACATACATAAAATAACCCAACACATGGCATGTTTTGGAGAATTTCCAATACTTTATAACTATCAGATTTGTTTTGAAGTTATTAAATGGTATGTCATAACGTTCAGGTAAATATTTATTATCACCAGGAATAACTGAACTTCCCAAATAAAAGCAACACTCCTGGAAAGAACAATTATTATTGTTTATTATACTTGGTTTATAGCACAATAGAACCCATACCTTTATAAATAGCGTTCAATCTGCATTACCATTATCCTTTATTTTTTACACCTGTACGGTTGGTACAACTATTTGGTCAGAACATTCCTAAGAATGCCCAACTTTGCCGAATTACTATAACTTTATTTACAGGTCTATGACTGGTTTTTTGCGCTCGGCGATTTTGAGAAATGAATCAAAAGCAAGAGCCAACAAGTTTGTGTGAAATTTTCTGTGAAGTTGAATAAAAACATTTTAACAAGTATTTTTAATATCAGATATCAACAAACACAAAAAATCGCTTGAAAATGTAATCTAGTAACTACGAAACTGCAGTCACAAGGAATAATTAAAGTGATATATAACAAAACAATTCCGTGCTCGTTATTTAATATAATGGTCACATAATAGCAGATAAATATATCGAGTATTTACAAAAATACTTTTCAAATGTTATGCGAGGTTTTCGGGGATGATTCTTTTAGTTGTCGGATGTCTGAAAACTTGACATTCTATGCTATAAATTAAGTATATTGTAAATTAAGTATAAATTGCGCCACCAATGTATTGTGGAACATGTAACATGATGTTTAACAGATGTAAAACAGATAGTAATTAAGCAATTCTCGATGAAAATGGAAATAAAATGTGTTCAAGGTGTGTCTCCATATGCTGGTCATGGGGGCATCTATAGGAGAATTAACTCATCTACGTTGAATGCATGAAACACAGTGTTTGACTTTTATTGGCTTTATACCTAGAACAAACTGAATTCCCAACGTATTTTCCGGTATTTACTATTTCGAATTTTCCGAGATACAATTTCAAAAATGTACATCATATTAGATTAAATTTACTTTTAGTGTTCTAAAGATCAATTACAACAATGCAATAAATGAAACAAAATAAGTACAGCTCATCAAGCATAGGAACATGTCTCGAAACTGCAATATCTGACCGCGCACGAGGTGCGCAGTAAACAGGTCTTTATCTAGTTGCATTAAAATATTTGCAAAGTGAATATCGATGAACACCAAGTATGTAAATATGAAACAGGAATTTTTTGTATAGAAAATGCACGTTTGTTGTATGAAAATGGTAAAAAATATTTTATTTGAAAGATTGCCCATTGCTAGTTATACATTTTTTATATCTCTCTGACAATTTGTGGATTCTATGCCAAAAAATTTTTTGCTCTTTTGAGGCAAACCAGTCATCGAGCCATTTTCGTACATTTTCGTAAGAAATGAAGCTAGGGCTTACGAAAATGTTCAGCAAGTGCGTGTCCCATCGATGCAAATAAGTACTGATCGGACGGAGCCAAATATGGTAAGTAAGCCGCTTGCGAAAGTATTTCCCAACTATGCATCTCAATCGTTTCTTTGACTAGTTTTGCTGTGTGTAATGGCCCTTTATCATGAAGCAGAATCACTTTGTGTTGCCTTCTCTGATATTATGGTCGTATTTCACGCAAAGCTTGATTCAAGTCGATCATTTGTTGTCAGTAGCGTTCAGTATTAACGGTTTGGCTAGGTTTTAGCAGCTCATAATAAATCACGCCCTTCTGATCCCACCAAACACCGTCCATAGCGATTTGGCTAGGCAGTCGATATCGATGGTTCGTCTAGAGTTACCCATGATCTTTCACGCTTAGGATTTTCGAAATGTATTCACTTTTCATCGCCATTATCAATTCGATGGAGAAATTATTTTCTTTTGTACCTGGTGAGCAGCATTTCGCAAATGGTTTTTCGATTTTCCTGCTGTCTTTCATTCAGTTCATATGGAACCCATTTTCTCATATTCTGTATATTTCCCGTGGCTTTCAAAGATATGGAGACGGCTTCTCGTGTCACGTTTAATTTATTCGCGAGTTTGAGCGTCATTTTCATCCAATAATGCTTACAAACTTTCGCTTTCTTCAAACTTTTTCGGTGGTCTTCCACTTTTTGAATTTCTCACGTCAAAATTACCAGTTTTGAATATTTTAAACCATTCAATGTGCTGTGACTTACCAAGAGCACATCTTACTCAATACAGTAAGCTGTGCCAGGAGAATGCCCACCGTAGGCTTCGACATTGAACATTCGATGCGATTTTGCAGTAGTTTTCTTCAAATCGTAACAAGAAATCAATGTTGTCCCCATATCGTAGTTTCCAGGCACAAAATATTATGAGATAAATTTATCAGATGTCAAAACAAGAAAATGACGCCAATGACGCGGTATGATGGTACATAACTGCATTAGCAGTTAGACCATTTATTGTCAAATTCCGGTTTCATATTTACATACCCGGTATATATGTACATAGACTTCTCCCTTCGAATGAAGAAAGAGTGAAGCACTCTTTTTTCTACGCATACCTAGAGGACCTCACATTATTTCCTATCCTTGATGAGCAGTCTAACTATTAAATTAGTTTTCAAAAATGGAATTCCATGTACAAAACATAAAACTATCAATCAAAGACAATATGTGGGAATACAGTAATGTCCTTTAGCCGTTACTGCAACTATATGCATGGAAACGAATTAATCCATCGTATATAGTCATGCCAGAAATAAAGGAACCCATAAAGGTAGCAAACAATAACCAATTCTCGAGTTATTACCAGTTTAATATTAAAGGTGATAATTTTAATTTACACTTTTATGCCGTGCACACTATTTTTCATGGTTAATAAACATTGTTTATGATTATTAATGTAGGGTCACACATTAACCCGTAGTTTGCTATTTTCGCTTTAAGTGGCAACTACCTCGACTTACACAGAGTGTATCATAATGTGTAGCTAAAACTAATAGACATTTTACTCAGATCGTAGATAAAATGTATATTTGGACCGATCCTTCTTAATCTTCAGATACTTTGAGAAAACTCTAAAAATGGCAAACTTGTGTATATTCTTTACGAACCATAATTTACTAAAGTACTGAAAAGAGATTTTAGTAATTTGGAAATGACATTAGTGCTCTTGTCTGACAACACTTTGAAATAACTCTCAGTTATCAGTCGTCAAGATTGTGGTTGAAGTTATACTGGACAGACGATAAGAGCAGCTATAACTAGTTTCAAGGAACATATAGATCACTTAAATATGGAATATTAGAAAAATCGTCTGTGCCCTAACATTCGAAAATATTCATAAAATAGGTTCCAGTGGCCTAAAGTTAGTAGAAAGTATTAACCAATAACAGACTTTTGGATAATTTTGAAAGTATCATAATAGCTAAATGTGATAATAACATTAATAAAAACTAATTCTCTACACCTAAAAGTCTGATATTCTAATTGATACGGTCAATAATGACAATAATGGATTAGTGCACTGAGAGTTTACAATAGTATGGTTTACCATGGAAGAAAACATTAATGAGAGGTTAGTATTAGAAACAGAGGTGTGAAAAACCAGAACATATTATTTCTTCACTGTTCACTAACCATGAAGAAAAATTGTTATGAATGAGGCACCGTTCTGTAATAAGAAAGGTGCATAAAAAGAGAAAAATATTCGTAACGGTTTACTGAAGCGAAAGAAAAGACATAAACAGAGTAAATATTTCACTATTAGTGGAAAATTGGTCCCCCGTTTTGTTTGATATCCTCTAACAGGATGTTGAATGTATGGTAATAGTATGGTAATAAACTTCAATACATAAACAGGAAATGAATTCGATTATATCCGTCAAAAATATGTAATAATCGACTCAACGACCAACTGTTATAAATGACAAGGTAATTCAATTTTTAAAACCGGAAATTGACTCTTGAACGACATAGCGCGTGGCCTCCTGTCAGATCAGAGTATGTACGGTAATTTTAAATTTAACCCACTAACTATTACTGACTGTAAATATTAATGTTTTATACGTTTTTTGATTCTATTTTTCAATAACTAGTTAGTATGTCAAGTCTTATGCATGTAAATAAATAATTAATGATATAATTCAAGTAATATTTCTAGGTAAGTTAGAAATGCGTGCCATAGCTGAATTAATTTTTATTTTATTAAGTTGGCATTGGGGGTTTATTGTGTGATTATAGCATTAGGAATTATATTGATTCGATTCCAAAGAGAACCAAAACAAGATGGTCACTTACACCATGAATAACAATTATATTATAGGTAAGTGACTAAATATGTTAATTTTGTGTACTTAACTCAGCTTTGATAACGAAATCTTAATGGCCGCGGTTAAAGATTTAATTGGTAATTATCCGTGCGCTTCTTGAAGATATATTCTAATCTCAAGTCCCCTTTACAATACGTTATTTTAATTATAAATAAATATTCTCGGTGCCAGTAAGTTTAGTTACACATCGATAACACTAACTAAAGAAGCTCTAAAGGTTAAGTGATATTAAGTCCATTATTAAGCAACATGACTTAAAACACCTATAATTATTATTACATGTATTATATAACAATATAATTTTATACAGTGTTTTTATTTCAAAACTACCCGCCCCAATTATTTCTTTTAGCAGAGGAATTGACCTCCAAAAGAAAAATAGGTTTAAACAAAGTTTAAAACCAGTTATCGAAAATGTTATATCCGTAATTTAAATAACGAAATTTACATTATTTATACATCAAGATGCGCATAAAAAATCGACATATTTGAGTATATTGCTTAACAATGCAGATTATTAAAAATATTTATGTCAGACTTATCTAGTGGACTATATGGTCACGCAAAGAAAAATTTCCAAAAATTATTTTAACGATGAAAATTTTCAAAAATAAATTTCAGTTTTTGCATATTCAGAACCCCATTCTTGAAATTAACTTAAAATAAGAGGCCGCTTTCACCTCAAGGAGACAAATCTGGTGAGCAAGGGGGCTTGTAACAAAGCCTTTGAGTGAGCAATCAGTTAAAAGCTCTGTTCATATATTTTTTTGGGAGAAAGAATATTTGAAAATTTTCTCACTTCCACGGTTTGATTAAAAAAAACATAATCGCCGTTTTTCACCTTTGTAGTACTATCATTTGCAGAACACCAACTTCTCAAACAATATTTTTGTCGTCATAGCAGCAGCGTTCAGACTTTTGTATTAAAAAAATGCCACGCTAGCTAGATATCAATACATGTTCATATAACAAAGGCTAAAGAAATATAAATTTAAGCGCGGATGAGTGATAAGATCTCAATTATATTCTTCCAAAATCTGACCACATACCCACTGCAAATAGCAGTCTTATACCTAAAGACACTACGATTAATTTTTTCTTCCAAGCCATGCGGGATATGATAAAAATAAAAATGACGAATTAGATACCTTGATATTTAGTATCGATAGCCTAATGTAGGCAATTAATTATTTAAATTTACTGGAAATAATTTATTTTTTATATGATTAGATAAGACGATCACAGTACCATCGTTAATGGCCATATATGAATAAAATATTTCTCTGAGGCTACAACAAAACAAACATCTCTGAAATATATTATTATATTGTTATGCTATTTCTCGTATTTTCTATATAATGAACTCTTAAAGGACGGAATAAATTTGAAATTAATTTCATTCTAAGAAAAATACTCGGACTCATTTTTCAAGAAAGTAAATTTCATGTATACCTACAGGGTGATTCGAAAAATATTTTTATTTCATTTTTTAAATCTGCGGAAGATTCATACTCTACTTCGGTCATCGATAATATTTTATGTACCCGTATATCTAAATTAAACTGCTATATGTTAGTGTTAAAAATAATAGATTTTATTTCAGCCATCAACATCTCCAAAAATAGACCGACTACCCTGTGACGAAACCCTATTACCCTAGCCCTATTACGAAAATAGACCTATTACTTACAAGTCAAACTGATAGTAAAATCGACTCAAACCATTAAAAATCAATTTAACAAATCTATAAATATTTAATAATAGTCGATAAAACTGTGTTTTTTTTAAACGCATACAGTTATATACTATTTACCTGTACATAGATCCACATAGAAACACAATACTGCTCTAGAGATTGAAGTTTGTCGAACGTTCGTTCTGAAGGATTTAGAGAAAAATAAATATTATTATGATAAAGGTAGGTAGTAGTAGTAAGGTAATTATTTTACAAGATCCGGATATAAACAATCGTACCTTATGATATCAATAACATATGCCACCAACTATCCTCATCCGATGTGTGAATACCTAATCCACATACAGATTTTCTTGGGCAATGAATTCGTGGACGGAGACGAGGACGAAGTCTAGTAAATGGCCAACCAGATCCGCTGATTTGACTTCGCCAGAAATGTATTTATATTAAGGCAAATAATCGAAAAGTCGATTGAATACAACCGAGCAGCCTTCATGTGTTTGATTGATATAGAGAAGGCATTTGATCAAATAGAACTAAAAGACGTACTACATCTTCTACATGACAGACAAATACCACATAACATCACATTAAAATAATTCAAACCATATGTTTTGCATATACAATCCAAGCCAAAGTCAACGGCCAGCTCGCCGAAAAAATATCCAGCAATAGTGGCATCTGACAAGGGGATCCTTTGAGCCCGCTCCTGTTTAATATCGTCATAGATGAAGTAATAACGCAAGTACGAAAACACAAAGGGTATACAGTGGGAGACAGCTAAAACAAAAAGAATATCAGAAACAGCAGAAATGAAGATACTACGCAGGATAGCTGACAGAACATTGATGGATAGGCAAAGAAGTGAGGATATCAGGCAAGTGTGCAGAATAGAAAACATTAATGAATGGGTATTAGGTAGAAAAGCAGAATGGAACAAACACATTAACCGAATGTCAAAGGAAAGACTAGTAAAAGTAACTAGAGAAAAGTCACCATCAGGACGCAGAAGCATCCGAAGACCTCGGAAACAATGGAGCGACAATATTCCAAATAGCCATACTTAGACATGACGATGAAGAAAAATAGGCAAAATGCCTATGTAAAAGAAAGAAGAAGAAATATATACGTTAATAGGCCAAATAATATAAAGACGTGCAAAATTGGGTAAGACAAGAAATATATTTAACGAACTGCAAATGGTGCATAATGATCGGGAACAGTTCAAGGGCTATCTCGGATAGTACCGAGACGTTAAGGTGGGCATAAACCGGCGCGCCGTGCGTTCGTTGCTCGTCCAATGTTGGTTGAAATTATTTATTTTAAAGAACCTTCCGCGATCCAGAGGAAACCCACGAACATTTAGTAGACATTTTGCATTGTAGATAATCATGTCTCTAACGCGCGATAAAAATTACGTCGTTTCGGTGATGAATGCTGCTTTCTTGTTAATGGCAAGTTTGTGCAAAAAAAAAACGTTGGTGGCACACTAACCTGTTTAAAAAACGGAATGGTACCGAGATTAATATGGATTTGAACACTTTCATCCGACCACTCCATTTTTACCGCTGAATGGACGCGCAACAAAAACAACGAGTCTCTCGCGCTCCCGTCCAAATCTGTACTGCGAACATACAAAGCGTTCGTCGAAAAAACCGACACGAGGTGGATCGTGATGCGTCGTGTGCGTGCGGTTCGTGCGCAACTAGAAAACACCGTACTAATCTAAAGAACATACTGCACACGCGAGGCGCGCATATGTATACACACCTTAATGTTTGCACACGATTGTTCTATGAATAACTCTAGGATAAAATAATTTTTTTTTGTTTCTGTTTACCACTATTTTATTACCACTAATCAGTATTCCCAAATATAATGGTAATCATTAAAACCAAATGACAAATAATTTATAATTTTGTTTTACTCGCAGTAAAAAAAATCCAATGTTTATGTACTTATTGTATACTTACACCAAAAGATTGATGGTATGGCATATAATGGTTCAAAAAATTAGACCGAACATTTGCTTAGGAAACTAAAACTTGTCTACGCTTAACATTTTCTCTGGTAGCAATACCACTATCAGTTTATTTAAATCGCTGTAACTTCTAGGACGTCCTGTATTTAACGGGAGTATAATTGAGTACTAAATCATTTGTCACATTTTCTGCTACACACCCTTTGTACTATTCGTAATAGGAATAAAAACTAATTAAATCTGCATCCGTGGCAACATTTATTACACAAAGCAAATTGCATTGTTTTTTATCAGCACTTTATGTGACGAGAAATGGCAATTATTTATTCCGAACGGAATTTGAATTAAAATTTCTTCAGTTTCCATATGCCATTAAATGTCACTCAAATTCCTTATTCTCTTCGAATGGGAACGCGTTTCGTTGTTCGTTGTTTGCTTTGCAAACGCATGTTTTATTTATTAATTTTTTTTAATATATTTCAATAGACTTAATTACAAAACTCCATGCTATTAATTTAAAATATGATGGTGTATGATTCTCGAAATTACAGTTTGTTAAACGAAAAAATAAGAGGTAAAACATTACACGAAAGCTACAGCACTAGATTCCATAAACGAGAGAGTAGACAAAGTCCACCATCGTGCTTTCTCATGACCTATAGACAGAGTGAAGTGTGTCCTATCTACCTCAAAATCAATAGATGTCATCTGGTAGACGTCCTAATCAGAATCAGGGGAAACACGGTCGATCCGACACGATTTAGTTGATTTATCGTGCTAACAAGAATAAATGCTGACGACAACGACGCCAACGATAACGACACACACACAGCAAAAAAATTTTAAAAACCATTTTTTTTTGTTTTTAGGCCGGAAAACGAAAAATACACCCAAGAAAAATTCATATTTTCACTTTTTCTCTACACGATTACATTACTTTTCTGCGTATAGTGGAGTGCGGAAAAGCAAAAAATACCACAGAACTATTTTATTCTATCACAAGCCGATAATTGTAGTATCACTAGTATAATAAGCAGGAGTTGTTAGTAGTGAATAGCTTGGTTAAGGTATAATCTGAAAAGTGATTTTTCTACTTAATTGATTCATTTCAATATACGAATTCCACTAAATATCCCGACAGTCGGCAAAACCAATGAAATGAACACGATTTAATTGAGTGATTGTGCTAACAGAAACAATTTCTCAAATAGTCCACCATTGTGCTTTCTTATGACCCACAACATGGTAAAGCGTGTTCTATCCACCTCAAAATCAATAGGTGTCGTATGGGAGACGTTCCCGATCAGAATTATTTAAAACCCGATCGATCCAACACGATTTAGTTGAGTTATCGTGTTAACAAAAAAAAAAAAAATTCAAATAGTCCACCATCGTGCTTTCTCATGACCCATGGACAGGGTGGGGTGTGTCCTATCCACCTCAAACTCAATAGGTATCGTCTGGGAGACATCCCCGATCAGAATCAGTCAAAACCCGATGGATTCAATACGATTTAGTTGAGTTATCGTACTACCAAAAACAAATTCTCATATAGTCCACCATCGTGCTTTCTCATGACCCATGGACAGGGTAGAGTGTGTCCTATCCACCTCAAAATCAATAGGTGTCGTCTGGGAGACGTCCCCGATCAGAATCAGTCAAAACCCGATCGATCCGATACGATTTAGTTGAGTTATCGTGCTAACAAGAATAAATGCCGACGACAACGACGACGACACATACACACACAAAATGGTTTAAAAACTTTTTTTGGTTTTTAGGCCGAAAAACGAAAAATAAACCCTAGAAAAAAATGTTTTTACACGATTACATTACTTTTCCGCATATAGTGGAGTGCGGAAAAGTAAAAACAGTGACAAGTATTGTCAAAAGTGTTACCAAAACCTTGGCCGCATATTTCAATTCAAAAAAGTACTACTAGTTATCTATTTCAAATTATATTTTTAGATACATCGATTACCAATCTAATTATAGTAAAAAACTAACGTCGTACACAGCATATTTCTCACGTTTTACCTAACAAAAATATCCTCTTAATACGATTAAAATGTGATCTACTCGGATATCAGATCACCACACCCATTTACCCCTTTTTATATCAATTTCTTTCAAATCGTTTCCACAATTCAATTTAACAAGCTTAGAATAAAATCCAATTGTTAAATTCAATATATTTATAACTGTACATGTTAGAGAGATAATGGCTTTAACTGTAATCGACTCCATGAAAAGAAAGAAAAAAACAGCGATTTGCACCTTACTGTAACCGCTTTAAATATATATGTGGCACTAAAAATATCAAGAGCAGGTAAAAAAAAGCTTGAAGTTTAAGCAGGAGAAACGTTCCATAAAAATAAGGTATTCATAAAATTGTTATCGGCAAGGGCTCTATATTACAGTATTTATTGGTTATTTTGCAGCTCGTAAAATTTCAACTCGTTATGCCTTTCGTCCATCATTCAGTTAAAAATAAGCAATCTTAGCTTACACCGAAAGTACGTGCCGAACGACTAGAAGGCGTACATCACGGAATTGTTTAGGCGAGAAGCATGAATCGATCCTCTCTTTCTGCATAATCATTTTACACTGCCCATTTTAGAACCGTCAATTTATATAATCCGTAAGCAACTTTGTATCGAGATATAAAAAATACATATACAGTACTGTGATAAATTGTTTGTTATCTATTGTACATACAGGGTGAATGAACTATTCAACGTCTGCAGGAAATTTCGAATATGAAATTGAAAATTTATCAATTTTTGCAGGTGTTGTTAACTCTTCCTTGGGCGAAACAGATCTGTGAGATCCGGCAGTCACTTTTTTCTTTTCCCTTTCGTGTGTATTACGAATATTAACTCGAACTCTCTCATAGCTTCCTAGCTTCAAAGCAGCCTTCTCGGTTTGGTGTCGATTTTCTTTAGTGCATTCCCTGGCCTTGTATGGGTCGCCCCGATCTGTCAGATGCATTGCGCCTGATTACGTCATTATTTTCACTTTTATGTTTTGTTAGATTTTCTTTGTTATTTAATTTAATCATATTTTTTGGGATCTCTACACTTACTTATTCTGGCTTTTTATGGTATTATTATTCAAAATTGACACATTTAGGTGTTAAATTATTGGTTTATACCAAGTATCATTACCAGAAATGTGACGTTTAGTTTTGTTTGGAACATGCTAAAGTGATGAAGAGACTTTAGAATTCTTTACACTTAAAATAAGCAGTTACTTATAACTTTTCTCTATAATTCACGTCCAATATTTTTTATACATAGTATGACTTTTACATGAAGAAATAGGTGGTGGTTTTCAAAATATTGTTCAATACTGATTTGTTTGTGTTTTGTCCTTAAAACAAAAAAAAATGTCAATAGCTGGTTGTCCCGTAAAAATCTTCCAAATTTATTGTTTTACAAAATTAAATGAGTTCCTTTATGTAAATTTAATTATTGCGGTTAAAAACTAGTGTTAAATATTTATTACCTATTGTATTATATTAATTAAAATAAGTGTTTAATTAAATCTCCACCTCATTAAAATCTAAATTCTGTAAGATTTGATTATGGGATCTCCCACATGTATTGCGCCCGCATGTGTTTGGATTCATCCTGCGTCCGACGGAAGGTTAATGAAAATAATTTCGCGTCTGCGACATGTCTACTTAAATGGCACATCATATTTTTCTACTATATTAGATTATTCTCTATCGATATAGAAATACCCCTATGGTAATAATCTACGATCTTTGGTTTACTAAGGAAAGTGGTTAAACTATGTAGAGGGCCCAGGAACTGTTAACTGGCAATAACTCATACAGGGTACACCTTTGGGTATTTCGGTCAATTAATGAAGCAATGTTTGTAACGATTTTCATGGTGGAGGATATAAAAGGTGTCCCGTTTGTCATTGTTAGTTATAAGACCGGTAAATAGCAGTAACTCTGCTCGGCCTAAACCAAGTAAACCTATTGTGTCAGAATGGGAGCGCGTTCTTGGTTGTTGAAGCGATGCTTTTGAAGCTATGAATGTGTATGAATTGTATAAAACCAGTAATTGTAGATAGGGGGTATCGACAATGCGACCTACTGCAGTTATCCCTAGATAGTTTTGTGTAGTCAGCCTCCGCATAAAATTATCCAGAAAGAGGAATTCGTAATCGTGGAAATGACTCGGCAAAGTGCAGGTGGCAAGATGCAGTTGTAGCAGAACTAATCGAGTCATCGCGTTGTGGAGAACATGCTACCATGGGCATTTGGGGCAACATAAGTAGCGTGGCAAGACCTAGTGACTTTGAGGACATAGGGGTGCCAGATACACAGGCGAGCATGAACGCTGAACGCACGCAAGAATTTCATCACCAACACGGGGTGCTTTAAGCGCCCGGCGCCAGAGGCAGCGCGGGAAAGTGGCCATGAACCAGACATCTGTAGCACAAGTGATACCCCATCCACCTAGCGCGGGAAAAGGAAGATACCGAAGTCGACAATTATCATCAATATCGAGCGACATTGAGCAATATTGTGTGAAATGATGAAGAAAGTTTAGTTTTGTGAATTCTTAAGAAAGTTTCAGAAAGTAAATTAGTACCAAATTCTGGTATCATCACGAAATAAAACAGAATATTATACATCATCTACGAAAATCACCTACTAGGACAAGGCGATATGCTTCTATAACCTTAAAATAGGAGAGGGTGATCCAATCCCAAGTAGATAAAAGGTAGGTACGTGTACTTCAGAAGTACATATACATGTTCCTTTGAATCCTTCAGATCCATTTTCTGATTTAAAAATAACCTATTTTAAATGAGTTATTGTTGAAAACCATGTAAGAATAAAAATAATTGTCAGTACTGAGAACTTATCCATGGCACACTATATTCTAAACTGATTTTGATTTAACTATTTTTCTACAAAATTTAAATAACGCTGACATGTATCAAATGAAATTAATAACTCCTATAAGGAGACGACTAAAATTACAGAATATACAATGACATTTTAGCCAAATTCGTTATATTTCCACGCTGGAATTTATTTTCAAATTATCAAGTCAAATATCTCAAATATTCGGTAACATTTATTAATCTAACAGTTAGTAACCTAAACTCAACCGCTATTACAGAATATGAATATACCATTAATAAACACTTAATATTGCTGGCCCTTTATTTTTGAAAAGAATAGAACCATACATGGAATGACCTAATAACCCTGTTTCTATTTCTTAGCCAACATCGTCTACATATGTGTAATTATGAGAAAATTATTCATATTTTAATAATTCTTATACGTGGTCCGCACAATATAATTAATTAACCATTTTAACCGCAATTTACACGCCTAACGTATTGTTATGATTTTTTTATTCATATGACCCACTTTCGCAGCAAATTTTAAAGGTCATATTTAACAATATGTATCATTAACCTTATCGATTAAAATTTTACTTTTTCTACCGCTTCTAGGTAATAATAGTTACGCCGCACGGCGAAATAAAAATAAATTCCTTTCAAATTAAACCAGTTATTGGCATGTTTTCGGTATGGCGATATTTAATGCTCCTCGAAATCTTCGCGGTCTAATAATTTTTAATTTAACCATCCCAAAGGCGATACCACGTTTTAAAAAACGTATTTAATTACAGCCGAAATGTCAAAAAAAGCGGATCGCTATTTATTATGCACAAGACGTAAGGTACACCATATTCAAGGACGTTAATAAAAATAACGATTGTCATGATTTCCATGATCGTGACATTTGATATAGGTAACGGTACACCGCGTACATATTTATGGTACATCAAATTTGAATAGTGAATATTCACACCGGCCCGTGTAATGAGATTTTAGTTACCGTTACAAAGTTTTTTCTCTAAACTTTCTGTGATTAAATTAATAAATTGAGCAAAACAAGGTAGTAAACCATTTTCAGAGATTATGCCTTTAACGGAAACGTAATCGAGGTCAAACGCTGGATAGAAGGGTAAGAAAACCCTGGGGCGTACTAGTCTCATAACGATATAATTATTCCATACATTACGGTATGCGTGTCATAAGTTTTAGTAAACTTATAATTTATTTATTCAATAATAGCGAAAATCAATTAAAAAAGTTGCAATCTGAGTGTTCGCTATGATTACAATCAAGAGTGCATGGGTGGAATATTGTTGTTTCTCTTTTTGATTCCTTCATTACATCATCCATAACAATGTTGAACAAAATTGAACTTAGGACATTATCCAAGCCTTTCATTTATCTTGAACTCTACGCATTCTATATTTTCTGTTCTAATGTAGTTTTTGTTATTTTTGTAGAGCTCTACAGCTCTTGCAATCATACATGACACAACTAATTTTCAAAGTTAATCAAGAAAACGAATACGCAGAACTGAAAACAATAAATGCAGGAACCCCTCAAGGCAGTGTACTGAAACCAGTACTGTATTTATTGTACATATGTGATATTTCACACTGGCCCATGTAATGAGATGTTAGTAACCGTTACAAAGTTTTTTCTCTAAAATTTCTGTTATTAAATTAATAAATTGATCAAAACATGGCAGTAAACCATTTTGGGATGTTATGCCTTAACGGAAATGTAATCGATGTCAAACGTTCGATAGAAGGGTAAGAAAACCCTGAGGCGTACTAGTCCCATAACGATATAATTATTCCATGCATTATGGTATTCGTGCCACAAGTTGTAATAAACTTATTTATTCAATTATAGCGAAATGCTATTAAACAAGTCACAATTTGAATGTTTGAGATAACTACAGTCAAGAGTATATAGCTGGAGTTTTGTTGTTTCTCTTCGTGATTCTTTTGTTACATCATCCATAACAGTGTTGAACAAAATTGAACTTAAAACACACCCTTGTCCAGGTCTTTCATTTATCCTCAATTCTCCAGTTTCTATGTTTTCTGTTCTAATATAGTTCTTGTTATTTTTGTACAGCTCTACAGCTCCAAGAGTGTACAGCTTATCAAGAATAGGAACAAGTGTCAAAACTGTGATATTGGACCGCCGACGAAGTGAGCAGTAAATAGCCTGGTCTTTACTCAGTCGCACTGAGACCTTTGCAGAGTGAATATCTAGTGTACAGTCAGTAAGAGATCCATAAGTTCATAAAATTTTATCTGTGTTTTTTATATAATCCCAATCTTGCATCTTTCTAAATAAATATAGAACTCCCAACTTCATATTACGAAGTAAGTAATAAACAATAGCATATTTTTCTTTTGTGTAAATTGCAAAAGCATATAATACCTTGCTGCTCGAGATGAAATGGTTTTGAATGTTAATGTATACAGAGTTCAATCTGGCCGCGCGTAAAGTGCATCCTTTTCCCTCCGAATGCTGTCTCAGTCTTTCTTCTACGCAGCATAGAGAATCTCACAGTTTTTCCTATTCTTAACAAGCTGCACAGCTCTTGGAATCTTACATAACGCAACTAAATTTCAAAGTTAAGCCAGAAAACGAATATTCAGAACCGAAAACGATAAATGCAGGAGTGCCTCAAGGCACTGATACTGATACCAGTGCTGTATTTGTTGTACACATGTAATATTCCAGTTGCCTCAAATATTAAATTGGCGATATTTGCCAGTGATACTGAAGTTTCAGCAGCTGGAAATACCATAGAGGAAACAACTGCCAATCCCCAAGGCACAGTAAACGACATAAATACATGGACCAGACAATGGTGCATCAACTTAAACGAAAAAAATCTGTTCACATCAACTTTACACACACAGAAATAAACTATCATCTTGAAGAATTGAACAATACAATTCCACAAAAAGAAACAGCCAAATACTTGGGCCTGCCTACCTAGATGTAAAGCTAAACTGGAAGGAAAATGTTAAAATAAAAACAGAACAATTAAAATTTAAATGCAAAAACATGTATTAGCTGTTGGGAAGAAATTCCCAGATGACTACTGTGGGGTTGTACCAAACAAAGCAATTACAATTGCCTCCGAGTTGTCCAAAACAAAGTGTTAAGGAACATCGTTAATTTTCCTTGGTACGCTCGAAACGAAGATCTTCACAGGAAACTTCAGATGAGGACCGACAAAGAGGAATTCAGGAAAATTGACAGAAGTCATGAGGAGAGGATTCACAGTCATCCAAATATTGAAGACCTTCAGACCTTGACAATTAAGACCTAGTGCGTCATTGCAAGAGGACTAAACCTTTTGCGTTTCTGTAATAGTGTAGTCAATGAAAATCAGAGCACAGTGTAGTGCAGTGTAGAAACATCAAAAAAGTGAGCAAAACATATTAGAAATTAGGATGAACCGTTGGGAATGTCCAAAGTCAATCAACTTATCAGACTTAATTTAAATTATATTTAAAATTATTATTAATATTAAGATTAAGTGTATTGTTCATTTAAAAAAAATATATAGGTCATTATAGTCCTTCCTAGTTTAAGTTATTTTTTCTTCCTTATCTTATTTTCGTCGATTACCTTTTTTCGTACTCTATCGAATGCTATGATCTTTCTTAGGCCTACGACAGCTTGGTGTGCCTCAATTTTGTCATTGAGTATTTATTTTATTATAAATATGTGGTCATAGATGCTTCTGCCTTTCCTTAGTCCGCCTTCTGACTGCTCTATTTGATGTTGTACTACTTCTATTAATTTTTTTCAAGTATTCTTTCATAGACTATTGATGATAGACATAGCATT
Organism: Rosalia funebris; assembly: GCA_037954035.1. Classification (NCBI taxonomy): domain Eukaryota; kingdom Metazoa; phylum Arthropoda; class Insecta; order Coleoptera; family Cerambycidae; genus Rosalia; species Rosalia funebris. The sequence continues at coordinate 12,419,298 of JAZFAV010000018.1, forward strand.
ATAATCCCATGACAATAGCTGCAATTTCTAATACCTGAACACAAATTTAAAGAAACTCAATTAAACATAACTGCTTCTAAATTTCTGTTGGAACAAATCTATAAGATTTGTTTCAATCATCGTAAACACTACTCTGTCCTGTTGTTCATATTCTCAACTAATTCTTTTTTTTCCTATATCTGTCATCCACTCACATTCACATTATGATAAGATTTAGATTCCTCTATAAACCGAAACAGAGTCATGATAATATTGACATGAATATTGACAGAAATAAGAATACGTATTAAGGCACGATAGCAACCAGGAATTAGTTTACTTATTTAAGTGTTTGATCGTTGGTCGACACTTGTTTTAATATTATTGGTACGTAACCGTCAATCTAACATTATAATTCGATACATCCAATCTAACGAATTAATACATATATCTGGTAGTCATACAATTTGGTCAATCCTCTCACCAAGCATAAATTGGCGGGTTCTAGTCTCATAATGATATAATTATTCCATGCATTATGATAGTCGTGCCATAAGTTGTAATAAACTTATAATTTATTTATTCAATTACAGCAAAACGCGTTAAAAAATACAATCTGAATGTTTGCGATGACTACAATCAAGAGTGCACGGGTAATTGTAACATGTTTTATAACGTTCAATCTGCTACCTTGCTGCTCTGCATTATATTTAATACGCAATAACTTCCTGCTGCTGCAACGCAACATTTAAATGGCTTTAAGGTTCATCAGAGTTCAGAGAAAAGTATAAACTAAAGCGAAAGAGGGAATGACATTGGAACGATGATTATTTATTGTTGTAAAATATGTCCTCATTCGTAAATGTTAGTAGATTCATTTTCTAGTTACTTAGTTGCTGTTAGATAAATCACGAAATGACTTTAAAGAATGCTCATCATAGCCAAGTAAAATACAGTGTGCGTCTAGGGAAGATTTCCTTTTTTGACAGAAAGTCACTTAAACATTCTTACATATAAAATTTTATCAATTGCTTCTGGTTCCATTTTTGTTACTTCCATAACTGCTGCCTAATACTATCAGTATTAGGAGAAGTATCTATCTATTAAGGCTAAAGTACATATTTAAGCATCAGCTTAAATACGTACTTTAGCCTTAATAGATAGATACTTCTCCTTTTCCAATGAATGAGTTACTAATGCTATGGTACATTTTTGCAACAATGGTGCATTCTTTGAGTCACACAAGTTCGAAATATTTATATCCCACAAAGAGTTTTGTTGTTTCTCTTGATTTCCTCATTACATTATCCATAAAACTGTTGAATAAAATTCGGCTTAAAACATCTTGTTTAAGTCCTTCATTTATCTTGACCCCATAGATTCTATGTTATCTGATCTGATGTAGTTTTGTTTTTTTCTTTAGAATGCTGCTATAATTCTTAGTTCAGGTTATTATTTCTTACTCATCAAACTTTCTTCAATTGCCTCTCTTGGTACTCTATCGAATGCTGTGCCTTTTCTAGGTCCATGAAAGCTTGTTACACTGCAGTATCACTTTTTCGTACTCAACTATACGCAGAAAAGTAATCGTGCAAGAAAAAAATGTTTGGATTTATTTTTCGTTTTTTAGCCTAAAAACCAAAAAAAAAAATGGCTTTTAACTCCCAGACGACACCTATTGATTTTGAGGTGGCTAGAACATACTCTACCATGTTCATGGGTCATGAGAAAGCACAGTGGTGGACTATTTAAGAATTTTTTTTGTCTTAGCACGAGCACTCAATTAAATCGTGTCGGATTGATCGAGTTTCGACTGATTCTGATTAGGGACGTCTACCAGACGACACCTATTGATTTTGAGGTGGATAGGACACACTCAACCTTGTCCATGGGTCATGATAAAGCACGATGGTGGACTATTTGAGAAAAGTAAAACTGTCGCATAAAACATATATTCTGCATTTATGTGTTGGTTTATTTGTTCTCGGCCACTCAATTTCGAGATAGAGATGTTCTACGTGTGGAGAAGTCCGTATTAAGGTTTTAAAACTGTTTATTATTATAGCGTGTTTATTTTATTATAATAAATATATGATCATGGAAACTTCTTTCTTTTCTGCATCCACTTTGTGGCGGTTCTGGTTGATCTTCCACTATTTTCGTCTTCTATTCATTCTTCTACTATCTCTCTTCAAGTATTATTTCAAATACTTTTGATGATACACATATAGCATTTTTATCCAAATAACTGCTGCAATTTCTAATATCTGAACACCGACTTAAAGAACCTCAATTAACTATAACTGGCTCAAAATTTCTGTTGGAAGGAACCTATAAGGTTTATTCCAATCATCTTCAACACCATTATATCCCGTCATTCATAGACACAACTATTTTCGACCTCGACTCAATTTTACTTTGTCTAAAAATTTACATTCTCCTATAAACCAAAACAGACCATGATAATGAATATTGGCAGAAATATGAAGCATATTAAGGCACAATATCAACCAGGTATTGGTTCTAACTTCATCTCCGAAGTGTTTGGTTTTTCTTGACACATATTTCAATATTATTCAAAAACGTCAATGTGACATTATAATTCGATACGTCTACCTGATGTAATGAATTAATACGTCTATCTGGTAGTCATCTCTCTTGGTCAATCCTTTCACCAAAGGTCAAGTCTATAATTCTAAGTAACCGTGATTTTGGAAAATTTATACATGAAAAACATTCATCATAGTCGACATTTGCGAAGTAAATAGTTTTTTGCATATTTTTGTTTAAAAACACTTATAGAAATTTGAATTTAACAATCCTCCAGCTAACCATAAATATTTGTTTGAATATGTGGCTTGTAAAATATACTGATAACACTAAATTGTATAACCAAAGCATTGAAATAATTGAATAGTAAATAAAATAAATAATATTTTACCTCATATTGTCTTAAGAAGTACATAGTTACAATTGACAATGAGATTTGCAGTGTAACTGAGGTAGTAGTACCTACTAGTAGAATACGCATTGATACATAGTTGCTATATTGACGCTGAACACTTTCAGTAACTGTAGTAATAACTGAGTAACAGTAATTATTTAAAGAAAAAAACTATTTTATAATAATTTTAACCAAAATGTCAACTACAGTTTGAACATTGATGCAATATGGAATTTAATAAATTAAGTATTAATATAACTATGAGTAAGCAAAACGCAATAATATTCTGCCGCCCCCTCGCACATATCGAGGGCACCTCCGGAGCATGCCTCTAGAGGCTTCGGGTTAAAAAACAACAGTTACCACGTTGTTCGCAAGGGTCGAGTTACTATATTGATTTTGTCAAAATGCGGAAATTCGAACGAAAAGCATTTCGTACATCGACCTAGAAATTTCGTGACACACGAATACAGTGTGTATATAAAAAAATAAATAGCAATGGAAATTTGGTATTGTGATGACAATTTGTAAATTGGTTGTCATTATTTCAAAATTAATTAAAGAATTCCATGGTATGCAAGCTTATGGAAATAATTTTACATCAAAGTCTATATAATCATATAAGAAATAACATTGACTTCAATCAATATGATTTCATGAGAGGTACATGAATTAATCTAATATGCTTAACCCAGTTTTTTTTATAATTTTATCGATAACCAATAGCAAGTCGATGGCATTTACACTGATTATTCAAAGGCTTTTGATAAACTGGACTATAACATATTGTTTAAGAGTTTACTTGACTTCTCGGTTTCACGGAATGTTCAAAATCCTCTAAAATCTTATACGCATTCAATATGTAAAGTGTAGAGGATACACATCGAAAAATACTACCATGCTTCCAAGTGTACCCCAAGGATCTCTCCTTGGTCCTTTGTTAGAACTCGACTTGAGTACGCATCTACCGTGTGGGGGCTCCTACTTCATGTCCACTTCATAAAAAAGAGAATAATACATTCCATTATATTTCTTTATTATAAGACTATTATATCTTGTTATTGTTTTGAATATATCACGTTAAATGTACCCAGAATCACATTTGCATTTATAGACACACTTCATTTCAAAACGTCATGTACCATTAAATTAATTAAAGAATTCCATATTCTTCGCAATATAAGATTCGCAACAGTAATACAACGAGAAATTAAAAGTAAAGTCCTCCTGCAAAGACTTAATCCTTTCAAGGAAATGAAAACGTGTCTAAACAACGTTTGACTATATATTTTGAAGTGGAACAATGTCAATAACTACCATCGCTTGATTGTCACTGAGTATAATAATGGATGGTATGATTATTAAATTCTCTATTCTTAAACATTTTTTATTACTAACAGTCTTTTTTACTTTTAGTGTTTTAATTATAAAAAAATATATATTATAGGATTTTTTCAACGAAAAGCGAAAGCATGCAATAAAGTTTAACCCAAAAATCAGAGAAAGTAAGTTCTGAAGAATATTACATAAAATAGATTATTTACCTTCACTAATCGTTAGAAAAATAATTAAAATTGTTGTTACAAAAAATGCTTTAGCAACAATACCTGGGTATATAATTAAATAATTCGCCTCAAGGATTAATGAAATATTAGTCACCTATTAAGATGTATCGTTTTGTAACAACATTTTTTGTTCGCAGTATCTACTTACGAGAAAAAGTATGTGTTTTCTCATTATTAATGCTGATAAATTAATTTGGACTGCGATGACACTAAGAATAACTACGCCGTGTCAGATAATAAATATATCTGATAAAATAAATGGAAAGTGAATACCTAAAATAGACGTACACATGTAACGACAAACAAGGCTAACATTGTCACAAATACGCCGACAGATGTACTTTATTCCCAAAACATTTCGCTGTGACGTTAGACAATTTTATACAAACTGGAAGATAGCCGTATACTTGAATTAGAGAAGTGTCTGTTAAATCTTGGATGCAATGGAATCTATGAAATATTGGTTATGTAAGCATGGGACGGCTTGAAAAGATTTAAATAAATTATGAAATGCATATTAAAAAATTGTATATTTTTATATTATAAACATGACTATGTTATGCACGTAGCATCAACTAACGAAATTAATTGTGTTAAACATTACGGTGAATTTCATGAACAGAGGGAATTATGTATTATACAATATGAATACTTCCCCCTGGACCACAACATTGCCAGATTCTCCTACTGGGGATATAATTAAATTATAAGGATGCTATTCGTATTTTATGTAGTTATGCTTGAAGCAGGGCTTGAAGGGTTTATATTTAAATCGTGTTTAAACTGGATTACTAAAGTTTCGCTGTAGACAAAGATCGTTATCCTTATCAATGTTTGAAAATATAAATACATTTATTAAATATTGATAATAGATACAATTTGTTATCGGTTAAATCTTTCGGACAATTTTATATAAACTGGAAGATAGCCGTATACTTAAATTAGAGAAGTATCTGTTAAATCTTGGATGCAATGGAATCCATGAAATATTGCTTATGTAAGTATGGGACGGCTTGAAAAGATTTAAATAAATTATGAAATGCATATTAAAAAATTGTATATTTTTATGTTATAAACATGACTATGTTACGTAGCAGCAGCTAACGAAATTAATTGTGTTAAACATTACGGTAAATTTCATGAACAGAGGTAATTATGTATTGTACAATATGAGCACCTTCCCCTGGACCACAACATTGCCAGATTCTCCTATTGGGGATATAATTAAATTGCAAGGATGTTATTCGTATCATTATGTAGTTATCCTTGAAGCAGGGGTTTGAAGGGTTTATATTTAAATCATGTTTAAACTATGTTACTAAAGTTTTCGCTGTAGACAAAGATTGTTATCCTTATCAATGTTTGAAAAAACAAATACATTTATTAAATATTGATAATAGATACAATTGGTTGTCGGTTAAATCTTTTTGTGATAGTATATGTAATGATTTATAGAATAACTTTCCACTAGGTAACGTTCGAGAACATTTACCTACTCTTCTATTCAAATTCGAAAAACTTTAATACGTTTTTTTAAATAAATATTACATACCTACTTTTTTATATTTTTCTCCTAATCCAATTTCCTGGACATTGTACATTTTTATTCTATGTTTGTAGATATCTATTCTACATTTTATTATTCCCGGATTTTAATAATTTTTTTGTCGCTTGTTGGAACTTTCAAATTTCCGGCTTATTTCAAATACTCGTCCGCTCGGTTAGTCAGTTAATACGTCTATAATGTTAAGTTCAGATTATCGGTGATTTTGATCGAATATTGTACTGCAATTGTACTGTACTCCAGGTTTCTGAGATTCATAATTCAAGACTCAATATTGAAGTTTTCTCGATGGAGTTGTTGTGAGATTACTTCTCGACTTTATGTCGAGACGGATTCTATGGAACTTGACCTACAAGTTTTTTTATGGTTTCTGTAAATTAATATGTAATATATGTCTTCTGTTTTTATGATTAGAACGTGCATTTAAACTTCCAGAGAGTTGAGAATCTGAACTTTAGTAAGTAACCTAGATTCTAAAGTAGATTAAGTTTTGAAAGCTTGTTTACCTTATTTAAATTAAATTTTCAGGGATTCTCTTCTCTTCTCTTCTCTTCTCTTCTCTTCTCTTCTCTTCTCTTCTCTTCTCTTCTCTTCTCTTCTCTTCTCTTCTCTTCTCTTCTCTTCTCTTCTCTTCTCTTCTCTTCTCTTCTCTTCTCTTCTCTTCTCTTCTCTTCTCTTCTCTTCTCTTCTCTTCTCTTCTCTTCTCTTCTCTTCTCTTCTCTTCTCTTCTCTTCTCTTCTCTTCTCTTCTCTTCTCTTCTCTTCTCTTCTCTTCTCTTCTCTTCTCTTCTCTTCTCTTCTCTTCTCTTCTCTTCTCTTCTCTTCTCTTCTCTTCTCTTCTCTTCTCTTCTCTTCCCTTCTCTTCTTTTCTCTTCTCTTTTCTTCTATTTTCTTTTTCTTTCTTCTCTTCTCTTCTCCTCTCTTCTCTTCTTGACCAACATACATATTGATTAAAGGTAATATCACAAAGGGTCATTAAAACTGATTTTCATTGTATAGTAACCGTTTACCAATCTGATATTTTGATTTATATATATGTAGATTTTAGAAATTTTTCATATATTTGTCGCAAAAATAGATATATACCAGATTCGCATAATTTGTTTGTGTTAAGTTTCTCAACATATCTTAATCTGGCACAATTTCAATTTTTCCTTAGTGTGATGTAAAATTTTTCTTTCATGCGAAAAAGTGCTACACGATTTATTAAATGATGAAAGAAGTATTTCTTTCATGATATAAATCGTGTAGCGCTTTTTGCACGCTATCTACTATTTGAAACAAATTCAGCGAGGATGAAGTATTTTATTATGGCAACTGTTAGTTTTGCGTAATTACTATAGATGGTATTTAAATCTGTTTCTACTTGAGCATCTTGAAATTTGATCTAAATTTGTGTAATGGAAGTTGATTCTTTGGCGTCGAACTGTAAACGTGAATATTTTATTTTTGAATACCATGAAACGCTACCTCTAACAATGTTCCTCATTGTGCCAAAATCGACTGTGGAGGTCGTCGTGAAGAATCGGCAGTATATTGGAATACCAGAATATTGTTTTTCAAATTCCCGAGTACGTTTGTGGTATTTAAGAACTAGCCCCTTTGGCGTGCGCTATTAATATGTCTACATCCAGATAACACTTTCTAACCATTTCTGCTCTAAGATGTAATACATGCAGATGTAGGACACATAGGCAAATTAGGACACATTTATTAGTTAGTACTCGTCTTAATAGATGACAAATGTTACGATTATTAAAAAGTTTGCACACACAGAAATTAACCTCCTTCTCCCAAAGTCTCAGACTGTGGAGGGAAAGACGTAGATAATATACCTATAGCGAGAGAAGGGTGTCAAACTCTCACAGAGGAAGAAGACTGCACTCCAACACACCTTCAATACTGGACCCAGTATGCCACCCCGAACCACAGTAGAAATTATATTATTGCAGCTATCATTATTTTACTTTTCCGCACTCCACTATACGCGGAAAAATAATGTAATCGTGTAAAAAACAATTTTTCTTTAGAGTTTATTTTTCGTTCCTCAGCCTAAAAACCCAAAAAAATGGTTTTAAACCATTTTGTGTGTGTGTCGTTGCCTCCGCCGTCGTCGATGTCGTCGGCATTTATTCTTGTTGACACGATAACTCAACTAAATCGTGTCGAATCGATCGAGTTTTGATTGATTCTAATCGCAGACGTCTCCCAGACGACACCCATTGACTTTGAGGTGGATAGGATACGCCCCACCCCGTCCATGGGTCATGAGAAAGCACGATGGTGGACTATTTGAGAATTTTTTTTAACACGATAACTCAACTAAATAGTGTCGGATCGATCGAGTTTTGATTGATTCTGATCGGGGAAGTCTCCCAGATAACACCTATTGATTTTGAGGTGGATAGAACACACTCTGTCATGTTCATGGGTCATGAGAAAGTACAATGGTGGACTATTTGAGAAATTGTTTTTGTTAGTACGATCATTCAATTAAATCGCTTCGGATCGATCGGGTTTCGACTGATTCTGATTAGGGATGTCTACCAGACGACATCTACTGATTTTGACGTGGATAGGACACACCCCATCCTTTTCATGGGTCATGAGAAAGCACGATGTTGGACTATTTAAGAAAAATTGAAAAAAGTGAAACTGTCGCATAAAACACATATTCTGCATTTATGTGTTGGTTTATTTTTATTTAAACATTACATTTTTAAACATAGGTATTAAGCAATAACATCAAAGTATTGTACTTTAAAATAAATCATATCAAAATATATTGTATATTGGATAAATACTGAAAATATTTCACTGTCTTAGAATGTCTTGATCGTATACATATAACTAATATACCTTCTTTGTTGCAATATCCATTTTGCACACACACTTAAGAGTCCATAACCTAAGAAAACTTGGCCATCTTTTATAGAAGCGGAGATAATGCAAGTATTATACATAGTATGTGATTCCAAGTTCGTAGGGAAGCTAAATAACCTAACGACAAAGGAGCAATAAATATTGAAAGATTGATGGCTTATACGCGACGTTGCTAAATGCCAACGAACACCAGTATGGCCTGCGAAATAACAAGTTTCAAACAAATTACTAAGTATACCATCATAAAATACCTTTATAATTCGAGGCGTCCCAGGAAAAGCTTAGGAACACATTGACTATTTATTCCAGCCATCAGTAAATCATTTACCGTCTGCGACAAGTTATATATCTATTTATACGAAAGTAGTCACAGGTGACCTAAAATATGCCGCCATGAGTTTTACTAAGAAATAAAATCCATCGAGATTGCGTGCATTTCTGTCCTCGTCTTGTGACATTTTTCTCAGCGCTTGTATCTCGAGGTCGGCGAATCTCCATATATTAAAGGCATCTAGGAATTTAATTCAATGCAATTTAATTCTCAAGTAAAAAATTAAGATAAATTGGGTGGCTGTCGCCGATGATTGAAAAAAGAACAGCGACTTCGGTCCTTTGTTCCATCTAAACTTCACTCTCAAGGTGTCGGCTCTAAATGGAATTTGATTATAATTTACGTTACTATCTACGATTACACAATCATTTAGGTTTAATTAATTAATAAGGAATAAGTGAGTCATCCGTGTGAGTCAGTACAATAAAGTACTTAAATCTCATTAAATTGTAATAGATGTATGCATAGCAAGAAATGTGAATTCAGTAATAGAGCCAACATTATATAGATCTCAAAACAAAATTACTCAGGACCTGCCCTTATGATTCGTTCATAGAATGGTAGTAGGATGAACTTTTATGATTTTGAATATTTGTTTTGGATAACTAACAGGTCCATAACAATTTTACCAAGATTCAAGACAATTTCATGGCAATTGGCGTAGCACTAGCAACCGTATATTTATCATAAAATACTATAGAATTATTATTATTTTCGAATTTCGTCCGATACGTGATAGAAACTTTTTTTACGAGTATAGTTGGAGTCCGGTACGTTTAATAGACCATACGAGGTTACTTTGTTTTAGTTCGGCGCTAACACTCTTCATGCTGCTTCTACTTTCAACCTGAATCTGTCACAAACAAAAGCACTTGCTCAGCATAAATGCCCATGTTGATTTTATCTACAATATTTAGTACTGTCACGAATGCCTCGAGCGATCTCGAACGCCCGGAATATTCGAAACCTCGAAAGTGTGCTGTGTTGACTTCCAGTGCGTTCTATACTAGAAGGTTCGCCAAAGTTCTTTATCTAGAAACATCTGGAGATACGTTCCAGTGCCTATATAAGAATTATGTCGTCCGGCTAGGAGTTAGTTAAATCTGTACCGCGATAGTGAGCGATGCGGTGCAAAGAAAGTGATATACAGTGCGAAAGTTAGTTTATAAAGTTAAAGTAGAAAGAAAGTTAGTTAGTTGGACTTGTTAATAATTGAGTTGTAAATAAGTATTCGAAATAAAGAACTTTCTAGTAAATTCGTTACATTGGTGTCAGAAGTGGGATTCGACATCTGTCCCGGATGGGAACCGAATGACAGACAGCTGTCGAACTTATTAGCTCTCATCAGTGCCATCCACGGTACGCCGATCCAGGAGAGATGTTGAATCCCATTTCTGACACCAATGTAACGAATTTACTAGAGAAAGTTCTTTATTTCGAACACTTATTTACAACTCAACTATTCACAAGTCCAACTAACTAACTAACTTTCTAGTAAATTCTAGTACCTTTCTGCTACATATTAGGTACGAAACAGACACACCATACACAGGAACACATGTTACTTTATTTGATTGTTGATTAGTTATTTCGTTAATAGGTATTTGGCTAATAATCTGGCCGTGGCCAAATTGACTAAGGATAAAGCTATCAATATCGTAAGGTTAAGTCTACTACATGAATACGACGTGATATCATGTATTGGTTGCAAAACGAATAGAAAACATAGCTTTCTTTATTTCCGAATCTAGTATTATTATTTTCGAATTTCTTCCGATACCTAATAGGAGATTTTTCATAGTTAGAGTCCAGCACGTTTAGTAGACCATATGAGGTTACTTTGATTTAGTTCAGCGCTAACATTCTTCATGCTGCTTCTACTTTCAGCCTGCATCTGTTACAAACAAAAGCATGTGCTCAGCATAAATGCCCGTATTTAAGAGGAATTTTAACTATGATTTTAGCTACAATATTTAATACCTTTCTGCTACATATTAGGTACGAAGAAGACACACGATGCACAAGAATTTATTTGGTTGTTGATTAGTTATTTCGTTAATAGGTATTTGGCTAATAATTTGGCCACTGCCATATCAGTGGCCAAATTGACTAAGGATAAATCCGTTATTAATATAGTGAGGTTAAGTCCGCTACATGAATACGACGTGGTATTGGTTGTAAAACGAATAAAAAACATAGATGTCTTTATTTCTGAATCTGGTATGTCTTTATTAATTTATTCTTAATTACCTACCTGCCTACCTTATAAAGAACTTAAATTAATTAATTAATTCAAGTTTCAACAGAAACTCGAGTATGATTTTGAAGAATGTAGGCTATACCCAATAATTTGTAGTAATATTGATAAGATTGATTCAGTGATAGATGTTACAAAACTGGCATACAACGCTTCTGTTCCAGAACCTCTATTTTGATGATAGAAGATTTTGACTTTCCTTCATGTCATTCATTTCTTTTATCCGATGATTTCTGATTTGATTGCGATTTGGTATTCGCGAGCAGTTAGATACTAAATTGTTGCAATTTTGAAATGAAAAAGTTTAATATAATTGTACCAGACACCTGGGTGAGATAATTCGTTTTTATTTGAAATGTTTACATCATTGCGTATTTTTTAAATTTATTTTTTATTCCGTATGTTCTACTCCGGGTTTCTGAATAGTCCAAATTTTTCAGTAATTCATACAAAAGTGATATAGCAAGTACTTACATAATGTATCCCTTAATCCCGAAAACTGCTTAGTCTATAATTCCAAACAAATGAGAAGGTTTTAGATGAGCCATAATCTCGCCGGCAAAGTTATTTTATTAATTGCAGTGCCCCTGGTTACGCAACAGAGATACACTAGACCAATTATCGCAAAACTATAACCATATTCCTTTCATGCAATTGCCTCTACCTCTCTAATCCAACTGATGAAATTAATTCCGATCTATTTGACTATATTCCACGTTTCATGACCACAAGTAGATTACGTATTGACCTCTATATTGCCTTTTAAAGGCAGTGACACTTCCGATTCCTAAAAAGCCTCATTTTGAAACGCGTAGTTTGCTGGCCAATTTTTAATATAAAGTACAGTAAAGGGGAACAATAGCTTTATTTCGTACAGTGATGCATCTGCCATAATAAATCAGACTCAGTTTATGATTCTCAAGAGCTCAGTCCCATGTATCCGCTTAAATAAATGGTTAAATCTTCCAGTGAAGATTTAAAGAATACTTCTGAAATTAGCAACACGCTGCATAATGTTAACACTGAAAATAACCAACTGATATCGAGTAGTACATGGATTTAGTAGTAACTGAAAATAAATGGCGAGAGGAACTAAATGCTTTGGCTATGCTGCGAAATAAACACGATAGATTTAAACTAGCAAAACCCTATGTTTCTTTTGTTTACTGTTTACCTTTCTTAAAGGGGTTGCCATTCCGAAAATTTCACTAATTCGAATTACTTAAGATTGAATTTATTCACATTATCGGGGTTTTACTGTGTGTATTCGATAATAAAATGCTACCAGTTTTCTCACGTTTTTAGCGAAACATTATATTTCATGTTGTAAATGATAAGTTAATATCTTGTACACCTTGTATCGGGAACAAACAAGAAAATACGACTTTTTTCTTCTGTAGACTTGTAAGAAACAACTTTCTTTTTGTAATACCTTAGATTGTCATATTTTGTTAAAGAAATAAGAACATATAAAATGAATTATTTCAATAGTCTGATTAAATATGCGACTCAAATTGTCATTTGTAGTAATAAAAGTTCAAAATGATTGATGTGATGTGCTTAAATGGAAATATAAAAATAAAAATATATTTAAATTATTTCGACTTTTAGGTAACCTTTTCAAAATGGCCTTGTATTATTATGCAAAAACAGGATGTTAATCTATTTCTTGGGAAGGCCAACCCATACGATATCGCAGATCCACCTGTTATTACAAGAATATTTTATATGTTAGAAACAAAGGAAATTCATCATTGAATAACTGTTATATTAACTCAATCTACTAAGTTGATTATGTTTGAATAATAGACTAGGCACAAAAATTAAGAGATGTAAAAGAATCTTAAATATTTAGTATTTAGGTGATTTTCAGCGGTCTGTAACTCAAATTATTTTTACCATGAGCAGTTCTTGAGTAATAAGAAATCCATCCGAAAAAAAAAATACAAACTTTACTTGCCTTTCAAGAGGCCTCGAACTTTGATTTCTACAATCATTCTTCGCTGAGATATCGTCGTTCAAAGCAAAAAATTTTTGATTGGTATTTAATTACAGGGGAAATAACGATCGTAGAGAAAATTCAAGTAGGGTTTTAAAAATTTCAAAGTATTCTTTACAATTCGTAGTTATTGGTTTTTTATAAAAAAAAAAAAATCCATGCGACAATGTTGATTGAAGAAGGGGTAAGAAATTGCGTATTTAGGGATATTCGCTTAACTTGGCATAACTTTGCAAGTAATGAATAGACTAAGGATATTGACTGTTATTTACTGTTGCTGTTGGGATATTGACTGCTACTGCCTTTTCAACCTCAAAGTATCCCAAAGAAACCCTAAACATTTCATAGGGCTGCGAATTTGTGGTGATTGCTAAAAATCAAGTTAAGGATGAATTTTTAAGTTTTTATTAATTTTTTGAGGTTAAAAATGTTTTTTAGCAATAATCCATACTATTTTTATCAAAAAAATGATAATTCTTATAAGAAAAAAAATCTGTACGATTATTATTTCCCGAGTAATTAATTACCAAAGTCAAAACTCACTTTTTTGTTTCGAATGACGATAACCGCGAAAAATCATCGTACAATTCCTTTACACCGCTCAAATTAAAGAGGATAAACCTACCTAAAAAAGATTTATGATGAAATTACTGAAAAAAATGTATTGAAGTTCATGGAACTTTTGAAAGGCAAGCAAAAATTTGTAAAAGAAATTTTCTGATGGTTTTCTTATGATTACTCAAAAAATACTGATGGTAAAAATATTTTAACTCAAAATCTGAAAACTACAAACTTGTAGCTTCAATTTTCTTTTCTTAAAATTGCTCTCCGAGTATTTTTCTCCAAGTTACAGCCCTTAGAAGATTATCTAAAAATTTAGGATTTTTTATATTCCTTAATTTTTGTGCCTAGTGTATATAAGCACTTTCTTGAATTATTCTAACATTGAGACAATAGATGACTCTAGCTGAGTTTTATTTCTAGTTTATAAAAAATAGAAAGAAATCAAGTGATATTAAATTAAAATAAATAAAATTAAATAAAGATTAATGCAAATTCAGTTAAATATTAAACCAATAGCATAGCTAATGGTGTAACCATTAGCTTAAACGAAAGCAGCTAGTTTGTAAAAAGTATGATTTGTTATGGTTGTGACTGTAGCTCAACATGTAACTCAAATCCGATTTTGATCAAAATAATTTCCTAGAATGAATAGGTATGAAATGAGCACTTAGATTAGCGAACTTAACGACTTGGCTGCGTGATTGTACCTTCTGTCTACACTGAGAAAACTGGGTTTCTTAAAGTGTTGTTGCTAAAACGATGTTCATGTAAGAATATAATGAAAGAATTATTATTGCATCCGTAAATGTCTATATGTCAATAAGGAAATTAACACAAGTGTTAGTGGAAACTTGTGCGTGACAATATACAAAAATTGAGTATATGTAGATTTAAAACAAAATATAAATATAAAACTTAAGATATGAAACTATATTGTAGATATACACCTAAAGACAAAAGTAACAAATATAGCTATGTACGTGGTCTTTCAATAGGGACGCTCGACATTTGTTGGGTTATAGCGGCCATGTCGTTAAAGCAACATCTGTAAAATTTGATGTGAATTGTTCAGTAGTGTATGGCAAATCGCAGTGGAAAGTTATAGCGTTCAACAATGTGTGAAAATTATCATATTTTATTTTCATAATCAGTGTTCTGTTCGAGAAATGTTCCGTGCATTACATGATTTTTATTCTCGCTACAACTGTCCCGCCGAGTCGACTATTCGACAATTGGTAGCCAAATTGGAGTCAACCAGTTTAATAAATAATCAACCAACATCCGTACGTTACCCAAATGCAAGGTCTGCTTAAAACATCGTTTGTGTGCGTGAAATTATCCGAGAAAACTCGAGATAGTCAATTTCTCGTCGTTCACAAGAACTTGGCCTTTCTGAGACTTCAACTTGGCCAATCTTGCATCGGGACTTGGGTCGGCACTCGAATAAAATTCAACTGACCCAGGAACTTAAGGTAAGCGACCAACTTCAACGACGCTGTGTGTTCGCTGATTGGGCTCTGCAGCAGTTGGGAGTTGACCCTGATTTCGCCAAAAAAAATCATCTTTACAGACAAGACCAATTTTTGAATGAATGGATATGCGAACAAGCAAAATTGTCGAATTTAGAGCGATACGAATCCACACGAGAATCACCAGAATCAAATTAATCCCGTGAAAGTCACTGTTTGGTGCGGATTTTGGTCTATCGGTCCGTACTTTTTTCAAAACGGGTCTGCAATTGCCATAATGGTCAACGGTGAGCACTACAACTAATGATAAGCAACTTATTGTGGCATACACTGGATAATATGGATACTGACGACATGTGGTTCCAACAGGACGACGCTACGTGCTACGTCTTGTTGTCCAGTGCATGTCACAATGGACATTTTGCACGAGCTATTTGAGAGCATGGTTATCTCGAGCAGTGGCGACGTGAACTGGCCACCGAGTTCGTGCGGTTTAACGCCTTTAGGCATCTTCCTTTGGGGTATCTTAAATCGCAGGTCTATGCCAATAAACACGCAAACAATTGATGCTCTTAAAGTTAACATAACGAATGCCATCCAGCAAATTCAGCCAGCCTTATGCGACAAAGTCACCGAAAATTGGACCTCCCGAATACGTGCCACCAATCAAAGCCGTAGCGGAGATTGGAACGACGTTGTATTCCATATTTAATGCCATTAAATATTATTTCAAGTAAAAAAAAATATATGTCTATATGAACAGCTCACATACAACTTGTTTTATTTACGTTTAAAAATTGAGTGTCCTTGTTGAAAGACCCTTTATATGAATATGTACTTATTGTACTTATTACTAATGATACTAATAATGTTTATAAAATAACTCAATACCGAGTATCGATGTTACATCATATTTATTACGATGGCTTTATAGCAAATACGCACTCTATGCATACGGTTATATTAATTGTGATTTGACACCTCGTTCCAACCTGTCAACCCTGGTTCTAACCTGCCAACTGTCAATCACATTTTACATTTAATATATTGCTATGTACTGATACTTATAATTCTAATAACGATTATGTAAAATTTCTCTCAGTGTATGTAGTAATTTAAAAATATTAGTAAGTATAGAAAATATAAGTCTTTGTCTTATAAAATAGATACAATTTGAAAAATAAATTTGCAAGATAGTTTTCAACTTTAGTTTGCAAATTTACTGACAGCACAGACCTGCCCGATAAGACGTCATATTTTTCTTAGAAACTATGTTGTGAAATCCTTTATTTTTTTATAAATTACAAACTACATAAACATATTCGTCTCTCTCAGGCCATCAGAGAGCCTCACCGTTCTTGGTATAACATTATTAATGTGCATGTCATTAAACCTTGAACATGTGGAAGCATTATCAAAGTTGCTTCCAAACAGTAGCGAAATTCATTCGCGACGATTTTTACAGTGACGCTCACCAGCGGTGATCCCGAACATAGATATTACACAAAATAATCTCGTTATGGGTATAGGTCCGTAATCCAGTAGCGCAACGCGGGCGAGGATAAACTAAAAAGACTATTTACTTTTTAAATATTTACAGGAAACTTATAAATAATCTTAGTATTATAGAAATACTAAGATTATATGAAAACTACTTTCAAAATACTTCAAATATTTCCAATATAACTAAATGTATACCAATATTTTTAACGGAAACTTTTTCCTCCATTGCTTTCATGGACCGCACGTCGCTGTGGCCCACTACAATTAAAGTTAATGTACTTCCATACAACTTGTGAATCACAATAAAAAACTACACGTACGTATATGCTTACTCGATTCGCACATTTCATACATGTGATATAATCTGAACAGGAAACGTGTATATAGTTTATCATTCTTTATTACAACTATATAGAAATGTTTGCAGGAGAACCTTACATGGTACCGTCTATCTGCGGATATAATTTGTGTAGGTAAAATAACATTCTCGTCTCCTTGTTAGACTGTTCGAAGCTCCAGTCGCACCTCAGATTATGGTCTCTCATAATTCCGTGTATCGTCCCGGTTATATAAACACAAGGTCATCTTTAAATGTTTTGTGATCAAGGCCTATACCTGCAGTATAATTACTAATCAGTAAAGAACCGGGGAATTATTAATTACCAGCATATTTAAAGGAGGAGGAGGGCTTTGATTAGTAGATAAATGCATATCATTCTCCATAGAGATTCCCATCCACAGTTTTTTCTCAATAACATCGTGTTCGCGTAAGAACTAGCGTATAACATAATTAATTAATTTTAGGTTTTACCCGTCTTGCAATTCATAAGTTTGGCAAATTAATTCTAAACTGTAACGGATGTTAAATGAACCGTAGTCGACGTTACCGACAGAAAATATTTTATAAAAAATAGGAACTACTATGTTGTTGTTGACTTTTTTTTGCAGCGAACGACCTTCTAATAACAATTCTTCAATTATCTACCCCAGTTTTGACCTTTATTTATCGGTTCTGTGAACGATTTAAATTATACTGCATGTGATCATTCAATATTTTCAAATTTACACAATATTTAAAAATGTGTATGACATTTTCAGTTGTAATAAAAGGTAATCTCATTCAAACATGCGCGTGAATAAAAATGCCCTGCATTTAAAGTACTACAAGACGGTGATGTATTTAGTAATATAATCAGAATAATATAATAATACTACATATTTATTTTCCTTAAAATATAATATTGTGTATATAAAAATCATCGCAATAGATAGAAAACTAAATATCTATTAATTAGAACAATAAAACATGTATTAACGAGAACTGATTTTTGTTCATTTTTCAAGTACCATAATGGTTAGATTTGGTTTGAATACATAGTTGGTTTGAATAATTGAATGAATAGTAATTTACTAAATATATTAAGGCAGTTTCTCCGGAAACCCACTTTTCTATAGAATTTCATAAACTTTCGGGTACGCTTAAAGAATAAACTTGCTAAAATGAAAAATTTTTGCTCGTACAATAAAGATATTCACCATCAAAGTTGAAACTTTTTGCATAGTTTGAATGTACCAGTTGACTAAAAGTTACACATTTTACATCCTAACTCGAAAACTTTTCTATACATTTTTTTCCAAAAACAGCTATGCAGTAGAATATTTTAAGTTAAAAAACTGGTTGTTGCCCGATTTGTTAAGAAGATAAACATTTTTAAAATATGCCAGTTTAACCTTTGCTCGGTAAGTCGAGAACTTGTCAATTAGCGTTCGGCAACGCAGTGTAAATAATATCTAACAATATATAAAATTGCAGCAATATCTAAAACTCAATTTAGTCGTAAATCACTTACCTTTATTTTTTCAAGTGAAGAACGTTTTTACATTCACATCTTAAATTTTAGCCAACCTTGCTCAATTCAACAATACGTCGTCCAATGCTTAGGTTAGTTACTCTGTTTACTTTTCACAAGATGCACTTTTGCAATACAATTTAAACGTTTCTATATTATTTTCCACTTTGCAAATTTTTATTTATTTTCCCGCAACAGATCACTACAGAAATTAATTTTTAATTTTTCTGTAAATCTTCTTTAACGTTCCGAAAAAGTTAGGTTAAGTAAAGACAGAACGCAACGTTGCCATGTCTTTAGTTTCAACGAATAGAAATGGAATTGTGCGTATACGTATACATGCAGTGTCTGGGTAGAGTACAGTCTCTGAACAAAAATAATGAACACTAGATTACTGATATTCCATTATATTTTACGTTTTCTGGCGCATTTATTTATTTTTGGACCGGGCGGTACCGGAGAAACTATGTTAAGGTCCAAATAGTTAGAAGAATCACAGTTTATTTCATATTAACTTAGGTATCATCATCATCATTAGGTCATCAGTCCTAAGACTGGTTGGACGCTAACCTCCAGCTTCTCCTATCTTGTGCTAACCTACGCATTTCGCTAATTGTGCTACAACCTACATCCCTTACTATTTGCGAGCAGTAGTCTAATCTAGGCCTACCTCTGCCTTTCTTCACTCCTATTTCTGCCTCCAAAATATCGCGGACTATTCCCCCATGTCTCAGCAAGTGGCCTACCATTCTATCTCTTCTCTTCTTTATGTTTTTCCACATACTTCTTTTCTCGCCGACTTTCTCTAATACTTCTTCGTTTCTAACCCTATCAGTCCATGGTATTTTCATCATTCTTCGGTAACACCACATCTCAAAAGCTTCTAATTTCTTCCTACTTGCTTCACCTACCGTCCAGGTTTCGCAGCCGTATAGTGCCGTGCTCCATACATATGTTTTCAAAAATCTCTTCCTTGTTTCTAAGTTTATTACCCCCGAGCATAAAAGTGCTTTCTTTTCGCTAAAAGCTACTCGACCCTGCGCTATTCTTTGTTTTATGTCTTTATCACTTCTTCCATCCCAATTTATTTTACTTCCTAAATAAGTGAAGTCTTTAACTTCCTCCAACCTTTCATTATTAATTTGTACTTTCGTTTTTGCTCTGCTCTCGCGCCCTCTGCACACTAACACTTTAGTTTTGTTTTTATTCACCCTCACTCCGTATTCCTCTGTCAACACTGCCTCCATTTCGTTCAATGCTGATTCTAATTCCTCCTTACTAGATGCTAATACTGCTATATCATCCGCGAATCTCAGCATTTTTAGTTTCTGTCCCTGTACTTTAATCCCGAAATCCACTCTATCTTTTACCACATTAATCGCCTCTTCGATGTACAGATTAAAAATTAGTGGTGATAGCGTACATCCTTGTCTTACTCCTTTCCTAATACCTATTTCCCTTTTTTCCCCTTCTACTTCTATAGCAGCAGTTTGCTCTTTGTATAGATTGTGTACTACTCTCCTATCTCTATACTTCATTCCCGCGCTCTTTAGTATCTCGAACATTTTTTTACTTAGGTATATTAGGTGTATAAATATCTCTTTAATATCTTGTATTGAAAGGATTCATGTTGATATAAAAAATACATAATTTGACCAATAAATACATTTGATGATAAAGTGAAGTCACCCTAGAAATAGATACTAGCTAGTTCTCATCCTACTTTCGAATAGTGTAACGGCTTTTAAATTCATCAGCAAATACGCACGCGAATTTAATTTATTAATGCACTAGATTGAGCTAGGCGCATCTCACGTATCTAGGCACATCTCAACTATATTTTCAAACACGTATATGCCCTTATGAGATTTATTTTTTCTTATTGATCTTAAAATACACACTTATCTAAATATCGTTTGCTTAAAGAATTTAAGGTGTTATCATATTTAGTTTTAATTATAATCAGTCACAATATCAACTCTGTTAACAAATAACCGAAATAATATGGGCTCCAACATTGAACCCTGGAGAACTCCTGTGTATGTATTCGCAACTTGAGTTGTCCTTTTCATAAGACTGTCACTGAAAAATGCCACGCTAGCATAATGACTTTATCTGTTATAAATAATTTCATCGAGTAGGGCTACTGCTTTAATTGCATGCGGTGACAATTTAATGAATAATTTATGATCGACAGTTTTGCATTAAAAATGCATTGCAAATATAGCATAAAATACAAAGAGAGCATACGCTCTTCGCTCTTTTTGCATATACGAGTAGAAACCATCATCATCATCATGAGGTCATCAGTCCTAAGACTGGTTGGACGCTAACCTCCAGCTTCTCCTATCTTGTGCTAACCTACGCATTTCGCTAATTGTGCTACAACCTACATCCCTTACTATTTGCGAGCAGTAGTCTAATATAGGCCTACCTCTGCCTTTCTTCACTCCTATTTCTGCCTCCAAAATATCGCGGGCTATTCCCCCATGTCTCAGTAAGTGGCCTACCATTCTATCTCTTCTCTTCTTTATGTTTTTCCACATACTTCTTTTCTCGCCGACTTTCTCTAATACTTCTTCGTTTCTAACCCTATCAGTCCACGGTATTTTCATCATTCTTCGGTAACACCACATCTCTAAAGCTTCCAATTTCTTTCTACTTGCTTCCCCTACCGTGCAGATTTCGCAACCATATAGTGCCGTGCTCCATACATATGTTTTCAAAAATCTCTTCCTTGTTTCTAAGTTTATTACCCCCGAGCATAAAAGTGCTTTCTTTTTGTTAAAAGCTACTCGACCCTGCGCTATTCTTTGTTTTATGTCTTTATCGCTTCTTCTACCCAATTTATTTTACTTCCTAAATAAGTGAAGTCTTTAACTTCCTCCAATCTTTCATTATTAATTTGTAATAGAAACCATTTTACGTAATTTTAACTGTACCAAAATTCTACCAGTCAAAAGCGATCATCTTATGAGATATATGAGGAGATTCTTAGTGACAAGTCAAACTTTTTCAATTATACAGTGCGCGGGTAAAGTTGTCCTTTCCTGGTAACTTTTGAATGAATCGAAATACAGAATCCGAAATAAGGTCAAGATTAAATCGTTTCTGTTATTAGGCAATTAAGTGCCCGTAAACTTTAAAAAATTAAAAACAGCGTCAAAGACACTAACTCGAAATCATGAAATAGCATGGAGATCGTGATTTATCCCAATTTAAAAGGTACTTTAATTCTGTATAAAATGTTTTCTTTTTAATGAAAATCCAGTAATCTGTTCTCTAGTTATTAGTATTAGGTACTTTGAATTATTCAAAAAAAATAAAATCTACTTTTCACATTACAAGTAAATTAGTATTATCAAAGGATTTTCTCCAAAAATTTCTCTGCGCTCTGGACAATAAAAGCGTCTATTGGAAACTTCTTGGCGTACATTTTTTAATATCTCACGACCATATTGGGACATCCATTACTTATGTCTTGTCGTAAATACAAGAGACTCTCTGGTTGAGTTTCGCAAAAAAAGTCTTAGAGGCTATAAATCTGGCGAACGATCCTTCCCATCCATTTGCCAGGATATACCTTATCAAAATTATCCCTGACTTATCTGAAATAATGTGGTGGGGTATCTTCTTATTGAAGTGTTACTCAAATACTTTAAATTCATGAACTTTATCATCCATTGTTTGTTTTATAGCAGACTCAATGGAGTTTTTCAGTATAATCAAGTATAATCAAGGCCCAGTCCAATTTCCCTTAATGAAAAAGGGTCCTATAATATGATTCATGTCCAAATAGTTAATTTCTGCGGAAATTGGGTGTGACTTTCCCCATAATGATGTGGATTTTGATCGCTTCAGCATCCTCACATTTTATTTGTATACAGCTCCATGCAAGAAATTAGCAATTATTTCACTCAGTATCTTGAAAAATTGAATTCGTCTATCCAGACCATCTTCAGTAAATTCGTGAACTAGTTTCATTTTTCAGTGGATGAAATATCTACCTATTTTTTAAATATATAATGCTCAATTAAAAAAAAATTATGTAGGTATACAGAATTTAAGTACCTTTAAAATGATGTATAGACCTCCATACTATTTAAAAATTTCGAGTTAGGTCCATTTTGAAATTTTCAGAAGTCAATTTACGGCCACTGAATTGTTTACTAAAAACAATTTAACTTCGATTTGGCTGAATTCCCTACGTCAATCAGTCAAAATTTAGACTCCTACTGTCTGAAAATATAATCTAGATCGCCGTGATCTGGTAAATATTTATTTTTGAATTTATTCTACAATAGTGATATTTTTTACACAAAAAACAGATTCGTCGCTTCACGAATACTACAGCGAAGAGGTAAAGCTAACATTTTATTGGCCAAAATAAAATGTTGTACGTATATTCAACTATACATAATATGCATTAACATGGAAAGTGTTTTAAAACATTCTTGTGTGGTGACCAATTGGATTAAATTTACGGCATCCTAATACATTCCCACTTTATTTATTTCATGCACTTTTAATGCATTCCTATATAAAAATAAAATCCGTGACAAGAAATATATATAAGAAAAAAACCGTAAGCTCTGCCAAACTCCTGCCGTTGTTATCATTATATTATTTACATATAACTTTATGATATATGAGATCATCTTACCGTACTGTAATTTATTTTAATGTAAACTGATTTGAATAATACAAGTTATTCCAGGCTTTTACTGTTCCGTATACGAGTATATGAACACAAATAAAAAAAGTATATATCTAAAGGATTAATATAAATAAATAGTCCATTTGGTCACGCCTTCTATAGGTATAAATCACAGTTTCATCTCGTACTCCCATTATTTCGACTATATTTTACGTCGTATAATTAAAACTGTGAAAATCGTTAATTTTATCTAGTATGCATGTATTGACCAGGTGCAAAGGAAACAACTATTTACTAGTGAGTTATGGAATTTACTAATAGGATGGCCTATAAAATTAATACACATTCATTTTAGAAGTTCACCGTGGAAATGCATACTTTAGTATCTGAGTCGGTAAAAGTGTATCATAAATCGTATCTAGAGAGGCTTACGAACGGTCGAGATTCATCTCGAGCTTTCCTAACAAAAACACATACAGAATAAGAACTGTGCACCAGTCGCTTGTTTTTAATGGACTTAAAAAGTGTTTGAAAAATTATAATATTATGTATTCCCGAATTGCATCTGGAAATTTTTACATTTGATATGATATTGCATGCAACATGCGTGCAGAAAGAGAAATGCATAAAAATATAGCCGTGCCGCGTATTAGTGATAAAACTTACACGGAAGGGTACCAAAAAGAAAACAAGAATTATTTTCTGTGGATGAGTGAGTTAGCAGTGTTGCCCTCTCCCGCTAAGTAAGCGTATTAGACACTCCCCCTGCTCAACTGACATTCAGGTGACAAGTGTCGTTCATACGAAACTATAGCAGAGGATACAGTGATTTTTTTCTTAAGCCCGTCTTAACGAACAAAACGCCAATATCAAATTCTGTTTCTTGTTAAATAAAAAAGCGGCAACAGATACAGTTTCAATGTTTCGAAAAGCTTATGGGAAAAATCTCTAAGTGAGGTAATAATTGACGAGTGGTTTACCAGGTTCAGAAGTAGTCAATTATCACTTGAAGATAAGCCCCGTTCGGATCGCCGCTCAACTTCCAGAACAGAAATGTTCAAAAAGTGTGCGATGCCTTTATGTTTGATCCTGGAGAACAATGGACGAAATGAAGAAAATAACTGAAATATCCTGGAGTTCAATATCAAACAATACACGCCGAAGTTTGTTCTACGTTTTCCGATGGCCAAACAGAACCGTCTAAAAGTGTGCCAAGAATTGAAAGAACAGGCACAGATTGATCCTGAGTTGTTGTCAAAAATCATCACAGGAAATGAATCTTGATGTTCTGGTTATATCCCCGAAACTATACAACAGTCCACCCAGTGGAAAATCCCTTCATCATCCAGACCAAATAAAGCAGAGTAAGTGAAATCCGTGATGATTTTTTATTACGACACCAAAGGAATCTTTCACGTAAAATTTGTTCTTCACAGCACCACAGTGAACCAATATTACTATGTGGAAGTGCTAAAATGCTTGCGTGAAGAAGTGAGAATAAAACTACCTGAATTATGGAGATCAGGGGGATGGTTTCTTCATCAGGACACCGCGCCTGTCCACTAGCGTTCAAAATTAACCAGTTTTTGACAAAAAAACGGCACGACAACATTTCGTACCCCCTTACTTGCCCGACCTAGTCTCCTGTGACTTTACTTAGTCCCAAGAATGAGGAAAAACCTAAAGAGAAATCATTTATTTTCAGAACGTAGAAGAGGCAAGAAAAAATAGCATTTAACAGAATTAGTTCACAAGAATATAAAAAAATTTTTCAAACAGTGGAAAAACCGTTGCGACAAGTACATATCATCTAATAGAGAGTATTTTCAAGAAGAGTGGTGTTTTGGAGATGATATTTTAAATTAAAAAAACAAATAAATAGACAATTCTTGTTTCTCCTTTGGATACCCTATCGTAAATTAAGATCTCCATCTTATAAGGATGTCTACTGCAAAAATGTTGGAACAAATGGGTTATGTAATCACTAATATTTTTCAAGTTTCAACTGTCAAAAATATGTCAAATATATAACTCTAGCTTATTACATCATATTGGAAAACACAGTACGAACACAGCTTAAATTAATGCTTTATTTTTAGTTGTCATCTTGCTTAATAACTAAATCAATATTACGCCCACTTATAGCTGTGAACTTTCATGAAATACATGCATGAATCTTCGTGGATTGGTTTTCTGTTGCATTTTTTCCTACTGTATGAAAATATTGTGTCCATTCTTGTATGTATCTTTTAATTTTTAATTCTGACAAATGCCATTTGATCCATCTAAATATGTGCCTCAAATATTGTAGATACTTCAAGTTCAGTGTATGGTTTCGATAGGAATTTTCAATTGGAAACAAGTTTCAAGGACATTTCAGTTTCCTGTTGCTGTCGAAAATCTATCCCTGCATCAACTTATTCGTTATGCTGGGTGACCTTCCAGCTTTCATGGATTATTTTCATCTAATCCTGCATTGTTTAAAGAATATACAAACCTCTCTAAGACAAACTTTCCTAATTTTGTTGTGAACATTAAATACATTCTTTAGCACATCGATTTTTATATAACTGCATTGCTCATAATTGGTAACTGAATTTTTCGAAACAGAATTGAAACTTTTTCGAAACAGTAATCACGAACCAATTAATATTTTATAATCCGAAATAATACTTAGTCTACAATAGTACGAAACACGCCCACTACTATATATACCAGAGTTCATGGATGCGATGAGTACTCAAAAATTGAACCATCCTTATACACGCGCGTGCTTTAAATGAGATGATCTGAGTGTAATTATGTGTAAGTATGAGAATCTAATGATTCTTGATTGAGTTTTAAAATTATTGACTTGGGAAGTGGGCAACATTGAAAGCTCCAAGTTCTTTGTTCAGTATATATCCTGACTTCGTTGCAAGTGTATAAATTTCATCGAGGATTGCTTTAATGTGATTTTTTTAATAAGCTTATAAAATAAAATACAGCAATTTAATAGTCCAATAGTCCAAGCCAATCCAATCCAGTCCAGTCCAGTCCAATGGCTAATAGTCCAATTACACTTTAATACAATTATTTTAGAGAAAAGTCTTGGGAATGGATACTAATGATATGAATAATTTAAAGAAATATATTTATGGAACTTATGAACCATAGTTTGTTGTTGTAAATAAATAAAATAAGAAAGGTGGCACATTTTAATACAAATATAATACACATTTATAAGAATATCAATTGTTTTATTATTTCATATTTCAACAAACTAACCGTGATATTTACTTTTTATGATCATACGCAAAGTAATTACAAAACTAATTAATGACCGCAGCCGCCATCTGCTTGATTAATTTAACCTTCAGTACTTAAACGGGGTTCATGTTGCATATAATTTTAAATCAATAGGGTATTTACTAATACCATTAAAAACTATATTTATCTATAAATGTATATGGAAGATACCACTAAACAATCGTTTTTATGGAAGTAATTTTCTCATAAATACTACGATGGGAACTATGTTATTATGAATAGCCTTAATAACATCGACCAAAACCACGACTTGAATTTCCAGAGAATAGTACAACTTATATTCCGTTTAATGTTGTAAATTGTGGTAATTACACCAGTAATAAAGAGAAAGTAAATCCTCGAGTTGCCCTATTAACCTTGCGCATAGTAAACACAAGCGCTCATAGGCAGTTTTATAATATTATTCAAATGACCCTCTGGATAAACAGATACGGCTAAATTTAATCATATATTTCAAGAACAAATATTACTTTCATAATTATAAAAAATTAGTAGTTGACAATTAATAAAAGACCTTGTTTTTCAGTTAA
Organism: Rosalia funebris; assembly: GCA_037954035.1. NCBI lineage: Eukaryota > Metazoa > Arthropoda > Insecta > Coleoptera > Cerambycidae > Rosalia > Rosalia funebris. The sequence continues at coordinate 12,446,701 of JAZFAV010000018.1, forward strand.
GAAGTTCTTAACAAATCGATTTTATGGGTTTAAATTTTTCAACCATTAAGTTTAATATTGACAAAAGAGACCATAAACCAAGTTCATAAAATAATGCTTTATATTTCTCTGTAAACGCGTTGTGTTATAGCTGCATTCATCATCATCTTGGTTATCTTTTTCGAAAGCGAATGCAAGCAAATATCAAGATAAGCCTTTCTAAATGTAGGTATATATTTACTTGGACTTGAATTGCGCGCCATTTGTGTCCTGTCAAAGAGATAGGGCGTCAATATTTGACAACTGTCATCTACAAACCATACTACGTCAACATGTCACGAAAGCGTTCTCGATTTACTGTGTTAGCATTACCAGATTCATCTTCAAAGAAGTATGGTCCAATTAATCCACCACCCCAAACCGTGTATCTCTGTGGATGTGTTTTTTTTTCGCGAACAGCATGTAGATTTTCAGCATCCTAAATTCAACAATTATGTTTGCTGACGTATCTGTTAACATGAAAATGTACTTTATCGCTGAACAAAATTTTTGCAAAAATCAGCTTCACCTATTTTCTTTTCTAACACCCAATTAACAAATGTACTACGTTGAAGATAATCTGTAACTTTTAATTAGTGTCAAGGTTTAAAAAAATAAAACCCGCCACGGGTCGGATTCGACAATTGTCCCAGATGGGAACCGAACGAGATACAGCTGTTTCGAACTTATTGGTTCTCATCAGTGCTGTATACGGTACGCCGATCCAGGACAAATGCCGACTGAAACCCGTGAGGTTTTTTTCAGGATACATTTATATCGATACGATCTATGTCAGTAACATATACGTCGGAAATCGAGAAAAGAACTACCAAAACCGCCAAGCGGTTATCAAGTAGTTCCCAAGCAGCAAGGCTATTACGCAATCGTTATGGGAAACAACTACTCCTCGGGCTAAAGCCCCGCCAGGCATTGAATTATACCTAAAAACGACCCTCGACCCCTTTCTCGTGTTTCTGCACGATCAGACAAGGTTTCAAAAAATAAAACCCGCCACGGGTAGGATTCGACATTTATCCCGGATGGGAACCGAACGACATACAATTGTTTCGAACTTATTGGTTCTCATCAGTGCCATACACGGTACGTCGATCCAGGACAAATGCCGCCTGAAACCCGTGCTTTGCTATTGGAGAACTACTTGATAACCGCCTGGCGGTTTTGGTAGTTCCTTTCTCGATTTCCGACTTATATGTTACTGTGTTAACTAAATCTTGTATGCTGATAGATCTTTCTTTAAAATCCGATGCGTGGTGGCTCTTGACAGATTCAATTGTGCACGACGTCGAATTGATGTGTTTGAATACTCCAGTACACTTTCTCTCACTGCAGCAATATTTTCATCTGACCAATCACGACGAGGGCTTATTGGTGTTGCCTTGTCAATAACAGAACCCGTATCTTCAAATTTATTGATTAACGACAAACATTTCAGAACACCTTGTTTACCAATCAGAAAACCACCATGTTTCAAAAAAACACTGGACCAAAAACAACAAAACAGCAGAGATCAAACTTAAAACCATCCCTAAACAATTATTATAGTGCAATTAAGTCCGAAAGAATCTAGAAACCTACATAAACCACAAAAAAACCATCTCGAAAAACGAATCGGATCCATGCAATGCAACAGCATATTCAAGATCGCTAGGAACAGTATAAATACCAAGCGTCGAGAACAGCAGTAAATGATTTTTAAAATATTCAACAGTGAAGAGAAGAGTCCAGTCAAATTAAGTTAGTATCCAGTGCATTTCCGAACCAATTCGGTGATCAGTGTGTGTGACTACTAGTGGCATAAGCACCGGAGCAGTAATTCGCAGGCGCGAAACCTGACAGAGATAGAGACATTTTGCCATGATCGCGAATGCCAGTAACAGTAGCAATTCATAGAAATACAAACAGTGCATCCACACATCCGCGCACCTTCCATAAATACCAGATCAAGCGTGTCTTCTACGACGCATCAGCTTCGAAAATCCTTCCGAATTTAACTAAGCTCTGCTTAAAAGGTGAACCACGACTTCCGTGACGCTCCAGCATCGAACACGCTTCCTCGATCGCCAAATCTTTCAGAAATAAGCAACCGCCTCGTCTGTTATGTGCACCAAAGACTCAAATACTCCAAATGACTGAAGTGAACTCTTGAAAATTCATCGTTTTGTCTTGAAAATGCCCATAGACAGAAGTGAACCCAGGAGACATCATCAGAGTTAAATCAAATCAAACGTATGAGAAACCCCAAAAGCAGGAACCAAGAACACGCAAATATTCCCTAACGCGTCCATGCACTCGTTCACATTAGAACTACCGTCTATACTAGATGTATAGTCTTCTTAAACCTGTAACTAAAAAATTGTGCAAGAAATTGAAATAATCCTCTCCAGCTACTGTGTCATAATACTTTGCATATATCTAGTTAATCCTAAACGTTTATTTCCTGATCATATTTCCTGATGATATATCTGGCATCAATGTGAGTTTTTCCTACTGTAGTATACGAGGAGATATTCAAAAGAAATTATTAAAGAAAAAAATTTATTGAAAATGTATTATTAAGAAATTATTAAAAAAAAACTAGATTTATTTTCTGTAGACAAGTATCGTTCATGGAAACCACCGCAGCGGACAGTGATTTTTTTCTTAAGTCAGTCCCACGCCAACATAAAATACTGTTTGTGTGTGCGATGCGATCATATTTGATCGTCACAAAACAATCGACGAATTGGAGAAAATAACTGGAATTTCCTGGAGTTTATGCCAAAGTATCCTAAGTGAAGATACAAACATGAGACGCGTCGTGGGAAAATTTGTTCCACGACTGCTTGCCAATGAACAAAGAGAGAACAGTCTGAGAGTGTGCCATATATTGTAAGAACAGATACAGGCTGATCTTGACATTTTGTCAAGAAGTTATCACAGGATCTTGGTGTTAAAGCCATGACCCCAAAACAAAACAGCAGTCCAGCCAGTGGAACACACCTTCAACACAAAAAAGCACGGCAAGTGAATTCCACAACTTGTCACAGAAAAGCAAACCATCATGAACCATTTACATCCATGATGAGTTATTTTTTCCGACATGAAAGTAGTTCACGTTGAAGTTGTTCCTCAGGGTACCACAACGAACCAAAGTTACTATTTGGAAGTGCTAAAAAGATTACGTGAGGCAGTGTAAAAACAACAACCTTAATTTTGGAGATTGGGGGGGGGACTGACTTCTTCATCATGACAACGCGCCTGCATATACAGCGTTGAAAATCAACCAGCTCTTGACAGAAAACAGCATGACAACAGTTTATCACCACCTTACTCTCCTGACCTAGTCCCCAGTGACTTTTTCTCATTTCCAAGAACGAATAAAAGTCTAGAGGAAAATCGTTTTCAGGGCATTGAAGAGGTTAAGAACAAATCGTTAGAATCACGTAACATCATTAGTTGAGAATATAAAAAATGTTCTGAACAGTGGAGAAACATTGAGATAAGTGCACACTATCTAATGGACAGTATTTTGAACGATGCAATGCTTGATGTTGATTACGAAGTTGATACTTTCAAGATATTATCTTAAATAAAAAAATTAAATAAATAATTCTCGTTTTCTTTGGGTTCTATTTGTTTATTACTATACTTGTGTTGTTTGATCAGAAAAAACAAATTGTTGTTAAATAGATAACTGATTCTCTTGACATCTGTTTATAATAATTTTGCAAAATTCCAATCAACGAGACGATCCGTAAAAAGCAAAATAGTCCCAAGCGATTCGAGGGTGAGCTATAAAATTCGAATGAGTTATTTGAGAACTAAAGATTAACGAATTTAAAAACCGTAAAATTACTAGAAAATGATTTTGTCCGTTACTTGTCTACCACAGCGTACAATAATAAAATTCGTCTTAACTATAAACCGAATGGGTATAAAACCTGAAATCCCCACAATAATCTTAAGCCGTTAACCTCTTTTTTGACATTTCTTGTGATGGTAAGGCTATTAAATTCATTTTTAGACTACCTAACGAATAATTATATCTAACACGCCATACATAATCCCATGTGGATTATTTTTATTTTATGGTCCATAAATCTGTATGATCGGGCTAGTATTCAAATGATGTATCCCATATTTCTAAATCATTTTTATATATAGAGTTGTGTTAAATTCACTGATTTAAAATAATAGGTAAACTATTTAGAAGAAAAAAATCAGTTAATACTACCATACTAAAAATAATAGATTATTCATAATTTTATTATAAATTTAGATAAATAAATATAATAAGAAGTACGAAGGGTATAAAACATATGAATGAAAATAAATCAACTAGAAAAGTACAAGGAGTATAAACATTCTATTTACACTTAAAGAGAATGTTTGAGAGCAATATCAGCTGCCTCTGTGGGTTTGAAATGCGCGCCATTTGTGTTCTGTCAAAGATAGGGTGTCAATACTTAACGGCTGTTATCTATACACCAGACGTCATCAACATGTCATGATAGCGTTATCCATTTACCAATTGCATTACCAATTGCATTTTCAAAATAAATATGGTCCAATTACTCCACCACTCCAAAATGCGCAAAAAACCGTGCATCTCCGTAGATGCATTTCTTATTCGTAAACACCTTGTGGATTTTCAGCACTCCAAATTCGACAATTTTGTTTGGTAACATATCCGTGAAGATGTAACCTTCACCAGAAGATACAAAGTAGGCAATCTCATGAAGATGAAATTTGGCAGTAAACAAGTGAACTACGCTGATGAGGTTAAATATCTAGGAATCACCCTGGATAGGAAACTTCTATGGCGAACACACCTGGAGAATAAATGTCAGAGGGCCATATTGACATTCTGGCAATGCACAAGAGCTATGGAAACAAAATGGGGACTGGGACCAAAGTAGATTCTTTGGATCTACAACGCCATAATTATTCCAAGGTTGACCTACTCGGCAATAATATGGTGGAGTAGGGAATATATTAAAAACGGCGCAGCGCAGCCTTGATAGGCTGCAGGCTCTCTTCCTCCGGGGAACCTGTGCCGCAGGGAGAAGCACCCCAGTCGTGGTCATGAGGGCCATGCTAGGAATGCCATCCCTTGCACACAGGATCAAAATGGAGGCAAGTAGGGCTGCCTACAGGCTTATCTGCACGGGGAAATGGAACACCAACAGTGTGTTTCATTGTGAGTTAACCCGAGATAAGCTTAGCAAGGAAATCTGGGGCAATCCCCAGGACAAAACCAGTAAGACTTTACACTGGAATAGAGCTTGCAAGGTTCTAGTACCAGGAAGGGACGGTTGGGACGACAAAATTGAACCCAAGCACGGCGAAATCTGGTTTACCGATGGATCCAAAACCAGAGAAGGAGTGGGAGCTGACTACTGTGGACCCAGAGCTCGGGATGAATATTACACCACACTGGAGAAATACAACACAGTATTCCAAGCGGAAGTCCACGCGATATTTTGTTGCGCGCAGGAACTTTTGGAAAGGAATAAGACAAAACAAACAATCTGGATGTGCTCGGAAAGCCAGGCGGCACTAGCTGCCTTGGCTGCCGTAGAGCATAACTCCAGATTTGTGAGGGAAACAAAGGACTGCCTGAATAAGCTTTCCAGAAGAAACAAACTCCACTTTACCTGGATACCTGGGCATTCCGGGTGGAAAGGAAATGAGAGACCAGATAGACTGGCTAAGAGAGGAACCACATTATGTGGTCAAAAAACCAGTTGGAGTGCCTTACCAGGAAGGGTTAAAGTTGCTGAGATCCCACTATGAGGATCAGAAAAGTAAGGAATGGCTGGAAACTATCGGCTGCCGCACTTCCAAAGCTCTAATGGAGCTGGAAATAGAAAGATGGGCAGATCAGTTAAAAACATTCAGCAAGGCAAAGACCAGGATTGCTATAGAACTGATAACGGGACACGTCAACCTGCGACAGCAGACACAGGATGGGCAAAGAGGAGTCCCCTCTTTGTACCAGGTGTGACTTAGGGGAGGAGGAGACATCGATGCACTTCCTATGCATATGTCCTGCCAGATCACCTTATAGGATGACATGGCTGGGCAATCCGGAATTATTACAGGACGAAATCAGGAATCATCAGCTGCAGTATATCAAGGCTACAGTTTAGCGGCGGGATATCCTGTCGCACCCTGAGGAAGATAGTGGGATAGAGTACAAAAGCTAAGACTAGGTGCTCGTATCCGTAACAGCCCGCTAGATTCATAATAATAATAATCCGTCAAAATAAAAATGTGCTTCGTTGCTGAACAAAATTGTTTCGCAAAAATCAGCATCACCTTCTTTCTTTTCTAACACCCAATTAACAAATGTACGACATTGTAAATGGTATGAATTTTGTATGCTGACAAATGTCTATATGCTGACTTTTGTATTTTTGAATACTGACAGCTCAGAGACACCCTCTAGACAATGTTGAATTATATGCAAAAATAGTCAAGATGACAATTATCTCGTATTCTTTTTGTATTCAGCTATAAAACGAGGCTACTATAATGTGGTTCTAGAGCATTAGTAAAAATGTAGTTGAAAACAAAGCAGAAATGTGGTTGAAAACTCTTCAAATTAAATTCCAGGCAATACAAAACGTGTAAAATTTATGCTATTAAAGACATTATCAGATTATTATAACTTTTGAGAATGTATCATAGAAGATACTTATTAGTACAAATATCTAGCAAGCAAGCAGCACTTGTCGGTAACGCTTTCAGGATTGTGATTTTCAGAACACGTTCCTCGGCTGGTCGTTATTAACCATTTGACTAAAATATTAATTAAGTCATTAGATAAACAACCGATTCACGTATCTAATTAAAAACAATGCCGGAATGAATAAAATACGACTCGGTTTTATTGGATTCTTATATGGTGAACGTTATGGGTACAGGCGAATCGTAAAAAAAAGGAACGACTGTAAATGACACGGCAACCTGTCACTATAAACTCAGCGACTTATGGGCCATATACAGTCACCTAAATAGCGTTACCTAATATAATAAATGCTGGCAGTGCCAATAAAATGCGCAGAGTTTTCGCACAGGATTCTGAACCATATGTCCCGTATGGTCATTTTGAAATAATATGTAAATAGAGAATAAGTATCTAAACGCCTTCTCTAGCGACTATAATCCAGGTAAATAAAGTTCCCTACGTTATGGACAATCCAGAAACTGATGTAAGCAATTACGCTGAAAATTTATGTTATTAGACGACTATAGCGACAGAAAGTCGTCTACAGATCACATTTTTATGTTGACTGTTTCGGTCAGTGTCGAAGGTATTGGAGGGAAGCAGGAGGCATTGCCTTACGAGTAAGAACAGAGATGGAGAAGAGAGTAAAAACTATTTTTACTTGATTTTATTTTAATATATCGTTTTATTTACTAATTTTAGGCCAGTTGTGTACACGATAGACATATAAGGTGTCTCAGTTGGCACTATAAGATTTGAATTACACACCATTTATGTTTTGACAAAGATAGGACGTCAATATTTCAATGACGTCAATGCGACGTCAACATGCCTGGGTGTCATTTGGAATTATACCATATTATTTGTGAATAAAACTAATAATATTTGACACACGGAGATTTTTTATCGTTGAACATAAAGGATTTTCAGCACACCAAATTCGACAACTTTATATGCTGACGTATTCGTCAAGATGAAAATGTGCTTCATCACTGAACAAAATATTGTTGCAAAAATTGGCACCACCTTCTTTCTTTTCTAGTACCCAATTAATAAATATAGGACGTTGTAAGTGGTCTGTAACTTTTAATTGTTGTATCATCTGATTTTTGTATGCCGACAGATGTAGATATTTCTTTAAAATCCGATGCGTGGTGGTTCTTGACAGATTCAATTGTTGTATACGACGTCGAATTGGTGTGTTTGGACACTCCCGTACACTTTCTCTCACTGCAGCAATATTTCCATCTGACTGACCACGACGAGGACGTATTGGTGTTGCCTTATCAATAACAGAACCCGTCTCTTCAAATTTGTTGATTAAGTTATGAACTGTTATCCCTGTAGATGTTTCATTATGTCCTAATTTTTCTTAATGCAACTGTAAATAATCACTCGCTTTCATAAAACAGTTGTAGAGAAACTATTCGTTGTTGATCGCAGTATGTTGACGTCGTATGGTTTGTAGATGACTCGTTAAATATGGACACCCTACCCTTAACAGAACGCAAATGGCACGCAATTCAAATCATATAAATTAATAAATGAACATTTTTTATCACTAACCAATGCAAAAAAAAAATCGTTATTTTTTACTCGAATCACGCACAATTTGAAAGTAGGTATAGCAGAAACTTGAATCCATTAGGTCTAAGTAGTTTGACAAATTTATTATAGGGATGCCATTAACATATCTATTACCTATATTAAAATATACACTTTACCCGTTTCCAAACACGTCAACACAGAAAGAAGATTCGTAAAAAAGGAATAAATTCGATAAACGAAGATTTATTCAGACGCATTATGCTCAATTTTAGAAGCAGATTTCAGCAGTGCATGACTAAAGGAGGTCATCTTAGGGATGTTACCTTTTGTAAACTAAAAGTGTAACAACGAAATTACAATATTTTATTTTTACTTTTCCGCACTCCACTATAAGCGGAAAAGTAATGTAATCGTGTAAAGAAAAAGTGAAAAAAAATTTTTGGGGTTTCGTTTTTCGGCCTAAAAACCAAAAAAAAAAATGGTTTTTAAAAATGTTTTGCTGTGTGTGTGTCGTCGTTGTCGGCATTTATTCTTGTTAGCATGATAACTCAACTAAATCGTATCGGATCGATCGGGTTTTGACTGATTCTGATCGGAGACGTCTTCCAGATGACACCTATTGATTTTGAGATGGATAGCACACACCACCCCCTCCCTTGGGTCTATTTGAGAAATTTTTTTTGCTAGCACGATAACTCAACTAAATTGTGTCGGATCGATCGGGTTTTGACTGATTCTGATCGAGAACCCAGACGACACCTATTGATTTTGAGGTTGATGGGACACACCTCACCCTGTTCATGGGTCATGAGAAAGCACGACGGTGGACTATTTGAGAATTTTTTTTTGTTAACATGATAACTCAACTAAGTCATGTCGAATCGATCGGGTTTTGACTGATTCGTATCGGGGACGCCTCCCAGACGACACCTATTGACTTTGAAGTGGATAGAACACACTTTACCATGTTCATGGGTCATCAGAAAGCACAATGATGGACTATTTAAGAAATTTGTTTCTTAGCACGATCACTCAATTAAATCGTATCGGATCGATCGGATTTCGACTGATTCTGATTAGGGACGTCTACCAGACGACATCTGTTGATTTTGAGGTGGATAGGACACACTCCACCCTGTTCATGGGTCATGAGAAAGCACGAGAGTGAACTATTTGAGAAAAGTAAAACTGTCGCATAAAACACATATTCTGCATTTATGTGTTGGTTTATTTTTTCTCGGCCACTCAATTTCGAGATAGGGATGTTCTACGTGCGGAAAAGCCCATTTTAAGGTTTTAAAACTGTTTATTAAGTTTTAGTAACAATTAAATATATTTTTCTCATTACATCACAGTCATCCATTACAAACAGTAAAATTCCATTACAGACACAATATATGAATTCGTGTTCTCCTAGTATATTTAGCGCCAACGGTAGGAAACGATTAGTTACGAATCCTAACGAGAACCAGTAGGAGACAATCCTATTTCTACTTATTTAACAGATCACTATATTTAAAAATATAGGTCACAGTTGTTTCAGATGAGTATTTTAAAAGGAGCAACAAGTTCTGTAATTCCCTGAAATGTAAATAATTCCCTTAACTGCATAGTTTTACGTCAAACTGTCAAAACGGGTATAATTATTTTATGTTGGATACTTCATTTTATTTTCTCATGTTGTACTCGAATACCGATCCATCTATTAAAGATGTTTTTTTTTCTAATTTTGATGTATGTATAACTTAACATACTATAGTTAAACTCCCCATTAGTCACCTGTGATATTTCATTTGAATTAAAAAATCACAAACTATAAGTTAATTAAAATAACATAATCGTTTGCAACTTTAGTCTAGATACAATATGTTAACCGAAGATAATTTCACGAGGTCAAGTATCAATGGGTGGCATATCTAGTTGTTACACATTGTGACTGACATATGCACCAAGTATGCATTTACTGTCGAGAATTTATATAATGTAACAGGTTTGTAATGTATGGAATATATTTGGCTTTATATGTACCCGGTTAGTCACCTAAAATTGATCCCCCTTTTATTTCTCTTAATTTCAATCGAATCGAAAAATTCAAAAAAAAATTTTACATGATTTTTTATAAATTTTTTGAATATTTAAACAAATTTTCAAAAACTCTGCCAATTGAAAGGGGGCGAACATTTGTATATTTTTTTTAATGGAACACCCTGTATTTTTTTACTTAAAAGAGTTACCCACAGTTTACTGATCACAAAAATATATAATTGTTGTATCTTTGTAAGTATAGTTCTTGAGATATTCATACAAATATATAGTCACATCACAGGAATAAGTTTGGCATAAGACCATAAATCAGGAGAGTTATGTTTTTGAGATATAACGACACATCTTGTTTTTTAAGAAAAAAAGTATGAAAATTCTTTGATGCGGCAACACATAATAATTATAATAAACAAATAAACCTTTATTAGAATGGCAACAACAAAGTTTAATGAACACAAAACCTAAATAACGAAATAATGATAAAAAAAAACAATGCGCAACAATAAATAACATAAAACCAATGAACTTTATTAAAATTAAACATATCTATATGTTCTCCACGTATCCTCTGTTTCTATCAAGGCACAGTTGGCATCTTTTAATAAATTCATTTCTAACGTTTTCAAATAAATGAACATTTTGCCGCAAATCTTCTATTTCTTGACTGATATAGTCCTTCAACTCATCCGAGTTATTATATACCGAATTTTCGTATATGTTTTGTTTTAGTGTTCCCCACAAAAAGAAGTCCAAAGGACTCAAGTCTGGGCTATTAGCAGGCCAATGTATAGGACCGTATGTTCCTATCCAAAATATATATTTGTCATTTAAATATTCCGTTACGTTCCATACAGAGTGTGTAGGAGCACCATCGTGTTGCCAAATAACAGAATTCCTGGTTGGAAGGGGAATATTATCTAAATAGTTCTCTACTTCACCCCGAAGAATATTCAAATACCGAAGTGCATTCAAGGACCCATTAATGAATACGGGACCTACAATTGTGTTTTGATGAATACCGCACCACACATTTACTGTATTATATCCTAGGGTTTTTATCTTTTTTATAATATGTGGATTTGCGGGCGCCCAATAATGTGCATCTTTCCTATTAAAAAATCCAGCCGTTGAAAAGCTACTTTCATCGGTCCAAAATAAATTTCTTAAAAAGTTATTGTCGTTTTCTGCTCTCTCAATCATCTCTCTACAAAAAGCTCTTCTGTCGGCAAAGTTATTTTCAGTTAAAAGCTGAACTGGCAAAATACTATAAGGCTTATATTTGTGACGTTTTAATATACGTTTTATACTTGCTTGAGACCGATTCGATAGGACTTGAACCTTGACGAAGTTCTAGTGCAAACTGGAACGGGTGGGTCGGCTTGCGCGTTTTAATGATTTAAGGAGCCGTACCATAGGTTTAACCATAGTGGGGGGGTCCTTATTGAAAAACCAGACTAAGACAAGTCCCTGAAGGAGGGCAGCAGCTCTTTCAGTAGTCATAGTGGCAGAAACCGCGAGGGTTGGTATGGTGCTATGACACACACGACTGCGATGTGGAAGGCAAGAGGAAACCACCACATTATAATCCTCAGAACAGCTAGCAGAAAGCTTATCCTAAATTAATGATGGCGTCTCCTGGGACAAAAAACTCCGGAGGTAAAATAGTCCTCCGTTCGGATCTCCGGGTGAGGACTGTTCCGGGAGACGTGATCGAGTGCAATAATAATAAGAAGTGTAGCATTTCACGAGTCGGAGCGTGGAATGTCAGAAGCATGAGACAGGCAGGGAAGCTAGAAAATCTGAAGATAGAAATGGATAGGTTAGAATTAGATATAGTAGGTATAAGTGAGATGCGCTGGCCGGAAGTAGGAGATTTTTGGAGCGGTGACTATAGGGTAATACACACAGGATCGGCAAATGGAAACGCGGGAGTAGGGATCGTTATGCGGAAGAACGCAGGACAGTGTGTAGATAGCTACCTACAATACAGCGAGAGAGTAATGATGGTTAGGTTAGATTCGAAGCCAGTGGAAACAGTAATAGTGCAAGTATACATGCCTACTTCTAACCACAGCGAGGAAGAGTTAGAAGCCGTTTATTCGGACATAGAGCAGGTAATAGGATTTGTGAAGGGTCATGAAAATTTAATAATAGTAGGAGATTTTAACGCAGTCGTAGGTGAGGGGAAAGAAGGAGAATTTGTAGGGCCTTATGGATTAGGAAACAGAAACGAGAGAGGTAGCAGACTGATAGAATTCTGTGAGAAGCACAAGATGGTAGTCGCGAACACATTGTTCAAGAATCACGTTAGGAGGCGGTACACATGGAAAATGACAGGAGGGATAGACAGGTATCAGATAGACTACATTCTGGTTAGGAAGAGATTTAGAAATCAAGTAAAAGACTGTAAGAGTTATCCAGGAGCAGATGTAGACAGCGATCACAACTTGGTAGTCATGAAAGCTAGATTAAAGTTCAAAAATCTGAAAACCCGGAAGGATAAGAAACGTATAAATGTAGACATATTGAGGGATCAGAATATGAAAGATAAGTTCCAGGAGAAAACAGATCAATTAATAAATAAAACGAGTAAGGACGAAATCAAGAACGCAGAAACTGAGTGGGAGGGTATCAAGAATAGTCTAGCTTCCGCGGCTACGGACGTTTTAGGACACGATAAAAGGGAAGCTAGGAAGCCCTGGATAACGGACGAAATTTTAAACTTAATGCAAAAGAGACGAGGCTACAAAAACAGACGAGACGAAGAAGGACTGAAAACGTATAAGGCAATAAAGTGGGAAATCATTAGAAAATGTAGAAAAGCGAAAGAACAATGGATAGAGGAGAAATGCAAAGAAGTAGAAGATAAGTTGCAAGTAGGTAAGACCGATGAGGCTTACAAAATAATTAAGAGGAACTTCAGGGATGTAGGAACAATAAGTAGAAATGTTAGGAGTCAATCGGGGGACATACTGATAGGAAGAGAGGAGAAAGCGGATAGATGGAAGCAGTACTTAGGAAATTTATACGAGGGTCAGGAATTAGGAGAGATATTAGAGGAAGAATCTAGCATCGATAGGGAAGATGTAGGAAAACCTATATTGAGAGAGGAATTTGAAATAGCACTAAGGGGACTAAAGAATAATAGAGCGCCGGGTGTAGATAAAATACAGGCGGAAATTTTGAAATGTGCGGGACAGAAAGTAGTAAATAGGATGTTTGAACTGGTAAAATATATATACGAAACGGGCGAGATGCCGGAGGATTATAAGAGGAACATTATCGTTACTATACCGAAAAAGAGAGGAACCGACAAATGCGAGAACTTTAGAACGATTAGCCTAACTTCCCATGCGTCAAAAATCTTAACTAGAATAGTGCAGAAGAGGATGGAAAATAGAGCGGAGGAAATACTAGGAGAAGACCAATTCGGGTTTAGGCGAAATAGGGGAACTCGCGAAGCTATTCTGGCGCTAAGAGTAATGTTAGAGAAAACAATAGAAAAAGGAAAGAACGCTTATATAGGATTTGTAGATTTAGAAAAAGCTTTTGATAACGTAAGATGGGAAAAAATGTTCGAGATACTAAAGAGCGCGGGAATGAAGTATAGAGATAGGAGAGTAGTACACAATCTATACATAGAGCAAACTGCTGTTATAGAAGTAGAAGGGGAAGAAAGGGAAGTAGGTATTAGGAAAGGAGTAAGACAAGGATGTACGCTATCACCACTAATTTTTAATCTGTACATCGAAGAGGCGATTAATGTGGTAAAAGATAGAGTGGATTTCGGGATTAAAGTACAGGGACAGAAACTAAAAATGCTGAGATTCGCGGATGATATAGCAGTATTAGCATCTAGTAAGGAGGAACTAGAATCAGCATTGAACGAAATGGAAGCAGTGTTGACAGAGGAATACGGAATGAGGGTGAATAAAAACAAAACTAAAGTGTTAGTGTGCAGAGGGCGCGAGAGCAGAGCAAAAACGAAAGTACAAATTAATAATGAAAGATTGGAGGAAGTTAAAGACTTCACTTATTTAGGAAGTAAAATAAATTGGGATGGAAGAAGCGATAAAGACATAAAACAAAGAATAGCGCAGGGTCGAGTAGCTTTTAACAAAAAGAAAGCACTTTTATGCTCGGGGGTAATAAACTTAGAAACAAGGAAGAGATTTTTGAAAACATATGTATGGAGCACGGCACTTTACGGCTGCGAAACCTGGACGGTAGGGGAAGCAAGTAGGAAGAAATTAGAAGCTTTTGAGATGTGGTGTTACCGAAGAATGATGAAAATACCATGGACTGATAGGGTTAGAAACGAAGAAGTATTGGAGAAAGTCGGCGAGAAAAGGAGTATGTGGAAAAACTTAAAGAAGAGAAGAGATAGAATGGTAGGCCACTTGCTGAGACATGGGGGAATAGTCCGCGATATTTTGGAGGCAGAAATAGGAGTGAAGAAAGGCAGAGGTAGGCCTAGATTAGACTACTGCTCGCAAATAGTAAGGGATGTAGGTTGTAGCACAATTAGCGAAATGCGTAGGTTAACACAAGATAGGAGAAGCTGGAGGTTAGCGTCCAACCAGTCTTAGGACTGATGACCTAATGATGATGACTTGCTTGAGAAATATTAAATTCTTCTACAGCAGTGTTAGTAGATTTATTGGGGTGTTCGGTAAAAAAAAAGTAAAACGTCCATTTCCATATCTTTTCCTGTTTTGGGCTTCTTTCTTTCTCGTTTCTTATATTTTAAGGATTCGCTGTCCCCAAACTTGAGATAAATATTAGAGAAAGTGTTTTTGGAGGGAACGCGTCTTTCAAGATATTTTCTTGCATATTCTCTTTTAGCTATATATTTGTTTTTATTGCTGGTTAAGTAAATTTCTAATATTTCTTTCCTTTCGACTAATGAATATCCCATATCAATATATTAGATATATTAACAAGTGTATTAAAACTTAACTTAAAGCGTATTAATAATATAACAATCAAACGTAAGTCAAACATAACATAACTGTCAAACGAAGCATTATTGTTTTTTTAAATCATTTCGGTTCATAGCTCTCCTGATTTATGGTCTTATGCTAAACTTATTCCTGTGATGTGACTATATATTTGTATGAATATCTCAAGAACTATACTTACCAAGTACAACAGTTATATATTTTTGTGATCAGAAAACTTTGGGTAACTTTTTTAAGTAAAAAAATACAGGGTGTTCCATTAAAAAAAATAAAGAAATGTTCGCCCCCTTTCAATTTGCAGAGTTTTTGAAAATTTGTTTAAATATTCAAAAGATTTATAAAAAATCATGTAAAATCCTTTTTTGAATTCTTCGATTCGATTGAAATTAAGAGAAATAAAGGGGGGGGGGGTCAACTTTAGGTGACTAACCCGGTACGTAGGCATGGTAGATAATATATATCCTACAATATAGAACATACGTATAGTTTATTTCTTGGCTATTTGCCAAATAAAAAATCTCAAAAACTTCCGGTGCTTTGTTTTTATGGATAGGCTCAGGTAGACTATTTCGTTTATCGACAAGATAAGAGCGTTTTTTATTTGGCAAATAGCGATGAAATGAATAGTAAATACTTATTTTCTCTTTTTACCTAACAACATTTTACCTTAATGGCAGTATAAACGGATAAACTATAATATACTCGACATATACCCGCATTGGACACCAGAGACTCCTTCAAGAAAACCACAAAAAGTGAATATTTGAGACATAATAACTGGTGATAGACTTTGAGACTGTATTTCTTAAGAGAAAAACGTGAAAAAACTGTAATATTTATTTCAATTTTTTACGTTTCGAATTATTGTCCGCTTTATTCAAAAGAGATGGATAGGCAAACGATGAGCAACAGGGATCTCCCGGCACAATCCTTTTAGATTTTTATTTGTGGGGTTAACTCAAAGGTGTAGCTTATGTAAATCGACCAAGTATCACTCAAGAATTGAAGATTGGAATAATGAAAGTTCTTTCTGAAATTCCGCCTGATACAATTAGTTGTTTTGTGAATGTTGTCTAGGATCGAATGTTATCATCGAGCTCAAAATGATGGTTACTTGTAATATTTTTAGTTTCGATTATTTTCGTTGATTATAATAGTTAAATTAAATATCTATCCAGTTTCTTGAATATTTACATTATTTATTGACTACAAACAAAATTCTAAATTTATTTTGACTTTGAAGCAAACATTCTTTTTTAGGCGAATTATTGTCACGTTTGAAATTTGAAAGCTGGAGTTATTAGGATTTTAGAGGGTTGTAATTGAGGGGTAAAACAATCCTTATAGGTGTTGAAAATAAAAATTGATGTTTCCGAGGAGTAAGCAGAGTATTTTTATTTGATCAATTTTGTTCCAAACTTTAAGGGCATGCTATATATAAAAATAGTAAGAATATGTTATTTAAATTTATTAAATAGAAGTACTTAACATGATGGTACGTCGGATATAGTAGATATCTATAGTACCTACCCAATTATTTTTAAATACTACAGATCTTAAATTCAAGGCTTCTAAATATAATGAAATCAGTTAAAAATATACTGTAAATTATTAACTAGAACATTTAATTAATACATAGTATATCTATTAGTTTAACTAGACCCAAATAATATTCAGGCATCCTTTCTGCGCATTACTGTTCAAACTATGCAACCTACCGCGTGATAATTCATTACTATTTCTAATTTCGAAACTGACCGCAGTACAGTTATTTAAATGTAAATACTTCGAAAACTATTTAAGTGATTAAGTGATCTACTTTTCTATATTAATAGGTAGCAATACATATGAACTCTTAGATCTTTATCTGTTTATTTTTAGTCTCAGTAACTTAACTGAAACAAATGAGAAAGTATTTTTATTGCACAATTAGTGTCAAATATTATAGATATCGTAATATTTATTACGTTCCAATTACGTGATCGCGTAGGGTAAAAAAAGAAATGTGGAAAATTAATTGTTATTTCTATCAGAATGAAATTTCGATGTGACAAAAATAATGTGCGGCATACCACTACGCTCATGCCCGTGTTTTCAACAGAAGCTTTAATTCCACTTAAAAGTAAATCTTCATCTCATAATAATAATTAAAACTGCATAATAAACGTTGTATGGCATAGTTAAAGATAAAATAAGGCAAGATATTTCATTAATAGTAAACCTCGCTGTTAAAATATTTAATGTATGTTGGTTACACTTACATATATAAAAAACACTCATAAACACTAGACTTTATGCATTTGATGGAAGTCAGAATATTTCAGAATATATAGAATGATATTTTAGAGAGTGATATTTTTATATATTTAATTCATATTGGAAATAATTCTATTAGCGAGATATACTCGTACAAGAATTGCTGATTACTATAAAATGATTTTTATACATATATATGATATCACAAGTATATAAAGTTGCTAAACTGATAGTAATAGTGGAGAATATAGTATTTGACAGCATATTATAACGAGCACTAATGACACAGTATTTGAAAATGCTTTCCAAATCAAATTTTGAATTGATGTATAAATTTTGAAATGATCTTCAGATGATTTAAAATGACCTTTAGATGATTTACAATGACCTTGAGATGGGTATTATAATAAAGGACAGGGTTATACATAAAATTTATCATCTATGCCATTCCTAACTCCTCTTTTTTTCAAATTGTCAATGAACCAACTTACGACTTAACATTTTTGTAATATTTTCAGATTGCTCGAAAAAAATACAAATATTAATATACATAAAACTCATTCATGTATAACATATATAAAATGTATTTGTTTTTAATTTTTTTTTTAATTAGTATCTACAGAAATCGATCCCCCCCCCCCTCCCCCAGTGGGACTCGCACCGAAACATACAATGACACCCCCCAGTAATAGACCCAGTCGCCACCTTGGACAACAGTGATAACATTTTAGCCACTTTGATTAGGAGAATACGATGCAGCCGCTACACTCTTCCGTGCAGTGCCTACGGAGCAAAATTCTGCACTCTTATTAGCTCCACGTAGCGCAACTGACTTAAACACTCATCGTATTATCTACCAGTTTAATTGAATTACCAAATTATTTATCAAAAGTATATTTATTACTTGGCACAAATTTAACACAAAATATAGAAAAAAAATTACAGATAAATCATGTTTTCTTTCTAGCGTTACCTGAAATGATGATATCTATTTGTACTCAAAAACTAAAAGCCAGAGTTTCAGAGTTTTGATGTTCTTTCATCTAAGTAGTAACGATGAATTATTGATGATGATGATGATCTTCCTGTCACTCTTTAGAAAAAATAAACTCTAAAGGGTTTTTTTTTCTGAAGAAGCTGATATGATAGAATTCCAAAATACATACCATATAATATATAATATTCATAGAGTGCTTTCGAAAATCACGAGTTTTCAGTAAGGTGTTTCCTTATTTACAAATAGAAACATTAGAAATAGGAATCCAAATACACCTTTTCGTACACCTAGACCTTGTTTTGTGATAAATTTCTTGTGATGAGAAATAGAATTAGTGGAGCATGTCATAGGGTTGCTACACAGAAGTAGGTTGTGACGATATTACAAAGCTTGTGTAGAAACTGATGGTGATAACTTTCGACCTTTATTCTGATTACTGTTAGAAATTGTCACCCCCACTACCCTAAGTAGTTTTCTAATGTACGTAAAAAGCCAGCTTTCCAAAAATACATGCATAAAATTATGCATCGTTCTACTATCGAACTTCTCCCAAATTGGCATAATCAGTGGATTGTTAAAGCAGGTTTAATAAAACAGTAATGATCATCTGATGATTAATACACTTATAATCCCTATAATCAGAATCAGTCTAAACCCGATCATTCCGACACGATTTAATTGAGTGATCATGCTAACAACAGATATTTCTCAAATATTCCACCATTGCGCTTTCTCATGTCCCATGAACATGGTAGAGTGTGTTATATCCACCTCAAAATCAATAGAATCCAATCAGAATCAGTCAAGACCTGATCAATCCGACACGATTTCGTTGAGTTATCGTGCTAACACACCGAAAACAAAAATTAAACGCTAGAAAAAAAAATTTTTTTCATGATTACATCCGCACTCAACTATACACGGAAAAGTAAAATTAGGAAGATACAACGAATGATCTCATGACTTATGTTATGATTCTATACTTGTTTCTTTTATGTGACTCTAAAATCTGCAGATCTACCATATGTCTGCAGATTTTAGAGTAAACTACTAGCTTACAAGAATATTTAATTTCAACAAAAGAAAACAGTGGATTCACATTTCTTCTTCGAGGGTAACCACTAATGAAATTTAATACATGCACTGAGAACGAGTTTCCAATGTCATTTAAAATAATCTTGTAGTCTACATATAT
The DNA here is from genome assembly GCA_037954035.1 of Rosalia funebris. Classification (NCBI taxonomy): domain Eukaryota; kingdom Metazoa; phylum Arthropoda; class Insecta; order Coleoptera; family Cerambycidae; genus Rosalia; species Rosalia funebris. The sequence continues at coordinate 12,466,452 of JAZFAV010000018.1, forward strand.
ATTGCTGTATTTAGAAATGGATATGGAGATAAAAGGGATATTTCGAGACACCCCGTACAGAATATTTACTTCAATGACAAAACAATAATCTATTTCAGAAATGTTGATAGACCCACCTACTTTTCCACTACCTATCGGTTAACAAAGATTTATTGTAATTCGTCAAATGCATTGTACCTATAAACATACATTCTAAAGTGTCACGTTTAAATCTGAAAAGTATCAATCCCATGTATCGATAACATTTTGCCATAAGTTTATAATTTTTCAACGTCGAACAGCAATGCACGCAATAGTCTTGTTGATATAATTTGTAATATAATACGATTTTGTATTTACAGTTAATAATCGACTGTATACATAGGTATGTAAGGTGAGTAAGACATGTAAATGACATGTTACGTTCATACCGAATAATGCTTTGTGCACAGTTAGAATGAAAGAATTTTAATTCTGTGTGGAAGTTATATAAAACTATATGCTAAATAAGGCTTTTAAAATGAGTACAGGGTGTATCGAAAATGATGAGTAGACTTCGCTGAAACGACTGACACGCCAAAGGCGGAGCTACTACATAGTTCGTATACATGAGCTGATATTAAACAAAACACAAGTATTAACAGGACATGTGGCATCTAAAAAGACACCAAATTCTAAGGAATAAGCAAGGCCAATCCCACACGGACTTATTGACGATTGTGGTGGGGTGTAACATTCCCTGGAATCATTCAGACAATCGTATATTCAAGAAGTTTATTGGCAATTGCGTAGGGGATCAATATAGATACCATATCTCAGTATACATACCAGATATAGGAGATCAGTATAGTATAGTCAGGTGAAGATACGTAATTACTCTATAATGTATCGAAATTAATAGTCACAGATCAATTTTAAAAAAAGCAAATTGAAGCTCGGATTTTATAGTTTTCAGATCTTGAAATTCAAAGTTGAAAATTTTTGATCATCAGCAGTTTTTAAGTAATCAGAAAACCATCAGAGTTTACAATTACAAATTTTTGCTTGCCTTTCACGAGGTCCACGGAGCTCAATAAATTTAATTTTTTTCAGTGATTTCACCATAAACATTTTTTAGATAATTTTATCCTCTTTAATTTGAGCGGTCTAAAATACGATGGTGCGATGATTTCTCGTCAGCATTTCCTTACACTCGTCTACCTGCATGAAACAAATACTCTTCTCATTTTCAATGGAGAAAGAACGTGGTTGTACTGCACGGTACCTTACTCAACAATTACGATCTTTTTCTTTCAATTGTTGAACCAAAACGTGGAATTTTCCTGCTTGATACGGGCTCAGTTCGCAACATCGTCTTTCTTCAATTCTTCCGTTAACTGATACTTCACAATAAACAGCAAACATATCCATTGTTTCAGAATAGAAAATTATGTTGAGACATCATTATCATTATCATTACGGTACTACTGCTCTATGAGAACATCGAGATACCAGTTAGTTTAGCTTTGCAACAGTTACGATGTCTCCACCATCTGCACTTCTTTTATAGAAAAAAGTTCAACGGTATGTCGGCATCTAAAACAACCATTCTATATATTTTCAACGATTTTAGTTTCAAAGGTAAAGATGGGGCTGTTATGCATTTTTGCCATTGTCAAGATACGGATCCACATGCCAGCAGTAGAATGATGACAGCTTTATATATAGGCATAATCTTGTGGTGTGGTAAGGGCTTTTTATCTCCACTGATGTTTTGCTATGATTCACCAGCATGCGTAGGTATACAAACTTATAACAGCCTGAAATTTACAGTTTCAAATTTTCAGGTGCCTACGTATTCCTGGTCAACTACATACTTAGCATGGTCGACGCCATGAGCATATGCTGAGACCTACAGCTCTTTGGCGACCGTACGAACTAGCGATTCTGCTAAAACCTGAACAGATTCAATGAAAATAGCCCCTGTTCTTTCGAAGTGGGGATCATGAATGACTTCCCCTAGGGTTATGTTGAAAATTTTACATGGTAGTGTGCCTGTTTTCTTCCTTCCCTTCCCTTTAAATGTTTGAAATGTGTAATAAATGTAATTTTTATTTCTTTGTGCCATTACTTCTATTTTACGAGGGCACGGTACTACTATTTTACCTATCCCGCTAACAGATACAAACGCAACCATAAGCTTAATATGGGAATGGAACCCAGGCCCGATTCACTCTAAGCCAATGATCTAGACCATCTCCAAGCGCCAGCATCTTTACCTCGGATCAATTCATAGGGAATATAACTTAGAGATCTTCTGCAGGGTAATTATAGGACTATTTAGCCTCACATGGTCTGACTATACCTATAGATATCGACATCGATTCGGATTCAAACCGAAAATCGAGCAGTTAAGACAGTCTTTGTCATTCGTGTTAGTTTACTTTACCTTTGATATTGTTAGATCATTCATAACCTCATACAATTTTGAACTGGTAAAATGTAGGACTAATAAGACTAGGAGAAGAAAACGAAAAAGACGAACAACACGAAGAATAATAAGGATGAAAATGTTATCGTTACTTTAAAGCCAATAAACAAATGATACATTTTCCCAGTAGGAAATTCTCAAGCATTTGAAAGATTTAGGGTAGTTTGGTTCAGTGTGAATGGAATAATAAGACAACGAGAAAAAAACGAAGAAGACGCACAACACAAAGAATAAGAAGGATGGAAAAAAGAAGAAATGTACTTTCTGTACACCTTTCCACGTTTATAAACGAAATACTCGTGAAGTTTACAGAACGTATATTAGTTTAATTGACTTCGTTTCAAAGTAAACAGTTTTAAAACCTTAAAACGGACATTTCCGCACGTACAACGTCTCTATCTCGAAATTGAGTGGCCGAGAAAAAATAAACCAACACATAAATGCAGAATATGTGTTTTATGCGACAGTTTTACTTTTTTCAAATAGTTCACCCTCGTGCTTTCTCATGACCCATGAACAGGGTGGGGTGTGTCCTATCCACCTCAAAATCAATAGATGTCATCTGGTAGACGTCCATAACCAGAATCAGTCGAAGCCCGATCGATTCGACACGATTTAATTGAGCGATCGTGCTTACAAACAAATTTCTCAAATAGTCCACCATTGTGCTTTTTCATGACCCATGAACATGGTAGACTGTGTTATATCCACCACAAAATCAATAGGTGTCGTCTGAGAGACGTCCGCGATCAGAATCAGTCAAAACCCGGTCGATCCGACACGATTTAGTTGAGTTATCGTATTAACAATACAAATCTCTCAAATAGTCCACCATCGTGCTTTCTCATGACCCATGGACAGGGTGCGCTGTGTCCCATTCACCTCAAAATCAATAGGTGTCATGTGGAAGACGTCCCCGATCAGAATTATTCAAAACCCGATCGATACGATACGATTTAGTTGAGTTATCGTGCTAACAAGAGTAAATGCCGACGAGAACGAGACACACACAGCAAAAACAACTTTTCCGCTTATAGTGGAGTGCGGAAAAGTAAAATTACACATGTATTTAACCATTTCTTATAAATGAAACTCAAAAAACAGAATTCAAACCCACAACATTAAAATATAAAATAGACGATTAATAGAATTCTGCATTCTTGTTCAGACGTGATTTGGCTGTTTGGACATCGGGTTACTATCGACTATATAATGGTGGAGTAGTTGCCGGACAAGGAGGTCGTTAGTTAATCTTGTACACAAAGGGACTCCAGCAGCGTGTACGAGTAGAATATCCTATCCCGATGTAATCTGGTGACACGAGCGCTAGCAGGAAGCGAAACTGTTGCAATATCAGCCGGACACTATGCAACTCATAGGCGTCACAATCCATTCTTGTGTTTACATTTTACTTATTTTTCTGTGAAATGTCAGCCATCCATCTTTACAATTTTTTTATAAGAAGTAATTTATTTTAGAATAAAGTCTGCTATTCAAGCATACCAAATACATAATAATTTACTCACATCTGATTCATTGGTCTAGATTACTCATATTATTTACAAACACTAAAATCCGTACTTTTCCATCCAAATAATATGCCTGGGCTTACGCAATCGCAGCTGATTGTCTTCAATGTTTAATTCTACTTGGCTTGCAGTTTTACATGCAAATGTTTTAAATATTATCTAGGTTACCCACTTATATTCGTATTTATAACATCCAATATTTCGTAATATTTGTAACTAATTTCATTAATTTTTATAAGCAATATAATTTTAACACATGTTTACAATATTACATGTAAAAGAATAATTGACATGTAAGTATGGTCCAATTACTTAGTCCACCACTTCAAAATGCGCACCATTCTGTGCATCTCTGTGGATGCATTTGCTTTTCATGAACGGTATGTGGATTTTCAATACCCCAAATTTAACGATTTTGTTTGCTAACGTATCCGTCAAGATGACAATGTGCTACATTGCTGAACAAAATTTTGTTGCAAAAATCAGCATCACCTTTCTTTTTTAACACTTAACTTGTAGTAACTTTCTATTGTTGTATTAACTGAATTTTGTATGCTAACAGATGCAGATATTTCTTTAAAATGCGATGCTTGGTGGCTTTTGACAGATTAAATTATTGTTCACAACGTTGAATTAATGTGTTTAGATACTCCCGTACACTTTCCCTCACCGCAGCAATATTTTCGTCTGACCGACTACGATGAGGACGTACTGGTCTTGCCTTATCAGTAACAGAACCCGTCTCTTCAAGTTTCTTGATTAAGTTACGAGCTGTTAACTCTGTAGGAGTTTCATTTTGTCTTAATTTTGTGCGAAGTCTTCTTAGTGCAACTGTAAATGATCACTCACTTTCATGAAACAGTCTTACACAAACTATTCGTATTTGAACTGTTAAACGCGGCATATTGACGTCGTATGATTTGTAGATGACAGTCGTCAAATATTGACGCCACATCTTTGACAGAACACAAATGACGCGCAATTGAAATCCTATAATTCCCCTGAACTGGGACACCCTATAGGAAGCAGCAGATAGATGATATTTGCCAATTCCTAATATTAGATGTCGTCATCCGAATGTTTTGGTGGTGACACTCCTATCATCAACAATCATGAATTGTTCTTCAGTAATCTATTTTATAATCCTGTACTCTCCATTCTATGTTGAATATCATATAATATTTTTCCATATTTTTGTTATAGGTTCAAAATTTAAAGGTATAGTAAGTACGTTAGGTACAGTCAAAGCTTAAAGGTTCTGTAAGTATTGTCTGCTATTTTATTCATCTTCCTTCATTTTGATTAAATGTCTTAAACATTTCAGTGATTTTCGCGATTTCCGTGGGACTCCTACGTAGTAGAACTAGTACCTCAACTTATTGCCACCCATCTAGTCCAGGAATACTAACCACATTAAAGAATAATATTCTCGGGTGTGTTTTGTATCTGACAAAACCAACACTCATCTGTCTAAACATTTCCTTTTTTTTATGAATAGCTGCGGAATATCCTTTTTTGCCGAAACAGATTGAACATTATCGAATGGTCAAACTCTCCCCATTCTGAGGATTCTGTCATCTTCAATGTCATCTCATTAGTAATTCCACCCTCACCGCATTTGTGCATCCTTTCCCAAGCTGATGTGTTTTCGTTCATTCACTGACCAAGAAAACCAGTAGTGTTATTGTAACTACCTGTATTGTCTCCATTGATACACTTCTATTTCAGTAACATATAAGTCGGGAATCGAGAAAGGAACTACCAAACCGCCAAGCGATTATCAAGTAGTTCCCGAACAGCAAGGCTATTATATAATAACTATAGGAAACAACTACTCCTCGGGCTAAAGCCCCGCTAGTCATTGAATCTTACCTAAAAGCGATCCTCGACCCGATCCGAACTTATTACTTCTCATCAGTACCGTACACCGTACATATTCTATTGGCTGATGGTATGGGAATTACAAATCCCCTGTTTTATATGTTTTTTTATATTTTAGCACATCCATCCAATTTTGGTCTGCATAAAAAATTATAGAGCGAACAATATTAACAAGCATTTTTCATTCTCACTAAATGAAACTCATATGTACCACAAGTGTATAACTAACATGAATACGCAACTAGATGGAAATCCTTAACTTTTTTCAACAAGTAATACAAACCACCGTCACAATAATTATCGATTGCATGCACATAGTTAAGTTAATACTCGTAAATTTAAAAAATACTATGTTGCATTGGAACGAGTTTTCATCGTTTAAATCGCATGGCAAGCATTCCATTTAAACATATTACCAAGAGTCGTGGTTTATTTTGTTTAGAGCCGCAAAAAAATATTTTGCTGCAGAATATCCAGGCACTGCCAATCAGCGAAGATCCTCTATTAAAGACGGCCAGGACGATGGACGACGTGATGGACTAACAATGCAGCCGTCAATTTCGGACAGGCAACAATTAAAGTTCGCCTGCAATATCCGATACGCTCCATTCAAGTCATTGACGCACGACAGTTGGTCCGTACGTATCCGCCGAGCCGTTAGTATCTTTCACTGGGAGAAAGAAGGCTCTATTATTATTATTTTTTCTTATAATAGGACGGCTGATGGTCCGCGCTTAATCGCCGATAGATCATTAAGTGACAATTAGAAGGCGAATTTCGATCTCATGATGGAATTATTGTACTCTTTTTTGTGGCCCGTCCAGTCGGTGGTTAATAGAAATATGGGACATTAATGGAGCATTCTCTTATCGACACCATCTAGTTCTTATCGCGCATTTAAAGCAAAAAAAGCAGTAGATATTTATATTAAATGATTGGAAAATGATAAAACGCTATGATTTAAAAAAATGTATAATGGATATACTCAGATATTCAGATCAAGAACTATCTTGGTCAAAGGTAGTCATGAAATGCAAAATGTTCGTCTTAGTCCATGCCATGCGTTTGAAATAATTATGTCAAAGTTTGTCAGGCTACATGCCATACTGACATTATTAATAACTTCATTATTATTACCTATAGTTATCAAATATAAGATAAAATAATAATGGCTTATAAGTTTTAAAATTAATACTAATAACGTTTTTGTTAAGAAAAATCGTATCTTATGTTGCATTGTCTAGAATTATCGATATTGAAGTTCATCATCATGTAGACAAGGAGAAAAGTAGAAGACGTTTCACTCGTCATAATATCAAGACTTATAAACCAAAATTTCTACATTGAAAGAAGGTGATGAAAATGAAAAGTTACATTATTGCTATTGGGTCTAGGGATATTATTGAGAAGACCGGAAGTTTCTACATTAATTTTTGTTTAGTGATCTACCGCTACACTAACGGGGTGGTATTTTCTCAAAACTGTAGATACTGAGCAAGAAAATCCTCATTGAGTCATTAATTGTAAGGACCAGTTTTCAGAGAAAGTTATGGAACGTACATATGCTGTGGAATTTTAAGAGATAGAATAATTGGTCAATTTTGCTTTAATAACTCGTTACATTCTGAGCGTTTAGTTAACTTTTTCGATACGGAATTATTTGAAAATATTCTTCTTAATGTGGGACACGTGATGTTTTTCCACCTAGGTGGTGCATCCATCCATAATTCCAGAATTGTCCGTCAGTGGTTCAACGAACATTTTCCAATGCACTGGATAGGAAGAAATAGTCTTTTTGAACTCTGGTTTCCTAGCTCCACCGATATTACACCATTAGATTTTTATTTCTGAAGAACGGTGAAGAATAAAGTTTACAAAAGAAGGATCAGAAATCGAGATGAACTTTGTACTAAAATAAGACGGGCCTGTCTGTGGGAAAAACCAACACTCCAGAGCTGGCTGAGAATAGTAGCCAATTATAATCGTAGAAGAATTGAGAAATGTATTCAATTTGAAGGAAGATTAATTGAGAAACGAAATTGAAATTAATTTCAATTACCAAATGTTAATTGTTTATTTTTTAAAGTATTCTTTTGTCAAATCGACGATTCTATTCAACATTTTTTTTTCATTTCCGTGGCACCCTATTAAATGGAAAACCAAAGTTGTAACCGTGAGTGGACTTCAAAAATATTGAAAAAACTAAGTATACAAATTTCGCTTAAAATTTCGATGTTGATATATAATACACTATGTACGAGGGTTATTCAGATATAAACGAGCCTTTTGCAAAAAAAAAGTGTATTTTACATTTTAAGAAGAAAACACAGTTTATAAATATTTTTCTACATAGTTCACCTCTTTATTAATGCATTTTTCCCATTGAACAGGTAGTTTCTTCATGCCGTATTCGAAGAATGACTTCGGGCGGGTATTCAAACAACTGCGCATAAACTGTTCAACCTGTTGTTCGTTCGCAAAGTGCTCTCCTCCAAGTGCTTCCTTGAGAGGTCCAAACATATGGAAATCACATGGTGAAAGGTCAGCGCTATAGGTAGGGTGGTCAAGTGTAGTCCAATGTATTTCAGCCAATTTTTGGGTTTTTAGGGCTGCAGTGTGGGGGTGCGATTATTGTGCGACGATCGTGGAGAAAATCCACGAATAAGACTCCTTGAGAGTCCCAAAAAATCATTGACATCACCTTCCCAGTTAACAAGCGAGTTCTGGCATTTGATGGTCCTGGCTCCCTCTTTTTTCTCCACTCCATACCCTCTCCCTTTTCGACTCGGGATTATAGTGGTGAACCAAGTTTGATTGCACGTCACAATACGTTGCAAAAAAGCCTGAAATTCATTTTGAAACCGACCAAGAAATATCTGACAAACTTTAAATCTTGTATTATTGTTTTCTTGGGTAACCAGACGTGGAACCAACCTCGCCGAGATTTTTCGGAAATCAAGGTGGTTTCGGATAATGGTCTGTACACTTCCAACACTGATTCCCGTTTCCTTACTGATTTCTGTTACAATAAAGCGACAATCTCTTTCAATGAGCTCGCGAACAGCTGTAACATTGCCACGCGTAATGCCGGAGCGGGGGCGTCTTCGGTGACTCACATTTTCTACTTCTTCACGCCCTTCTTGGAAGTCGGCACACCAGGATTTCACTCGCGGCCATGAAAGTGTATTCTCCCCGAACTGTTCACGTACTCGGTCCCGAATTTTGGCTGGTTTAACGCCTTCGTTCGTTAAAAACTTTATTATGATGCGTTGCGCAACCGAAGGATGAACCTCTCTTTCGCTCATTGTGAGGACAACTAAACAAACCGATCGGGCGGTCGGCTTGGCCTTGAGTCATCTAGAGGGGATATCTACCCCCTACCCTTCCCGACGCTCCGCTTACCTCCAACACGCTTTCTATGTCCTCAGAAGTAAAAGGTTCGATTATATTTGAATGCCCCTCGTAATGTACAACTTACACGATACAAGGTACAACTTTTCACGATATCTTCAACGCAATGGAAAATATCTGGAATATGCCCCATTTGGGGAGGCTGCCGTTGTCTCAGTATATTCATCATCATGAGGTCATCAGTCCTAAGACTGGTTGGACGCTAACCTCCAGCTTCTCCTATCTTGTGCTAACCTAGGCATTTTGCTAATTGTGCTACAACCTACATCCCTTACTATTTGCGAGCAGTAGTCTAATCTAGGCCTACCTCTGCCTTTCTTCACTCCTATTTCTGCCTCCAAAATATCGCGGACTATTCCCCCATGTCTCAGCAAGTGGCTTACCATTCTCTCTCTTCTCTTTTTTATGTTTTTTCACATACTTCTTTTCTCGCCGACTTTCTCCAATACTCCTTCGTTTCTAACCCTATCAGTCCATGGTATTTTCATCATTCTTCGGTAATACCACATCTCAAAAGCTTCTAATTTCTTCCAGCTTGCTTTTCCTACCGTCCAGGTTTCGCAACCGTATAGTGCCGTGCTCCATACATATGTTTTCAGAAATATCTTCCTTGTTTCTAAGTTTATTGCTCCCGAGCATAAAAGTGCTTTCTTTTTGTTAAAAGCTACTCGACCCTGCGCTATTCTTTGTTTTATGTCTTTATCGCTTCTTCCATCCCAATTTATTTTACTTCCTGAATAAGTGAAGTCTCTAACTTCCTCCAATCTTTCATTATTAATTTGTACTTTCGTTTTTGCTCTGCTCTCGCGCCCTCTGCACACTAACACTTTAGTTTTGTTTTTATTCACCCTCATTCCGTATTCCTCAATCAACACTGCCTCCATTTCGTTCAATGCTGATTCTAATTCCTCCTTACTAGATGCTAATACTGCTATATCATCCGCGATTCTCAGCATTTTTAGTTTCTGTCCCTGTACTTTAATCCCGAAATCCACGCTATCTTTTACCACATTAATCGCCTCTTCGATGTACAGATTAAAAATTAGTGGTGATAGCGTACATCCTTGTCTTACTCCTTTCCTAATACCTACTTCCTTTTTTCCCCTTCTACTTCTATAACAGCAGTTTGCTCTTTGTATAGATTGTGTACTACTCTCCTATCTCTATACTTCATTCCCGCGCTCTTTAAAATCTCGAACATTTTTTACCATCTTACGTTATCAAAAGCTTTTTCTAAATCTACAAATCCTATATAAGCGTTCTTTCCTTTTTCTATTGCTTTCTCTAACATTACTCTTAGCGCTAGAATAGCTTCGCGAGTTCTCCTATTTCGCCTAAACCCGAATTGGTCTTCTCCTAGTATTTCCTCCGCTCTATTTTCCATCCTCTTCTGCACTATTCTGGTTAAGATTTTTGACGCATGGGAGGTTAGGCTAATCGTTCTAAAGTTCTCGCATTTGTCGGCTCCTCTCTTTTTCGGTATAGTAACGATAATGTTCCTCTTATAATCCTCTGGCATCTCGCCCGTTTCGTATATGTATTTTACCAGTTCAAACATCCTATTTACTACTTTCTGTCCCGCACATTTCAAAATTTCCGCCTGTATTTTATCTACACCCGGCGCTCTATTGTTCTTTAGCCCCCTTAGTGCTATTTCAAATTCCTCTCTCAATATAGGTTTTCCTACATCTTCCCTATCGATGCTAGATTCTTCCTCTAATATCTCTCCTAATTCCTGACCCTCGTATAAATTTCCTAAGTACTGCTACCATCTATCCGCTTTCTCCTCTCTTCCGATCAGTATGTCCCCCGACTGACTCCTAACGTTTCTACTTATTGTTCCTATATCCCTGAAGTTCCTCTTAATTATTTTGTAAACCTCATCGGTCTTACCTACTTGCAGCTTATCTTCTACTTCTTTGCATTTATCCTCTATCCATTGTTATTTCGCTTTTCTACATTTTCTAATGATTTCCCACTTTATTGCCTTATAAGTTTTCAGTCCTTCCTCGTCTCGTCTGTTTTTGTGTATCATTTAAAGTTAATTTGGTTTCCTCGAAATGTACGTCTACATATATAGGACTACAACTGCGCCAAATCTGGATTTCAAAATATGACGAAAATATCCGGATGTCTTCATTTTAAATGAGACGCATGGTATATAAATAAGCCACTTTGACATTTAAGTACCTAATGCCGCTAATTGAAAAACATCTATTCGCACTTGTACCGAATTTTTTATATGCTTTGACATCGACGGTAGAGTTCATGCGGAGCCTTCAATTTTCTGATGCCGAACGGAGCTACAGGCAATGAGAAATTCAAGTTGATAAATCTCTCTGCGATTTTGCTTCTCAGCAAGTTTGCATACTGCAAACCTAAGCTGACAAACTAAGCCGAGACAAGCGACACGGAACACCCATCTCGATCGAAATCCCATTACAGCTTGAGCGTTAAAAACGAGAGGAATTTCAATAGCAGTTACATTGTACGTCTGGACGCGAGCGGACATGAATTTGCACAATTTCCATGTCGAAGCTAATGACGGCACGTTACAGGGTTTCGTATTATGTCGCCTGGGCCGCCGTTAAATTCTTATTTACATAGATGATATCAAAACTGGAGCGTGAAGGCGACGCATCCTTTACCATCTGAGCCACTCCGACTACAAATAAGGTCTACCGTTGCAAATCTTTCACGTGCTAGATGCAAATCGTCCCGTCTGTTTATTCTTAACTGGAGACGGTACAACAATTAAAACATATCAGCTGCCATGATCTACTAATGAAATAATGGGGACTTGTCGATGAGGAGAATCGATAGCTCTCCAACATCGTACAGGAAATATTTCATTACTGTGACAACCTAGCACTAGCAGTCGTTACTTCCACAGCTTACGAACGGCAGCACACACAGGGCTATGGAGAATTTATCGGCGTAATTTCAAAATTCATGTAATAGAGATTAATTTAAAAATTATTATTTCAAATATATTCAGTGATTTACTATTGATTTTACAAATATAAAAAAAAAATACTTCCATCGTTTTTATTAATTTTTTATAACAACTAACAAGGGTATGTTGAACATCTGTACCTTGTTAGATAGCTACCCAAATAAGAGAATTGTTACGTTGATGATTATTTAAAAAAAATATATTTCTGGAAGTTTTTATTTAAAATTTTCACATGATCGAAATGTTTCCGGATATTTGTCAATCCAAACGGATGACCATAGTGTTGGACAAGTATAATCTTGTAAAAAAGTTAAAAAAAAAACGATAAATAGATTCTTTGAAAAATAACTTTAAGCAAAAGAAGATGTAATTTTGTTTTTAATGAAAATTGAAATACATATCTGAAAAACTTTTGGGTGACAGATATTGTGGTTGAAAACATTTTAAAAGTGGTCTACTATCAAGTCTCCGAAGGAATGTATCCAATTACAAAATATTCCGGTATAGCTTTCGATGCAGGGAATAATGTGTTTTTTAATTCACAACGGAAATGAGTAAAACAACTATAGTAGAATTATTTTATGAAGAGCAAGTCGGCAATAAACCATGCGACAAAGAGCAATGTATAGCTTCTTATAGCTTACCTTCTCCCACGCCAATGCAGTAAAAGAATGCTACGCGCGCAAATGATTTATAGGCAGTCTTATTCAGTCAGACATGCATCTGTCTTTGTTGCACGATTTATTGCCGACTTGGTCTTCATAAAATAATTCTACTATACTAAGTTTTATACCACTATATTTACACAGAGACATAACTGCAGTTTCGACAATTTTTATGTCATTTTCAAACGATGATTCAACTAACAATAAAACACAAAACTCTGTTCCTATAATATATACTATCCAAATACAGAGACTAAGTGTTATAACAATAAGCAGGTAGTTAAGGTTTACAAGAAAACGACTTTTACAAATGGTGCAATCCCTACCATCAAATTGTGAGAATTTCCATGAATATTATTAAGAATCATTATATAGGGGGTTAATTAATTTGGGTAACAGTAAAAAGAGGAGAATATATCGGATTAATTAAAACTCATAAACCGGATAATCCCATTAGACCTAGTGTAGTAGTGGCATATACTAATAGTCCAACTAGAAATCTAAGTAAAAAATTTAATTTAATTTTTAAACAGTATACAGATTTTAAACATGCAGTAAAAACTCATTAGAATTAGCAGAGAACTTAAAGCATACCCATAGCCCACATAATTCATTTTTGGTATCATTTGACGTTAAAAATATGTTTTCAAATATTTCTCCGGAGGAATGTTTAAATTTAATTAAAATTGACTAGACAAAATTAAATTAAATAACACTATAGCAACAGAAATTCTATTAGCTTTCGACACATGCATCAGTCAAAATACTTTCAACTCAACAATCAGTTTTATATACAAAACAGCGATCTACCTATGGGATCATCTTTAAGTCCTCTACTAGCAGATATTTTTATGTCTAATTTAGAAGAACTAATACTAAATTCTCAACAGGGTAAAAAGCATATTCAATTTTGGTATAGATATATGGACCATATTTTAGCTTGCTTTAAAGGTACTACTAGACAACTAAAAACTTTCCTAGATAGTATGAATAACTCCAAAATAAAATTCACGATAGAACGAGAAACAAACAATAGCATACATTTTCTAGATCTCACTATCACACACAAAAATAATTAATTCATTGATGTTTTTCGAAAACCTACATATACACACATAACTATCTCCTTTGATTCTTGTCACCCATATTCGTATAAAATAGCTGCATATAATTCAATGTTACAAAGAGTTTTTTCACTACCTTTATCAGAAACACAGATAGAAACAGAACTTACAACAATTCAAAATATAGCCGAAAACAATGGTGTACCAACAAAAACTATTACCAAATTAATAAACTACCTTAGCAAATTCAGTTCAAATTAATAAAATCAGTATGCTTTTAAATTAATATATTCATATATTATAGAAGATAAACAAATACATTATGCCATCATCACATATTATGTGATGCATTGTCAATAAGAATATCAAACATACTCAAAAAACATAATATTAAAGTAACATTGAAACCACAACAAAGGTTATCAAATTTAGTTTATAACGCCAAAGATAAAACTAATAAATATGAAAAATCGGGAGTTTATAGGTTAAATTGCTCGGAATGCAATAGCATATATATATATATAGGACAAACGGGACGTAAATTCAGAACTAGGTACCTTGATCACAACAAATCCTTCAGGTTACAGAAAACAGATTCTACTCTTGCTAACCATATCTTAGAAAGTGGACATAATTTCCCAGATATTAATAATATGAAAATCCTACACCATGCCAGCAAAGGTTTAAAACTTAATTGGTTAGACGTAATAAAAATCTATAAATACAACCATAGTGATAATTTTAGCTTCTTAAATGATCAAGTAGATATACTATACTCTCCTCTTTTTACTGTTACCCAAATTAATTAACCCCCTGTGTAATAGCTTTTAATAATATTCATGGAAATTTACACAATTTGATGGTCGGGATTGCACCATTTGTAAAACACGTTTTCTTGTAAACCTTAATTACCTGTTTATTGTCATAACACTTAGTCTCTGTATTTAGATAGTATAATATATTATAGGAACAGAATTTTTATATTTTATTCTTAGTTGAGTCATCGTTTGAAAATAACATAAAAATTGTCGAAACTGCAGTCGAGTTTCTGTGTAAATATAGTGGTATAAAACTTAGTAGTTGTTTTACTCATTTCCGTTGTGAATTATGAACTACCACAGAGTAACGGCTTCCTCGATTAATTTCGTATTTTTTAATTATCTGTATTAATAAATAATATGTAAATAACAAATATTTTACATATATCTCTTAACAGAAACTAGTAAAGTATTTACTGTTGAAGATTTATATATAATTTAATTAAAAAGTTTGTGCATACAACTGTATCATAGAAAATATTAATTAACACTATACAAATAATCAATTACTACATTGTATATTACGCTACATGTTATATCTATAAATAGTTCATTAATTATACACAAATACATTTTATGTATGTACCTTCATATAATTATCTGAACACAAGATTGCGATTATACCCATGAAAATTGAAAGCTTCGTCCGTATTAATTTCTTTCGCATTAATTTCTTTTATCGACCATAACCTGCTGTTATACATATCAATTTCTTTTCAATTACTTTACATAGTGATGTTGCATTTTATTATTAATTAATATGGAGTTATCATAATGGATGCGGTTTATTAATTTTTTAGTTGAACATGCTGCTTTCAAAATAAAATACGTTAACGATATGGATAGTAAAAGCTACACAAGATAATTAAGTATGCAGTAGTCAATTAAAGAGGTTGAATTTTTTAGTCAGTAGAACGTATCATGTCAATACATATCGAAAACAGGATTTCAGTTTTCTAAAAACACAAAGGTTACACGTTTCTCGATTTACGGTTAGCCAACTAAATTGGCACCATTGAGAGATAATTAAAGCTGGCGATTAAAATAGTTCTAAGCTTCTCTCGCTGATGACAACTTGATTGGCGAAACGCGTAATCTATCAGTGTTCCTGGGAAACTGTTCTTCTCTTTTTGTTGCTGCATCGAAGATTCTCCATCCCAGGATAAATAGATATCAACAAAATTGTCCTTATTTAACTTCTCTTCTTGTTTATTCTGTCTTATTTATTCTATGCGTCTCTATCACACAGGCCTACAAATTTTGACATTTTGAAAATTGAATTGTGTTTGATAAGCGATTTTAAGTGAGTTATTTACGATGCTATCATATCTACCTTCCGTTTTTGTCCCTCATGTAAGGTTAAAAATAAAGTAAAAAATAAAGGAAAAAATACATTTTAATAAACATTGTACTTAATAAACATTAAAAATCATAGTAGAAAGCAGCAACATAAATAGTTTTGAGTTTCTAATTTCTTTTTTTTTCTTCGAAAATCTCTCCGTTTTTAACAAAACACTTCGTTTTGTAGTTTTTCTTGATTAATCATTCGTTGTATGTTCTCTTTTCAGCATCCAGTAGTAATCTGCCATGATCACCACATCTCATCGACCCTGGTACCTCCTTTCCATCTCCTTTATGTCTTGATAGAACCTTTCACCTTACTCCTCACTAGCAGCACTGGATTTTCTGGAAGGTAGTCCAGATGAGCATGAAGAAAATTAATATTTATGCTCATATTACAACTAAGTTATTTAAACTTATCCAGCATTTTGCTGATAATTTCCTCATACTGCGGATGTTTATAATTTCATAAAAAAAATTCTGTTACATTTTCAAAGCATATCCAAGATTCTTCTTCAATTTCTGTCATTGTATCTTCAAACTGTTGGTCCTGCATTAATTTTCTTATTTGTGGTCCTACGAAAATGTGTGCCTTTAATAATGCTTCAGAAAGAGCTGAAAATTCGCCACATAAGTACTTAAAACAATTCCCATTTTTATCTATAACTTTTACATATTGCTTCATTAACCCTAATTTAATATGAAGTGGCGGCAAAAGATTTTTTTACGGATCAACCAAATTTGCATACATAACGTTTTTGAACCAAGTGTTAAGTTTATAACAAAATATATTTGGTGTATTGTTACAGCTTCTATGCATTTCTAAACCAAGGTACAAACACACGACGCGATATCAAGAGTAAACGTGCACACATTAAAAACGCACTACAGCGGCTATGTAAATACCCGAATAGCATAAAACCAGAATATCTCCACCGGCCAACCCTATTTCGGTAAATCCCCCACACTTGTGTGTATGTTTCAAACCGACTAAACACAGGGGCGCCGCAAATATTGAGGCAAAATTTAATTGTATAGAACTTCGGTTTTAAAAACTACAAATTATTGTTCAATGTACATTTACAAATGCTGGTGCGAGGTGGAAACAAAAAAACAGTGTTTCTGTAGTTCATGGTATGTAACTAAGCCGAAAAGTCAAAAAAAGTGCGATCACAAAGTCTCTGTTGGCCTCTGTTATTAGACAGCAAATATGATACATTTCTCTGTTATATTGACACTTCACAAAAGACGAATTTTACTAAATGCTTACTCTAAGAAGACGGAAAAGAGGAATTAGGGAATATGAAAGATTGACAAAGATTCAGACATAAATATCCATAGAAGTAGATTTTAGTGCTACTAAAATTAAACAAGGAAATTAGGCATAAGTCTTATATCTTCTTAAATTTCTTAAAAAATTGTATTGATCTGAAGAATAGAAGGGTTTATTACACTTATTTATGTTGTTATGTTTAATATAAAATCATGGTTGTCTCGTGCAAACTGACATATACATATATAATATTTAGATAAGCATATTACTAACTATAATTTTTAGGCGAACTCTCATTAAAAAATAGAAAACATCACTTCGCACAGCATCAAAATTGTGAAAATAAGAATTTTTCATACGAATAAAAAAACTATTTCCACTCTATTCACATTTATCAGCTAACATTAACATGAACTACACGCTTCATCCACTGATTGAATATTTAGTTACAATATAAAATATTCGGCCGTGTATAAGAAATGCTCGAACCATATTTTGATTGAACAACTAGGCTTTATATACTTATTAAAATTTATATTTATATTCATTTATTCATAGTCAATGAAGTATGTCAACCATAGTATTTTTCAAGAAGTATAACTATGTTAGATGGGTTATTTTAATGAAACTAATAAATCAAACGCTATCGTCCCACGCTCCTTTCTGTAGAACACAATTATATGTTAATCTGCAGAATAATGGATAACGCCGTATGGTGCAATGACAATAAAGTCATTCAGATAAGTACTGAGAATTCAGTAGCACTTACTTGAATTTTCAGTGCGTCAGATGGTGTTACAATATAGGAAGATAAGATTATAATATAAATTCAGGTTGTGGTCATTGAGAGAGGCTCAATCAAGTAAGTACAAATGTAAAATGAGACGTCACAATGTCAACTAAACCACACCTTATTTATAATAAAATTGGCTTCGTATAATTGAAATCATATTTCGTATTATATTTTGTATTAATAAAATATCAATAATGTACGTTTCTCTGTTTTCGATAACATTCTCCCATTTCTCAGTAAGCTTCATAATACCATTTTCAAAAAACTTTGCGTTTTGTTCGCAAAAACATTTTTAAATGATTTCTGACTACCTCGTCACTGGCAAATATTAAGTCTCGTATACTGTTATCTATGGAGCGGAATAGGTGAAAATTAGAGGCCGGAAGGTCTGGAGAATACGGTGGATGGAGTAAAACATGCCACTCTAACTCCAACAATTTCCTCCGGGTGTGCAGAGAAGTGTGAGGTCGAGCGTTGTCGTAATGGAAGACAACCTTCTTACGATTTACAAGTCTTGGGCGCATTTCCTACATAGCTTGGCTCAATTTTTGTAGTTGTTCGCAGCAAACGTCCAAATTTGTTTTTTCGTTCCTCGGGAGTAGCTCAAAATAAATGATTCCTTTGAAGTCCCCCCGGACGGACAACAAAACTTTTCTGAGCTGAAGCCTTGCCTCTGGTGTGGATTGAGAAAGTTCACCGAACTTTCGCCCACGACCTTTTTCGGTTGACGTTGTCGTAAATGATCTACTTTTCATCTCCAGTAACCATATTTCTCAAAGAGGGTTCGCTACGTTGACAAATCCTTAAGATATCGCAGATGTTGATGCGATCCATTAAATTGGATTCGCTGAGTTCATGAGGAACCCAAACATCGAGTCTACTGATAAACCCAAGTTGTTTAAGGTGATTCTGTATACTAGATTTTGATGTCCCGATTTTTTCAGCAAGCTCACGTATGACTTGGCGAGGATTTGCCTCAGCTAAGGCTCATAATGCTCTGAAAGGACTTCTTTAGGTCGGCCTGACTTTGGGGCACCCATGAGGGATCGCCAGATTAAAATCTCTTGAACCACTTTTGACACATTCGATCTTGAATAATATTTTTACCGTACACAGAACACAATTTGCTGCATATTTCAGCGGCTCTTTTGCCTTGCTCTTTTTTTTTAATAAAAAAGCATCACGTGCCTAAAATGCTCGATAAATAGAATATTTTCTACGTAAGTTTATCGGATGCCAATATTCTGTAAGAGTGGTGACATTTGGATGACTGCATTATGGAATGAGCAGGGCAACTGTTCTCTGGTCAATCACCGCCGGAGACATCGTCTTGCTTATGTGTTTTTTTTTTATCAAATTTGTTTGCCTCAACGTGTGAAGGGCAAAAGGACATCCATTCATTAATTGAGGTGGGTCCAACAGTAAATTCTGGTAAAACATTATTTACCATTTCAGCGTTAATTAGTCTTACATCGTTTGAAATTGTCTCAACAGTATTGTCTGTTAATATATACCATAGGGTAATATACCGTAAGATAACCTCACTTAAGATAGTTCAGTAGAGTAGACGGTTCAGTAAGTTATGTCTTCTACCAATCCACTTATTGAGGAATAGGGTATTTAGGTATTCAGTATTCGTAAATAATATAGTGACGCACCACCATGTTGGTACCACACTGAAAGTTCTGTTCTTTTTAAATTTTGCATTACTGGGTTGCCACAAGTGAACACATACATTGCATTATGCAGTGCCACAAGTGAACGGCTATAGGAACTATGGGCTTTTCAACATTTCGTATCCATAAGTTGACTTTCTCTGAAAACTATGTGTTTCATGTAATCCAATTAGAGTTTCCAGCCCAATACTTGCAATCCAGTCCTTTTACTGAGCCACTTAAGCAAAACATGGCATCGTCATAGAAAGCAACTTGATTTGGGAATTGGCAATTTGACTGGAGAAGACATATTACAAGCTGCGATACGACTGAAAGAATTTGATTGATGAATATTTTCCTGAAGCGTACACACATGTACATATATATTGTATGCATAAATTTCTTCTATACTTAAAATTCCACAGTGTATCTGCAGAAAGTAGAATAAAAAAAAAATAGCTAGAATCACTGTCGAAGAGAGAGAATAGAAATACCTGCACTGAAAATCTGCAATAATAAAACTTTTATCACTTTTAATGGCGTAAAAATGGTATAAAATTTCACTATTTTTAGTATTAAACTTAATGCAAGTATAATTGGTAAAATATTACACCACAATAGTTATAATAAACTTATCTTAACATCAAGAATGTACCAATTATTAAATAATGAATTTAATAATTGGGTAGGTACACTCTTGATTGCGTTACTATTACACTAACGCCGCCTATGTAAATTATTATTTTTATTTCCAGCAAGGACTAAATTCCCTCATTATAAGAAGAATTATTAATAAATATTCAAACGCATTTGGGTGTTAACGAAGAACATTTATTGCTTATTAACCTGGGAAAATATTCACATTAGAATAAAATCATAATATTTAATTGGAAAGCTTGATAATATAGGTACTATTTCATAGGTATCATAGTTAAGAATTTAGTTGCGTTGCTCCAGAATATATATTTTCTAGATTTGCACCAGCCCATAGATTATACACCAATATTTCATTAGTGCAATAAAGAAATTAACTTTATATATTAGGAATATATATATATATATATATATATATATATATATATATATATATACATATATATATATATATATATATATATATATATATATATATATATATATATATATATATATATATATATATATAATAAATTTTATTGTATATCAAAGGCAAATATTTTATTTTCCTTCATTGCCTTTCAATAATGACAATGATTTTTAAACGTAAGTAAGACATGTGTGTATGAGAACTTTTTTTATTTGAAAGAATATTTTGTGGCACTAAGTATGAAATATAATGTCGTTCAAATATCCACCGCGATTTTGCTTGGTGGCACGTATTCGGGACGTTCAATTTTCGATGACTTTGTCGCATAAATCTGGCTGAATTTCCTGGATGGAGTTCGTTATGTTGACTTTTGAGAACATAAATGTTTTGCGACTTATTCGCATAGACCTACGATTTATGATAGCCCCAAAGGAAGAAGTCTAAAGGCACGATTGGACAATCTCGGTGATCATTTCACGTCACCGCTGCGCGACATAACCATGCCCTCAAATCGCTCGTGCAGAATTTCTATCGTGGCATGCGCTGTATGGCAGGTAGCGTCGTCCTGTCGGAACCGCATGTTGTCGATTATCCGTATCATCCAGTTTACGCCACAAGAAGTTGCTTATCATCGATCTGTAGAGCTCGCCGTTGAGGGTTATGGCAATGCCAGTTCTGGGTTGGAAGAAGTACGGACTGATGATTCCGCCAGATAATAAATCCGCACCAAACAGTGACTTTCTCGGGATACATTTGATGCCGGTGTATCTTGTATGAATTGGTATCGTCCTCAATCCGACAATGCTGCTTGTTCACATATCCATCATCCAAAAATGGGTCTCGTCGCTAAAGATGATTTTTTTTTGCGAAATTTGGGTCAACTTGCAACTACTCCAGATCCCAATCAGCGAACACACGGCGTTGTTTATGGTCCCTGAGTCAGTTGGATTTTATACGAGTGCAGACCCAAGTTCTGACGCAAAATTTGCAAAGGTGAATTCGCAGAAAGGCCAGATTCTTCTGATCGACGAGAAATTGACTCAGACCTTGGATTTCAGTGACGTACGGGTGTTGATTGATCATTTATTAAACCGGTTGACTCAAATTTGGCTACTAAATGTGGACTCGGCGGTTGTGAATAGGATAAAAATCACATAATGAGCGGTACGGTTCTTGAATGGAGCACTGATTTTGAAAATAAAATTTGATGATTCTCCCACGTTGTTGAACGCTATAACCTTCCATGGTGAATTTCCATACACTACTGAATAATTGACAACAAATTTGACAGACGTTGCTGTAACAACATGGCCGCTATAACTTAATAAATTTCGAGCATCCCTATTGAAAAACCCTGTACAATATGGACAGTAAAAGTAAAACTTACACCAAGAAGAGGTGAAGTCATGCTGATATTATTTTACATTATCGAAATGAAAACTCTCACCATCGAATGGAGAAATTCTACCAGGACCTTCTGACATTCACTTTACACCAAACTGGTGTGTACCCTCATATGTACCCCGTTGGGTGTGAAATTAATTGGGTGGGTTTACACCATGTTTTAAACAGTGTATTAAAATTTAAATTACTAAGTTTCTCAAAACAGTTGTTATATAATCGGCTAGACAATTTTATGCTCCATAATATATAGAAGATGTTCCTTTCTTCATGGTGTGAAATGATGTCATCAAATAAGGATGTTGCCATTTAAATAAAAAATGTTGATGACTTAATTACCCCAACAGTGATGATGTAAAATATACGTATTACAAAAAATGTAATGTGTATTTAACAAAGAAAATCCGGTCTACTTGATAGGCAAATGGATTACTTTTATTTGGGCATTCTTGGTCCCTTTGTCTATTACGGGGGTGTTAATAAAATTGTATTAATCCTTTGTTATAGAATCTGTCCTTTTGTTTTTTTTTAACGAAAGTTCCCCGGAACTGAGTCTCCTCTTTCTTTTAAAAGAGTCTAAAACTCCAAAATGCTCGTCATTGCATACTTCCACTAAAGTATATAATATTAAAAAGTATATATTTACCATTTAAAGTAAATATTATTTAATATTGAAAAATGCTTAACAATGCACGATATATGCACGTATTCCTCACATTAATTCTATAATATTAAAACGCAAATATTATTTTTCATAACGTGTTTTTAATAACACTTTCTACAAGAATCCAGGCATCAAAGTTATGAATATAAACAAAATGCGCTTTCTTCGAAAACGAACCACCGACTTTCGGCAAAATTTTCAGCCACTTAAATTAGGCCTCTGGCAATCACAGATGCCTGGGCGAGACATTTTTCACTAGTTCTCGTCCCTGCTAGGACAAAAACGAAAAAATTTCGCAGGAATGTCGCATCTTCGGAATTATACGAAACGGCATTTAAAATATTGTCGCAGCCAAAACAAAAAGGAATATCAAACACCAAAAGAAACTGTAGCGTTAAAATTCTTTCTATGCCACTACGTTCCTGGCTGGCGTTTGCTCTCGGACGAGGTGGACGCTCTGTTGCGAGATGGACCGCAAGACGATTCGTATACTGGTTACATACGAAGTTTCAAAAGTAAAAACTTGTAAAACGAAATGAACAACCGACGATCGATGCACCGTGCGTTGCTTAAGTTTCGGTCATCCCACGAACAAGTTTTTCTCCACAAGTTTGAAGGCAGGTCTTTGTGAAGTCAACTCGGATTCGGTTAACTGTCTATTGAAAAAGTTTGGAGAATTAACTGTTTTGGCGGTATGCGAAAGCATACATGTTACGCTTATTTTATTACTAATCGTCATCAATTTCGTAATGGTCAGTCGTATTTACATATTAACGACGAATACAATACACGAACCTAGGCTCGTAATAATTCGGCCAAGCATAATTTTACAACTAACATATTTAAATAAAAGTAATCACTCTCAAAACTATTTTATTAAAGAAGAATATTGGTAACAGAAACAAAGCATAAACTTTTAACTTAAATGCGATGAAATATTACTACGTTATGATGTGACAACAAGTTGGTTAATAAGAAAGATTAAAATTCGCGGTTGAGAATAGTTCGGCCAGTTGCTGAAATGCATA
The DNA here is from genome assembly GCA_037954035.1 of Rosalia funebris. Lineage (NCBI taxonomy): Eukaryota > Metazoa > Arthropoda > Insecta > Coleoptera > Cerambycidae > Rosalia > Rosalia funebris. The sequence goes on from JAZFAV010000018.1 coordinate 12,490,446, forward strand.
GTATGTAAGTATGGTGTGTTACAAACTAAACGTTTGTAGCATACCATATAAAATAGAATGTCAAATGTTGTCAAAGTGAAACAGAAACTTATCTGCTAAAAACTCTCTGATAAAAAAAAGCGTCTGCTAAAATTCTATAAAAAAATAGCATCTGGAGTGTCATTAAGTGACAATATGCGAAAATCAATTGTTAATGCTCATAAACAGGGGCTTTCGGCTCGGAAAATATCTGCTACGTATTCGTTGCCTAAATGTACAGTGCAAGGCATTATCAACTTGTATATAAAAAAAAAACTCGATGCACAGCCCAAAGGAAGAAAACTGGTCGACCACCCCCTGTATCACGCTTAAATCAACATGCTCTGAAGAGGGTTGTAACAACAAGCCGACGATCCAGTGCAAAAGAAATTATGGTATTATGGAAGCAAGCTACTGGAAAACATATTTCTGTATCTACAACTAAACGCTCAATAAAGAAAGTATGATACAAATTCTACAAAGTTTGATTCTTATCAGTTTTCTTTTGAGCTTACTGATTTCTCCTTCACGCAAAAGAAAAGCTGTTATTAACCAAACGACAGAAAATCACTCGGTTACAGTAGGCACTGGACTTTACAACAATGACACCATGTAATTTGGAATGACGAATTCAAATTTGAAATCTGTTTGGGTGATACCAGAGAACATGTGCTAGGAACCCCACAGGAAACTTATCATCCTGACTGTTTGGTTAGGAAAATTAAATTCCCTGCGTCTCTTATGATCTGGGGGTGTATGAGTGATATGGGCGTAGGAAAATTGCAATTTCGTGGGTGGTACTGTGACAGCAGAAAAATATAAACAGATATTGATAGACAGTTTATTGCCGTCAATACCAATATGTCAAGGCACTGACGCGCAGTATATTTTCAGCTAGATGGTGCTACGTGTCAGATAGAAAAAACTGCATAGTTTGGTTTATATAACATGTCCTTGTTATGGAATGGCAGTCTCTCTAGACTCTAGCAGTCCAGGCCTCTCGCCAATAGAAACATTGTGGTATAAAATGAAAAACAGTTGGGCAAACATCCAGCCCGTTCAGTTAACGATCTACACACCAAATCACAAGAAATTTGGGACAGCACGCTTCCAGAAGAGTGCGTTAAGCTGGTAGATACAATCCCTGTCAGAATTAGTGCTATTATTATTAATAAAGGTGATGTAATCCAGTTTTCATGAAGTGGCCAAACTATTCTGAACCGGGAATCTTAATGTTTTTTATTCACAGACTTGTCACTGACACATCATAACGTAGTAATATTTCATCGGATTTAAGTTAAAAGTTTATACTTTGTTTCCCTCACCAATATATTTCTTTAATAAAATAGTTTTGAGAGTGTTATTACTTTTACCTAAGTACATTAGTTGTAAATTTATTTCCTGTTGAACTATTATAAACTTGGGCTCGTATATAAACTTTGCTGTATAAAACTCTGTCGAAATTCAATGAATTTCTGATACTACAAATTTCAAGTTGTTACCTGAAATAGATATACAGTAAGACCCCGCTTAACGCTGTTTCGTTTAGCGCTGTTTCAATTTAGCCGGCTCTTTTATTTCAACCCGCGGATTCACCGAAATTGTGCGCAGCGCTAGCTTTCCAAATATGTAAATAACATATCCGAAACAGTGTAGTTGTGTTTCTTGTTTGGTGCGGTGCGGTAGTCTTTCTAATGATGAGCTTAAGGAATTAATTGAGCAAGAAGAAAACAAAAATATTGATAGTAGTGATTTCGAAGAAGAGCAAAAAGAGGTTTCGATCGCGCTGGTAAAAAGGAGTTTGACCACTATAACTGAAATTATAGACCAAATTGTTGAAAATGATCCAAATTTTGACAGGAGTTGAAAAGCAAGACGGGGTGTTATAGATGCTTTATCCACTTATCAACAACTTCTAACAGCACGCAAAAGAAAAACGCAAACTACATTAGATGCCTTCTTGACAAAACGGCAGAAAATTGGAAACTCAGAATAAACTGAATGATCTGACTGACTTGGAATTTTATTTGTTTTTATAAGTAAATTCGTTAATATTGTTTTTATTTTTGTAAGAAATAAATGTTTTGTTTTATTTTTATTCAAAAAACATACAGTGTGAACAAAAAAAAACGATAATTAAAAAAAATGTTAAAAAATCTTAATTTTACGGTAGTTTTTGGGGAGTTTACAATTCAAAAATACATTAAAATAAATAAATTTGGCGGGTAAAAATGAGTTCTAATAAAGTTAATAACCTGATCGATTTTTTTTTGAATGAATAAAAATATTAAAAAATTAGGAAAAAAAAGTTTTATGTAATTGAATTGGAAATGATTTGATAATTTTTTGCAGTGATTTTCTAAAATTAATATATAAAAACCTGTTTAAAAATAACCTGTTTATTTAATGTTTTTACCAAATTTTGAAGTGATCGGTTTTTTTTGTTCACACTGTAATTATAAATTTAATACCTAACCAATTTTCTATCCATCTTCCCCTAACCCCATTATTTACATGTAGATATAACCTCGTTTAGCGTTGTTTCGCATTACGCTCTACTTTGATGGAACGTATCCTACGCGTTAAGCGGGGTTTTACTGTACTATCAATCAGAGTGGACAAAGCTATAAGAAGCTAACATATTATGTTAGACACCTACAATTTATAAATTCTCCAATGACATTGATGCTTTTTATTTTTTTTTACGTAAAAATACTTTTTACTTAAAACTAAAACATTTTCAAAACAATGAAGCATATCCATATTGATACTTTACTTTTAATTAAAATTTATCATAGAAAGTAGTTTAAAGCAGAAATATATTTACTACAAATTTGAAAACGTATACAGTATAGCCCACCTTGGCGCTGCATGCATTGCTATCTCAGGTATTACATATCAGAGATAGACAGGGTGTTAAATACATAAAGTTTTAAACATTTTTATTTAATTCACTGCATTGTCAAATTTCACATAAGTTTTTTTTTTCGATTTTTTTAATAATTACAAAACAACAGGATGATACATTTTCAATAATGGCTCATGTGTTGTTAATTTAGAGATGTGGTGATATTTTAGCAAAACGCTTTTAGCTGTACTAACACAAACATCTACAGTAGTTTGTTTATAAAAGAATATCATTAGCTTTTGCTTCTTATATAGCTGCCATGTTCTCTCTTTTCAATGATTCAATGTTCACATGATCCAAAAATTCTAGGATTTGGGGCTGAAAATTTTTTTTTATATTTTCAAATATGCCATGAAATAAGTATGTTAGAAAAATAATGTTTAATCTCTTAACAAATAAGCATCAACAAGTAGCAATGAGAAGCCCTACATAAAGTATTCAATATGTTACCATTCTTGCTGGATACATTTATTGACCCTCTTCAAAACAGAGTTACTCAGCTCTGCCGAGGTATTTCTATTAATTGATATCAACGAATTTCTGATATATCTGTCCTTCGAGGGCCAACATCGCACGAAGCAAAGGTTTGTGTTGAGAATGGACCCAATGAAGTCCACATTGCAGTTATGAAAAGACCAGCGTTAAACCCGGATTTAAATCCAATAGAACAGTTATGGGACTATCTTAAAAAAGCAGTAAGATACTCTCTAGTTCCATAGAACCTGTGACAACTGGAACGTGTTGCTCATCAAGAATGGGAAAATATTCCTCAATTCATCACTGAGAACCTCATTAGAAGTATGCCACTGTGGATCCAGGATACTAGGGATCAGCTCACATCATGTAAATCATTTAGTTTATTTGTTTTCCTTGTTTTAAAATATTTTTTTCTCATCCTGATAGTTTGTTCCTATTTTTTCTAACATTAGTCGAAGTGAATTCGAAACAATGCAAACTGTTCAAAATTACCTTTTACTTTTCCGCATTCCACTGTAAACGGAAAAGTCATGTAATCGTGTAAAGAAAAAGTAAAAAAAATAATTTTTTTTTGGGTTTATTTTTCATTTTTCGGCCTAAAAACTAAAAAAGAAAAGGTTTTTAAAAATTGTTTACTGTGTGTGTCGTCGTTGTCGTCGGCATTTATTCTTGTTAGCACGATATCTCAACTAAATCGTGTCGGATCGATCGGGCTTTGACAGATTCTGATCTGGGACGTCTCCCAGACGACACTTATTGATTTTGAGGTGGATAGCACACACCATCCCCTCCCTTGAGTCTATTTGAGAATTGTTTTTTGTTAGCACGATAACTCAACTAAGTCGTATTGGATCGATCGGGTTTTGACTAATTCTGATCGAGGACGTCTCCCAGACGACATCTATTGATTTTGAGGTGAATAGGACACATCCAACCCTGTCCATGGGTCATGAGAAAGCACGGTGGAGGACTATTTGAGAAATTTGTTTTGTTAATACGATAACTCCAGTAAATCGTGTCAGATTGATCGGGTTTTGACTAATTCTGATCGGGAACGTCTCCCAGACGATACCTATTGATTTTGAGGTGGATAGGATACACCCCACCCTGTCCATGGATCATGAGAAAACACGACGGTGGATTATTTGAGAAATTTTTGTTGTTAACACGATAACTCAACTAAGTCATGTCGGATCGATCAGGTTTTGACTGATTCGTATCGGGGTCGTCTCCCAGACAACACCTATTGATTTTGAGGTGGATAGAACACACTCTACCATGTTCATGGGTCATGAGAAAGTACAATGGTGGACTATTTGAGACATTTTTTTGTTAGCACGATCACTCAATTAAATCGTGTCGGATCGATCGGGTTTCGACTGATTCTGATTAGGGACGTCTACCAGACAACATCTATTGATTTTGAAGTGGATAGGACACACCCCACCCTGTTCATGGGTCATGAGAAAGCACGAGGGTGAACTATATGAAAAAAGTAAAACTGTCGCATAAAATACATATTCTGCATTTATGTGTTGGTTTATTTTTTCTCGGCCACTCAATTTCGATATAGAGATGTTCTACGTGCGAAAAAGTCCGTTTTGAGGTTTTAAAACTGTTTATTTATTATTTATAGGAAGAAATATTGGGTTAACGTTTACACTGAAAACGCGTTATGCCCAAATTTCTGAGCGGTGCGATAATTTTCAACAGCAGGGTATATATCACAGTGTCAATCAACGTTCAAATTAAATTCCAATATTTTGCACAGTACGATAGTCATCTCAAGATCGCCCATACGCGTACACCATGAACACATAAATTATTTATTAATCTATTAATTATTATCTCCAAACGTACTCATCTCGATTATGCGAGCACTTACGTGATCACTGAGGAACAAAACAACCTTAATAAGATTAATGAAAATCATTGAAGCTTGAAATTAAAAATAATTATATTATCACTTAGACGAAACTAATTAAAACCAGCAATTATCGCAATCAAGAAACCGTTCGTGAATAATGAGAAATGATACGTACGCATTATCAACGGTATTAAATAAATATTATGTGTGAATGAGATTATCAGACAATTATACATGCCCCAGGTGCACAATATATTAATTATTCTTTCGGCATAATTATATTTATAGGGCAATTTGTAATTTAAATTTCACGTCTTCCCATTTGACGTCTTCCGTTTATAATTAAGTAACTCAACAGGGGGATAAATAGTACCTCTGTGTAGACTATAACGAAAAACATTTAATAAATGAAAGCATTCAAACATATCTAAAACGGTTATGGAATAATTTAATGTAAAATGTGAGCATTTTTATCCCGTTGACGTTTATGTTTCAATAATGGTTTCCCAACGCGTGGTAATAGGAAGATGATTTAAGAATTGTGAGTCGATAATGAAAATTAATTATAGGATTATTTCTTCCTTATCAGATCTTGATATAGAAATTTATCGTTGATATTATATAATTAATTAATTACCGAAACTAATCACACGTAGTGTTTTCTTATAATTTTATTAGGCTATTTTATTGCTGTTGGTATACAAATTTATGTCCACCTAAAGCGGCAACGAAAGTTATACTGAAACTAATTTTTTATCTCGTAATTACGTTATTTGCGTGGAACTATAAAAAGTTAGGGCCAATTTATTATTGATCCTAGTAATAAATTAGTCCTAATTATTGATAATTTATAAACAGTGAAAACCGATATGAAGTATTTTAATATATTAAAAAACCAGTGGTTTGACATTTCGGCGTTATTTTCATTGGAGAAACCTTATGCATATGCCCTATACAGGGTGTCTGCGAGAGGTTGGGAAATCGCGAAACTGGAGATACTAGTGACTAAAGTATGTCAATTTCGCAAAATAGACCTCATACATCGTGGTTTGAGATATACAGGGAGTTCAGTGTTAGTTTTATTTTAAGAATTTTAAAGTTCTCGTAGTATGAACATGAAATTTGTCAATTTCGTTTCTTGACATTACAAATAAGAATTTTCAACTAAGCTTAACGTTACTTATAGAGAACACTACTTAGACCCTATTTTAAAATCTTTAGTAATTCGCGATAATTTGTTTCCTTTAGTATTATGGCCAAAGAGACTTGAATATACAAAAGAGCACCCTTCTTCGCACAAAAAAGTGACTTTTGTTTCATTCTGATTAACTCTTGAAGGATAGTCATTCAATGCTTAAACCATGGACTTTTTGCACGTGATATGGATGAAGCAGTTGCGGTCTAAGAATGTTGTTTTTCTGTACATTTTGAAATATAAAATTCTTGTAATAGATTCCTGACACTAGCTGTAGGATCTTCAGAGACAGCATCCAGAACATTATGTTGAACTTCAGCGGTACATATAGTTCTGTAACATCTGCCATGTTGGCTCATATTTGGCATGAAATACCTTAAATAAGGTTGATGTTACTTTCTAAAAGCAAATATCTCTAAAACGAACAGAGATATTAAAATTAAGTAATGTTTTATGTAAAGAAATACTCATATTTTCAATTCACGTTGTCCATAATTCTAAGAATAAACATTTCCCCGATTTATAAAAGCAATAGAGTACAACCAGCGCCCTCTATAAGCAACATTAACATTAGTTCTTATTCTTATTTTTTATGCCAAGAAACATGAAGATGCAAAATTTCATGTTCACACTATGAGAACTTTCAAAGTTATTTCAAACCAGCAACATTCATTAGTACAAGGAATATTTCTCAAGGAATAAGAAGACTCGATAAACACATTTTTGTCACTAATATCTCCAGTTTCGAGATTTTACAGTCTTTACAAACATCCTGTATATCACAGCATTCTAAAAATGTGTACAATATATAAAAACGTGTTGCTGAAGGATCATTTGCTAGTTCTCCCTCAGTTTGTGTCCCTCTAAAATATCCTTGCCATTACCATACTGTGGAAATAGCCATAATCGGACATACATCTCCAGTATCTGGAAAATAAGAACAGTAGTCAAAATACGGTTATATGGGGTAAAAACTCTGGCACAGTGAGGATATTATAAGGCCTAGCGTTGTTATGGAAAACAAGAATTTACCTGATTTTCTTCTTGAGTCTCTGACTGACGTGGGGTAGGATCTACGTCAAATCTGGAATGAAATTATTTTTGGTGTTATTTTGGAGATCTATGAGAAACATTCGAACAGGCCGATTAATCTAAAGTGTAGATTTTCTGACCAAAATCTTAGATACATAAGATGAATCATGAAATTGTAGTTCAAAGCAGATGCTTGGAATTCGCTATAAAATTAAATTCTCCTTGATGGATGGATAAAGAATGAATAATGAACAAGGTGAACAGAAATGAAGTAACTCTTAGTTCTATTCTTGACTAATAACGGTATACGTTGAACACGGAAGCCAAGTGACAGAACTATAGATACTGGTCTACAAGGAATACTTCTTGGATGCGTGAGACATGTACACGCCATCCATTGTACACACAGTGTTAGGGTGTTGCACAAGAAGAGAACACCCTAGTATTCTGTAGTTGCAAATGAGTACTTAAATGAAACCTTTTTAACAATTGGATTTGATAAAGAAACGGCATTGAGTTGTTTTTTTTTCTGGGGTTATATCAAAAATAAAGTATCTGTAATAAAGCCAGATTTCATGATGATCTCAAAGAAACAACACAAATAGAAGTATGGATTATGTTACCCTAAATTTCAAAAACCATTAAGCAGGAGTTCCACTACAGACCAGATTATTGCCAACAAGTAAATGGAACATCTTGAATATTTATTTTAATTGAATGGATATAAATAAACAATAACGTTCAAAACAGAGACCATCTTTCAAAGAACACAGTAAGATTACACGTTATTCAACGCAGATTTCCGCATCAGTAGGAGATAATTAGCTTGAATTTGCTTTAGTCGCCTAATCAGTTGAGTTTTAATCAGTATTACATGTCGGCGAAAAACTCGCGTGTTCTTTTGATGTTCGTGAAGAAGGGGCCTCCTATTTCTGTTACTATATCGAAGGTTTCTATAAAATGTATATATTTCAATAGTTAACGTGCTAATAAGTCAATAATGTCGCAGTTGAATGACTACAATTAACTAATCAATCAGTTAAATTTATGTTTACTAAAAAACACGTCACCTTTATACATTGAATTAATGAGATGACCTACTACACATCGGTTGCAACTTCTAAATATTATGAAGTTAAAACTCACCGTTCTATAAAATAAAAAAATAAGATGTTGAAGGAATGATGTCGTAAGGAATTATTTTTGAAATTCTAATATAGGGATAATAAATGTTTTCAGGAAATATTTTCGTTTTAATGTCTATTGTAATTGAACTATAAAAAATCAATACTATTTTGTAAAATTTAAATCATTAAAAATTGTTAAACAGTATTTCATAAGGCCATAAGATGTTGAATGATATAGTACCCATTGAAAATAAAAGTTTATGTACCGGGTTAGTCACCTAAAATTGACCCCCCTTTATTTCTCTTAATTTCAATCGAATCGAAAAATTCAAAAAAGGATTTTACATGATTTTTTATAAATTTTTTGAATATTTAAACAAATTTTCAAAAACTCTGCAAATTGAAAGGGGGCGAACATTTTTTAATTTTTTTTAAATGGAACACCCTGTATTTTTTTACTTAAAGAAGTTACCCACAGTTTTCTGATCACAAAAATATATAATTGTTGTATCTTGGCAAGTATAGTTCTTGAGATATTCATACAAATATATAGTCACATCACAGGAATAAATTTGGCATAAGACCATAAATCAGGAGAGCTATGAACCGAAATGATTTAAAAAAACAATAATGCTTCGTTTGACAGTTATGTTATGTTTGACTTACGTTTGATTGTTATATTATTAATACGCTTTAAGTTAAGTTTTAATACACTTGTTAATATATCTAATATATTGATATGGGATATTCATTAGTCGAAAGGAAAGAAATATTTGAAATTTACTTAACCAGCAATAAAAACAAATATATAGCTAAAAGAGAATATGCAAGAAAATATCCTGAAAGACGCGTTCCCTTCAAGAACACTTTCTCTAATATTTATCTCAAGTTTGGGGACAGCGAATCCTTAAAAGATAAGAAACGAGAAACAAAGAAGCCCAAAGCAGGAGAAGATATGGAAATGGACGTTTTACTTTTTTTTTACCGAACACCCCAATAAATCTACTAACGCTGCTGCAGAAGAATTTAATATTTCTCAAGCAAGTATAAGACGTATATTAAAACGTTACAAATATAAGCCTTATAGTATTTTGCCAGTTCAGCTTTTAACTGAAAATAACTTTGCCGACAGAAGAGCTTTTTGTAGAGAGATGATTGAGAGAGCAGAAAGCGACAATAACTTTTTAAAAAACTTATTTTGGACCGATGAAAGTAGCTCTTCAACGGCTGGACTTTTAATAGGAAAAATGCACATTATTGAGTGCCCGTAAATCCACATATTATAAAAAAGATAAAAACCCAAGGATATAATACAGTAAATGTGTGGTGCGGTATTCATCAAAATACAATTGTGGGTCCCGTATTCATTAATGGGTCATTGAATGCAGTTCAGTATTTGAATATTCTTGGGGGTGAAGTAGAGAACTATTTAGATAATATTCCCCTTGCAACCAGGAATTCTGTTATTTGGCAACAATATGGTGCTCTTCCACGGAATATTTAAATGAAATATCTATTTTGGATAGGAAGATACGGTCCTATACATTGGCCTGCTAATAGCCCAGACTTGAGTCCTTTGGACTTCTTTTTGTGGGGAACACTAAAACAAAACATATACGAAAATTCTGTATATAATAACTCGGATGAGTTGAAGGACTGTATTATCAGTCAAGAAATAGAAAATTTAAAATGCAAAATAAATGCGGCATTTATTTGAAAACGTTAGAAATGAATTTATTAAAAGATGCCAACTGTGCCTTGATAGAAACGGAGAATACGTGGAGAACATATAGATATGTTTAATTTTAATAAAGTTCATTGGTTTTATGTTATTTATTGTTGCGCATTGTTTTTTTTTTATCATTATTTCGTTATTTATGTTTTGTGTTCATTAAACTTTGTTGTTATCATTTTAATAAAGGTTTATTTGTTTATTATAATTATTATGTGTTGCCGCATCAAAAAATTTTCATACTTTTTTTAAAAAAAAACAAGATGTGTTATATCTCAAAAACATAGCTCTCCTGATTTATGGTCTTATGCCAAACTTATTCCTGTGATGTGACTGTATATTTGTATGAATATCTCAAGAACTATACTTACCAAGATACAACAATTATATATTTTTGTGATCAGAAAACTGTGGGTAACTTTTTTAAGTAAAAAAATACAGGGTGTTCCATTAAAAAAAAATAAAAAATTGTTCGCCCCCTTTCAATTTGCAGTTTTTGAAAATTTGTTTAAATATTCAAAAAACTTATAAAAAATCTTGTAAAATCTTTGTTTGTTTTTCGATTCGATTGAAATTAAGAGAAATAAAGGGGGAGTCAATTTTAGGTGACTAACCCAGTACATATGTACAAATATTACGGGAAACGACTATTTCTTCTTAGTAAAGTCAGTTCTTATTTCCTCGTAATAAATTGCATATTACCATCGTTACTTTAGACAGTGAAAGTATATATAATTTTATTAGCCTAATTTTCCTCTATTGACTTTTGCACTTATCCGTGTATAAACTAAGTAACTAGCTTGTAAATTGTGAGTTCATGAAGTACGAGTTCATAAGCACTAATCACCTAGCGAGGCATCATTACGGGTCTTAAAATAATTTACTCGACGTAATTTTCAACATATCAGGTTTCAGACCCGAGTCTGTTTCATTCTCTTACATAAAATACAGACGGGACATCGAGATTACTTCGGTGGGTCTTTTAACATTGAAGTATTCTCTTTTGGTAATTCAAGAATGATAAGTATACGTGTATGAATTATTTAAATTCAGATTGTACTATTTGATCCTATGCTGTTGTTTAAGTTGACTATTTATTCAAAGTATTTATAAATATTTCCATTCAGAATATTCTGAAACATTAGTATTTAAAATAACTTAACAATTGAATAATGAATAAAAATCTTTAAATACATGTAGCGTCTAGAAACTATGTGAAGCATTTTTAAGCACCTTTCTAGGTTATGCATTCTGCCATAGATACTAAATAAATAACATTAATTGTACTGAACTATATTAAACCATTTAAAATGGCACAACATTTTAATTATACATGACAAATAAAATACGATACTATAGTCCAAAATGTACCTTAGAAAAAACTAAATTCTTAGTAGGGGTCTTTCAACTTTCATCTCAGTTCCATTTTTCAGGTTCTTTCAAATTCATAATCAGATAACCATGAAGTTGACATAGTCAGATTATTATTTGGTGCCTTATTACACAACAATATATGAGACAAAAAATATTTAACCGACCTTGCTTCTGTAATTTTACCATCAATATCTACTAAAATTATATACAGCTCATCAACAATAGGAACATGCCTCAAAACTGCAGTGTCGGTCCGCCCACGAGGTGCGCAGTAAATAGCCTGGTTTTTACTACAGCCACATTGACAGCTTTGCAGAGTGAATATCGATGAATATATATTGAATATGGATGTACACAGAGTTCAATCTGGCCACGTGTAAAGTGCATCCTATTTCCTCCGAATGTTTTCTCACTCTTTCTTCTACGCATACCTTGAGAATCTCACACTTTTTCCTATTATTGTTGAGCAGTAAATTTCATAAATGTACAATTACTTTCAACAAAAATCGTTTATAAATTATTTTACTTATCATCTGGAATCACCAAGCTTGTAGCTGATGTCTTTTCTAAATAATGCGTCATATTACAATAAAATGAAAATCAGAAATATATGTCTCTATGTTATGCTGTGGAATGAATTAAAATCCGTCTCCCGTCCTTTTTAATCATTTATGCATGCAGTTCTAGATCATGTTTCTCATTTTCGTGAGAACAATTGTACCCAAAATTAGGGGTTTCCTACTTACCATTTATAAGATAGAAAATGTTAAACTAAAACCGTAAAATATACTGAAATAAACAGTTTTAAAACCTTAAAACGGACTTTTTCGCACGTAGAACAACTCTATCTCGAAGTTGAGTGGCCGAGAAAAAATAAACCAACACATAAATGCAGAATATGTGTCTTATGCGACAATTTTACTTTTTTCAAATAGTTCACCCTCGTGCTTTCTCATGACCCATGAACAGGATGGGGTGTATCCTATCTACCTTAAAATCAATAGTTGTCGTCTGGTGGACGTCCCTAATCAGAATCAGTCGAAACCCGATCGATCCGACACAATTTAATTGAGTGACCGTACTAACAAACAAATTTCTCAAACAGTCCACCATTGTGCTTTCTCATGACCCATGAACATGGTAGAGTATGTTCTATCCACCTAAAAATCAATAGGTGTCGTCTGAGAGACGTCCCCGATCCGAGTCAATCAAAACCCGATCGATCCGACATGATTTAGTTGAGTTATCGTATTAACAAAACAAATTTCTCAAATGGTGCACCATCATGCTGTCTCATGACCCATGGACAGGATGGGGTGTGTCCTATCTACGTCAAAATCAATATGTGTTGTTTGGGAGACGCCCCCGATCAGAATTAGTCAAAACCTGATCGATCCGACACGATTTAGTTGAGTTATCGTGCTACAGAGGTATGTCGTATCAGAGATCTGGACATTTTGTCTTAACCGAATAGGAGAAAATTTTGGTGTTAGTGATGGTTGCATATAGTGAGAAATTAAGTTCTCACAAGTATGTTTGTCAGGTGTTTAATCAAAAACTTCCTAATAGACCGTTATTTTAAGATCAATAATAGGTATAATGGCTCAAAAATATACAGTGCTATTCAAAAGTCCCCTCCCCCCCTCTTATCATTGGAACGATTATACATAAACTAGTGAAATTTGGTAACTGAATATTAAGGGTTGTAAACTTCCCTACTAGTGATGATAGATGACGTATGCGTCAAAGATGACGTCACAAGGTCATTGTGACCAATAATTTTAAATGGAACCCTATGGCAAGCGACACCTCTTTTAAAAGGTATCGAAAATATTTCATTACATTATCAGAAACAGAGCATTATTGTAACTGAAAATATTTGACCCGCAAAAATTTTTATTGGATTCAACAATCACATAGTCATCGTCAAGGTAAAGTAAAGGTATGGTTTAGAATGATAGAACTTCTTCCTCTAAGGCCCTGTTTCAAAATTATTTGACTGTTGTTTAGAATATAATTCGGAATAGAAGTAGGAGATATTTTCAATTTCTACATTTCGGCTTAGTTTAAGCTTTAGCAGTTTATCTACAATGAGGACGACGATTTCTTTTTTAAAAATGGGTGTTTCGGAGTTTTCAAAAAATAATCATCAAAATTATGAATATATTGCGAGACTTTATCATCACGCTGTGAGCATCTCATGTCAGGATTTCATAAAGAATTGCGTTTTTCCTGTTGATTGATCTACATCGGCAAAAGTGATTCCAACAGCCCATGAAATTATATGATTATTGGACAATTAAATGTAATACTTCGTGGAAGTTATCCGTGTGTTTTTATTACCATATTGCCTGATGAATGTGGACACCAATACAAGTAATAATCTGCAATAATCATATTTACTTTTTTTCAATCGAGCCGAGTTTCTCTGGTCGCAATATTTTGTCACTGAACTAGGATTGTTCTGGTACTTATAATGAATATTTTCTATAAAAAAACGTAATAATGGATAATACTAAGGTTATTACGAAAGAGCTTTTAACCCTGCGTCGAGCGCAGCCAATCTGTGAGATCCGGCAGCCACTTTTTTCTTTGTTCTTTCGTGTGTATTACGAATATTAATTCCAACTTCCTCATAGCTTCCTAGCATCAAACCCCTCTTTTCCATACAAGAGTGACCACATACAAAAACTGGCTTTGTATTGGGAATTCAAATTAAGATGGCAGCGCCATGGCGGATTATCCGCAAATTAATCTCTAGTACATGGATTCCCAACCTCACTTTTTGGTCGTGTTATTTTCGATATTTTCCAGCATTTTTGGCTATTTTTCTGTATTTTAAAATTATTGTTGTTATTATCGTTAGTTGTTGTTATATTTATTATCCTTTTATACTGTTATAGTTTTTCTGGAAAAATTGGATTGTTCTGTCGGTTACGTCTGGTAAATACCTACTTATTAGGAGTCTCTGTCTTAGGTATTATCATTTTTGTCTGTCTCAGATATTATCATTTTTGATTAGAAAATATTGTTAATGTAAAATATTGTTATTTTAGAATGAACATGGCCCAAATAACTCTAAGTTTAGTAGAGTACATTAACTATGTTGGTGGAAATATAAATGCAAGATGTGTGATTGAAGGAGAAGAAGTTTTAAATGCTGGTCACATTATTTTACATGGCAAAACAGATTGTAGCTCTTCTCACATTAAGTTGGTTGCCATTTGCCTGCAGACTAGTGCTCTGCAGTCCGAACCCCATCAAATTAGTGGAGAACTTATTATTTTAAATTGGTCGGCTAAAATAAAATCAATCGTTTATTCGTGTAAAGCGGGTGCTGGTAAACATTGCAAGCATATATTTTGCTTACCTAATTTTGCTGACCAGGTGTGTTTTCTAAGAAAAAGCAGCATATCACGTGAAATCAATTAAATACAATATACTTTACCATCAGTATTTTTATGGTTTCTATCTCTGTTTTATTTGTTTTATTTGTTTCTATCTCTGTTTTATCTGTCCAAATTAGAGGATATATCAAAAACACAATTGACCTGCGCCTGGTCAAATAAGAAGGGGCCTGTAAGAGAAAAGTACAAAGCAGAGCCGACTAAAAATATGCCATGTATCCGAGCCAAAGGAAATGTTGTTTCAGAACCGAGTCATGTAGATTCTATGTTGCTGTATTTTATTGAAAACTTCCCAAATTCTACCATTGCGAAGCATCGGTAGGTATGCTTTTTTCCGTCACAAAAACTATAATAGTGTAAAAGGATAATAAATATAACAACTAACGATAACAACAATAACAATAATTTTAAAACACAGGAAAATAGCCAAAAATGCTGTAAAATATCGAAAATAACACGACCAAAAAGCATTTTAGTAAAATTATTTCAGCATTCGGTCGCCAGTCATATCGCATCTTTAGAAATCTCAATACGCCGGCGCCGCCCGGATCTGTCAAATGCATTGCGCCTGATTACGTCATTATTTTCACTTTTATATTTTGTTAGATTTCTTTTATTATTTAATTTAATAATAATTTTTTGGGATCTCTACACTTACTTATTTCGGCTTTTTATGGTATTATTATTCAAAATTAACATACTTGGGTGTTAAATTATTAGTTTCTTCTAAATATCGTTACTAACAATGTGACGTTTATTTTTGTTTGGAACATGCTAAAATGATGAAGAGGATTTATAATTATTTACATATAAAATAGGCAGTTACCTGTAACTTATCTAGGTAATTCACGTCGAATATTTTTTTATATATAACTTAATGACTTCTACATGAAAAAACATTCAAAAAGTCTGTATTCAAAATATTGTTCAATACTAATTTATGTTTGTTTTTTCCTTAAAACAGAAGAAAACTGTTCTGTAGCTGGTTGTCCTGTAAAAATATTCCAAATTTATTGGTTTATAATATAAAATGAGTTCCTTTATGTAAACTTAATTATTTCCATAAAAACTAGTGTGAAATACTTATTACTGTATTATATTAATTAAAATAAGCGTTTAATTAAGTATCCACCTCATTAAAATTTACATTGCGTAAGATTTGATTAGGGGATCTCTCAGATGCACTGCGCCCTAATGTGTTCGGATTCATACTGAACCCGACTGAACGTTAACTAACGTCTTTATGACAATATATTACCCCAAAGTGTGATTGTAATTATCCCTTGTGCACACAATTATGCATAAAATTCAAGCTGAAGATAATTCAAGTGCATACTGTTCGCACTTAAATAATTACCATACTATTCATCGCGAAAATTATCGATAGAGTACTGTAATAATTTATCATGTGATTACTTCTATAGGCTGCTAAAATCCCTCTACAGACATTGCACATTATTAAGTTGTGTGCTGCAAAAATTATTGCAGATTTATTACGATTTGGGGTAATGGCTAATTTCAGTAATAAAGCTTATCGTTTACATTGAACATAGTGGTAAATGGGGATTCCGTCCCACGTAATACGTATTCCATAAATCAGTTCAGTAAATGACCAAGAACGTTTATAACATTATTTACTCCGTTGAGGATTAGAATGTTGACAATAGTATACGCCTTTGGGATTATAAACAGCGACAGAACAATGACGCAAAAATGTAATTATTTGTGAATTATCATGTAACGTATTACCCATTTGTCGATTGGAATGGAAGTAACGTGGAATAATTTTTTAAATTTTGAATGTCATTGAACAGTATATTGATACTGACGATATGATCTTATGGTAAAAGTAAATCAGTAAAAGCAGATAAGAAATGATACAAGATTTATTTATGAATGAACTACATGAACTCAATAAATTAGAATCATCATTATTAGACAAGGAAGCAAAATAGGAAGTTATTCATCATCATTAGGTCATCAGTCCTAAGACTGGTTGGACGCTAACCTCCAGCTTCTCCTATCTTGTGCTAACCTACGCATTTCGCTAATTGTGCTACAACCTACATCCCTTACTATTTGCGAGCAGTAGTCTAATCTAGGCCTACCTCTGCCTTTCTTCACTCCTATTTCTGCCTCCAAAATATCGCGGACTATTTTCCCATGTCTCAGCAAGTGGCCTACCATTCTATCTCTTCTCTTCTTTAAGTTTTTCCACATACTTCTTTTCTCGCCGACTTTCTCCAATACTTCTTCGTTTCTAACCCTATCAGTCCATGGTATTTTCATCATTCTTCGGTAACACCACATCTCAAAAGCTTCTAATTTCTTCCTACTTGCTTCCTCTACCGTCCAGGTTTCGCAGCCGTATAGTGCCGTGCTCCATACATATGTTTTCAAAAATCTCTTCCTTGTTTCTAAGTTTATTACCCCCGAGCATAAAAGTGCTTTCTCTTTGTTAAAAGCTACTCGACCCTGCGCTATTCTTTGTTTTATGTCTTTATCGCTTCTTCCAACCCAATGTATTTTACTTCCTAAATAAGTGAAGTCTTTAACTTCCTCCAATCTTTCATTATTAATTTGTACTTTCGTCTTTGCTCTGCTCTCGCGCCCTCTGCACACTAACACTTTAGTTTTGTTTTTATTCACCCTCATTCCGTATTCCTCTGTCAACACTGCCTCCATTTCGTTCAATGCTGATTCCAATTCCTCCTTACTAGATGCTAATACTGCTATATCATCCGCGAATCTCAGCATTTTTAGTTTCTGTCCCTGTACTTTAATCCCGAAATCCACTCTATCTTTTACCACATTAATCGCCTCTTCGATGTACAGATTAAAAATTAGTGGTGATAGCGTACATCCTTGTCTTACTCCTTTCCTAATACCTACTTCCCTTTTTTCCCTTTCTACTTCTATAACAGCAGTTTGCTCTATGTATAGATTGTGTACTACTCTCCTATTTCTATACTTCATTCCCGCGCTCTTTAGTATCTCGAACATTTTTTCCCATCTTACGTTATCAAAAGCTTTTTCTAAATCTACAAATCCTATATAAGCGTTCCTTCCTTTTTCTATTGTTTTCTCTAACATTACTCTTAGCGCTAGAATAGCTTCGCGAGTTCCCCTATTTAGCCTAAACCCGAATTGGTCTTCTCCTAGTATTTCCTCCGCTCTATTTTCCATCCTCTTCTGCACTATTCTAGTTAAGATTTTTGACGCATGGGAAGTTAGGCTAATCGTTCTAAAGTTCTCGCATTTGTCGGCTCCTCTCTTTTTCGGTATAGTAACGATAATGTTCCTCTTATAATCCCCCGGCATCTCGCCCGTTTCGTATATGTATTTTACCAGTTCAAGCATCCTATTTACTACTTTCTGTCCCGCACATTTCAAAATTTCCGCCTGTATTTTATCTACACCCGGCGCTCTATTATTCTTTAGCCCCCTTAGTGCTATTTCAAATTCCTCTCTCAATATAGGTTTTCCTACATCTTCCCTATCGATGCTAGATTCTTCCTCTAATATCTCTCCTAATTCCTGACCCTCGTATAAATTTCCTAAGTACTGCTTCCATCTATCCGCTTTCTCATCTCTTCCTATCAGTATGTCCCCCGATTGACTCCTAACGTTTCTACTTATTGTTCCTATATCCCTGAAGTTCCTCTTAATTATTTTGTAAGCCTCATCGGTCTTACCTACTTGCAACTTATCTTCTACTTCTTTGCATTTATCCTCTATCCATTGTTCTTTCGCTTTTCTACATTTTCTAATGATTTCCCACTTTATTGACTTATAAGTTTTCAGTCCTTCTTCGTCTCGTCTGTTTTTGTAGCCTCGTCTCTTTTGCATTAAGTTTAAGATTTCGTCCGTTATCCAGGGCTTCCTAGCTTCCCTTTTATCGTGTCCTAAAACATCCGTAGCCGCGGAAGCTAGACTATTCTTGATTGACCCTCCCACTCAGTTTCTGCGTTCTTGATTTCGTCCTTACTCGTTTTATTAGGAAGTTATTGTTAAAATAAAAATGTATCTTAATAGGATCTCTTGCTTAATGGGGTCTCTTTGCAATAATTCAATATACGTTTTTAATTTCTGTGAAATTGTATTGAAAGTAGTCAAATTACACTAATTGTAAGTGCGGAAATGAAATCTCTACATTTCTACCGCCTATTTTCCTTACAGGAATATACGTTTTTATGTTTAATATCAGCATATAGTAATAAATAAAGCTTACCACCGGCATCAGTTGGGTTTATACTCAGGTAATTCCGTAGCATCCGATATACCCTGGCGTAGACTTTAGATATTTGAAGCGATGTAGGTACAAGCACTTTAGTTTCGCTTTACCGTCGGTCTTCTCGCCTGTTTTGTTCGTTGTAGAATTATAAATTATTTATTAGATAGCATAAACGTACCGAAAGGGTTCAGTAACCCGATGGTTTCACAAAGTCTGGGAAGGTTTTAGAAGTCTTAGTCTCATAGTTCGGTGCTAGAGAATTAGCTGCTATTAGAGAAAATCATCTACTCAAGTGTAAGCAGATTTAAAGTCTATTATACTGCGCAATTACTCCACAATAATTGAGCAAAACTAACGGATGCCATAAACAAATTATAAAATACTTAATTATCCTTAGGTGAATCACTGTAAATAGTAAATGACTTATAAAATGTGTCATAGGCTTTAAACAACAAATATATTAATATATATTTAGTGTAAACAGTGTTAACCCGGATCCATTAAATAACCTGAGAGATCATTCTAACTATGCAAACATCACACCTTTAGCTGTCGAATGGTCGTTTCCTTTATATAAAATATATTTTCACTGAACTGAACATCGCTGAAGATAATTTTAGAGGCATGCACTATGGTACAGATACTTGGCCAAGTCAATTCGAATTTTTAATACTGACTAAGTATTACGCATTACATAAATTATTATAACTTATATATAGTTGCTTACATACGGCGCCACTGGTAATAAATTATCCAAGTGGGCAGCTTTAGTAATACATATTTCTCTTTCAATTGACAAATTTAAGTCTGGCACTACAATTAATGATGTTCTACAAAAGATCATACATCGTTCGCCGTGCGCTTCACAAACCAAATTGATATCACCAGAAGAGGATTAAAACTGTAGTTCTTAATCATCTACAACGGCGGTTCTCAAACTTTTTTGGCGACGGAACCCTTTTGGAAAGCTAAATATTTGACGGAGCCCTAAAATAATCAAAAACTGGTTTATGTGTATTCTTAATCATGTTACATAATAATGAAATATCTAATGGTAGGTATGAAACTGTTTTTTATTTTTCATCAATTGTTTGATATCAGGCGTGATAGAAGAGAGTTGAAGTCTCAATCAGGTTCGGCATTCAGTCTATTACGGTATTTTGTTTTTGTAGCTGCATAGGTTGAGAATCCTGTTTCGCACAAGTAAGTTGTTGGGAACGGGAGAAGAACATTCAGGGCCTTTGTGGCAATAACTAGATAGTCATCACGGATCCTGCACCAAAAATAATTCACAGGCATTGTTTTGAACAGTGACTCCATACTGGTGTGTGATAACATTTCTAAAAATGATTCATAAATCTCGTTTGATATACTTTCGGGCTTTTGCAAGTTGAGTGCAGAAGTATTTTGAGTCCGTGAATACATTTTAATTTGTGTGTGCTGTTCTTCGGGAAAATACGTGTCAAAAGATGCGAATACAGCATTGAGATATTGGACCAATTCTTGAAACATATCATCTTGGAACATTTTTGAGTCGCTAGCGAACTAACTGAGCGATAAAAAGCTTACTATTTCTCTCTTACCAACACAAATAATCCAAAATTCCAATTTTCTTTTGAAAACGGTTATTTTTTACTAGCGTTGAACACTGTTGTCTGTTTGCCTTGTAACGACAAATTTAATCCGTTCATTTTTGTCTCCAGTCAGTCAGTCAGTGTTGAACTGTTGACTAAGCTCCTGGCTGAAATGTAGCGCTCTCATATTACGCGTTCCACTACTACCCGTTTAGTTAATTTTTTAACTTTATGTTAGGATATTTAGATATATTTTATTTTCCTCTGAAACCTTATAGTACCCCGTTAGTATTTTTTTTTCATTATGACCAGTATTTTCGCAGAGCCCCCACACAGGATTTGCGGAGCACACTTTGAGTATAGCTGATCTACAGATTCTAACTCAGTTGTGTGTTTTCCTGTAGTTGTTGTCGTGTTTTTTGCATCGACGGTTCCAACCCTGTCCTAGGACAAATTAACGTGGTATAATAGATGAGAAAACTAAAACAGGAAGACATTTATCAAATATCGCACGCGCCTTAACCTAGGGAACTCGTCTGTTCGCTTCTGTTCCCACAGAACCTTTGTCATAATGCATCACGGTCTATGTAAATATTGGAATTGCATTATTCCAGATTGCAGTTGTTCTTTGCAATTATAATAGGGTTCTATATTGGCCAGCGATAAGAATGAAAGAGCCTCATGTGGAACTCGATTTACCATTGTTTCTGTAATCATTTCACGAGAAGCTATGGAATATATAATGCTTTGTCTATGTTTGTTTGCATAATGCTACGCGAACGATGTTGAAATCGTTTCAATATCATTACTATATATTGAATATCAATAGGTAAGTTAGTTTTCCACTGCCCACAATGTAAAACCCATCTTTTACTACCAAATCAGACGGGAATATATTAGGAGACGGAATTCTTTTATGCACAGAATCGTAATCTACATATTTATACACACCTCAATAATTTTAGGAACCAGTTTTGTATTTTAAGTAATCACGTAAGTAGACTTTATTTAACGGTAGTTTTCATGAATAGTTTTTGTTTTATACGATTTGGATTCCTCTCTTGTTTGTCGTTAACGGTTAATATATTACCAAGAATTTTTTATACTTTTTATAATGGCTTACGTAGAATACATAAAAATCGTAAAGTTTTAAACAAATATTTTCATTTCAAAATTTCAGCGGTACTACTAATGGAGTAACGGTTCAAGACACTTTAATAACGAATCTACTAAAAGTCTTCGCTCAAAATAATTATGATCCTTTTAATATGTCCCACACGCATCATACAATGATGTACATAAACACACAAAAAACTCAAAGAAAATACATTACCAAGGGACAATATCGGTCAAAATGTAACGTTAACTGATCATACCTTGAATAAAATTCAGCAATACTGTAAAAGTCTTTCTTTATGTACAGGTGAAAAGCTTTACATGTCATAATCTTAATACAGGATGCAGCATAACTGTGTCCCTATGTTTAAAGTGTAATAAAACAACAATTATTGAAAATGCAATAAATTTATTTTTATATTTTAAGAGTACAACTAAAACCGTTTATTTTATGTGGTTTTAAAAAGAATATCGGCCAAGTGCTGTCCGCCATTATTGCAGCACTGCAGCGATTTCTGAAATTTATCATAACTCTTGCTAGCATTTCTTGCGGTATTCTTCGAATTTCCATAGGCATTGCCTCCTTCAGTTATAATAGGGTTCTTGAACGATGCTTGAAGACTTCAGATTTAAGGTAAGATACAATTCGACGAACGCGCAGACCATAGAATATCGCCTCTTTGGGAGACCAAGCGCTCGGGGAACATTTCTTTCAAATGTTGCAGTGATGCTCGGGATGTGTGGGCTGTCGCCCCATCCTGTTGAATCCACACATTCTGCACATTAAATTCTGCAAGGGCTGAGGCGAAAAAATTCTGAATCAACGCTATGTAACATTCTGAATAGACGGTAACAGCCCGATTCCTTTCTTCAAAAAAATAAGGCCCGACTATTCCCGTTTGTGACATAGCGCACCAAATTGTAACTTTCTCACTACGCAGAGGCCTTTCGTGTATCTTTCTCGGGTTGTCGTGGCACCAGTACCGGAAGTTTTGCTTGCTTACGTAGCCAGACAAGTGGAAATGTGCCTCATCATTGAAAAAAAAAAAACACTTCCTGAGGTAAACTTTCAAGCATGTTTTCACATGCAGCCATTCTACTATTCCAATCACGTTCTGACAGTTCCTGTGTAAGAACCAACTTTTATGGATTAAAGTGAAGATCCTGATGAAGAATTCTTCGCACACTGCCATCAAAGACGAAAAGTGGTCGCATGTATGCGTGCAGATCGTGTAGGCGACCGTAACACTGAGCGTCTGACTATCTCGACGTTTTCGGGTGTCCGAGCTGTCCGTGGACGTTCACTTCCTCTCCTGCTTGATCCATTTTCGCGGATGTACACTGCCACGGCGAAAGCGCACTGTGCGTTGTTCCACATGATGTTTCAGACTAAAAGCGGTTTCAAATAAACAGTTTAAAAACCTTAAAACGGACTTTTGCGCATGTAGAACATTTCTATCTCGATACTGAGTGCCCGAGAAAAAATAAACCAACACATAAATGCAGAATATGTGTTTTATGCGACAGTTTTACTTTTCTCAAATACTCCACCATCGTGCTTTCTCATGACCCATGGACAGGGTGGGGTATGTCCTATCCCACCTCAATATCAATAGACGTCTGGTAGGTATTTTAATCAGAATCAGTCAAAACCCGATCGATCCGACACGATTTATTTGAGTGATCGTGCTAACAAAAAAACTTTTCAAATAGCTTTCTTCATTTTGCTTTCTTATAACCCATGAACATGGTAGAGTGTGTTCTATCCACCTCAAAATCAATAGGTGTCCTCTGGAACACGTCCCCGATCAGAATCAGTCAAAACCCGATCGATCCGACACGATTTAGTTGAGTTATTGTGCTAACAAGTTTTAAAATGCCAACGACATCGACAATGACACACGCACAGACATGATTTTTAAAAACCATTTTTTTGTTTTTAGCCCAGAAAACGAAAAATAAACGCTAGATATTTGTTTTCCATTGCTCTTTACACGACTACATTACTATTCCGCTCTGGTATAGTTGAGTGCGGAAAAGTAATAAAAACTGTTTGTATTGGCGCATGCACTAACGTTACCCCCACTTTTCTACAACGCCGCCCGGCCCCACGAGACCGCATTGAAAATAGGGAGACAGTTATGCCGCACCCTATATATTCATTTATTAGAGTCATACTTCTAGGCTGTTCCGTTGTGTAATATGTAATCTCGATAGAGGTTCTACTAGATCTCTAGCATGTCTTATGTTATGCTGCTGTACGTTGGAAGTTGTTTGTAGATTGTGCAAATTGTGTGCACTAGCAGAATTGGCTCCAGTAGGTACAAGCATGCTAGGAGCAGAATCTTATATTTTTTAAACAGTTCTCTGATAGGACTACCGTTTCGTTACACTCTCAATGAAGTGAACCACACACTGCTATAACATAAATTCTTTTTGAGCTGTACATACACTTCCCCCTTTCCCTATAAAATTATTCCATACGTCAAACGACTTTAACAAGGAGAAAATTGTTCTTATGACGTTATTTGCAGATGATTGCAGTTGTCTCATAACAAATATCTGTGTGTTTGATTTAGAACAGAAATTCTCGAAATGAGACCAGCTTAAATTAGGATTAACTATGATGCCTCAATATCACAGGATCTGATTTCAGTACAATTTTATTGGATATAAATGTTATATTTTTTGTTTTGTCCATGATAACTTTTAATGTATTAACTGATAATCAATTAGTGTACAAGCCAAGTTACCAATTTCAATTGGTAAGTTGTTTATATAAATAAGAAAAAGTACCTACCGGACTAAAACATGTCCTTGCAGTACACCTCTTTCTGCGGGAGCAAAACGGTTTGAATCTTCAATACTTTACGTAGGAATGAACAAACTTAAATTCTCTACTACGAATACCATAGTATTCAAGATTTACTCTTAGGATATCTAAATTCATGTAACCAAAAGCTTTGATTAAGTCGCATACTGTTGCATAAATGTTTTTCTTATCATCAGGCCCTTCAGTAACATCATTTATTATTGCTAATAAATATTTTATTGCGGATAAATCCGAATTGTAAGGGGCGATAAAATGGATTAATGATCTAAATATAAACGGAGTTTTATTATTAAAAGAATTTCACATATTCTAAAAATTATCGGAACAATCTTAATAGGGACTTAACAAATTGAATAATCAATTCAATAAATCAATATGGAAAAAATGGAAGCTATCCAATACATCAAATTTCCCCTTTTTATGTATGGGAGGAATCTTGACTATTTTAAGAGGATTTGGCCAGCAACCTTCTTCTACAGTATGGGGTGATATTTAATGATGCTTGCAAACACCACTATAGAAAAATACGATATACTTTCTATCGTATTCTATAGATAGATTACCTATCCACATTGATCAACTGATCTGAATGCTCGTCATATTATTAGCGACAATTCAAGTATCAATAATTTGTCACTACTGATATTATAACAACCAAGTATGTATATGTATTAATAATTATATTTACAATTAATCAACGAACATTTTCTATAGTGAATAAATATATATTGTTACGCAAAAATGTGTAGTAATTATTCATGTTTTCGTGGAAACCAAATTTCTAAACTTGGGGTTAGTTACCTCTAATTTTTTTAAAGGAAATCCTTTTTAATCATATGTGAACTCGAGTTATTACGGACATTATCATCAACCTCGTTATTTTAAATGAAATTATATATTCTCTATTTCATTCTTTAGCATATTCTATGTTTGGATACACTTCCCCTAAAACCCCAAGTTACGGAGAGGAAGGTTGTACATAGATACTGAGACGAAAACAGCCATGCTCAGGGAAGAGGTCCCTATTTTGGGACTGGAACTGGAACTCAACTATATTATGACACTCCTAATGCTGGGATCCAGTCCACTATCTCGGATTATGAATGAAATTATCGCAGCCGCATCTAAAAAACATGACACGTCACCATACTGTTGTCACGAAACAAAGTGGTGCACTATTCATGTCGGGCAACTGACCTGAGTGTCCATTGTACTTGTCCAGATATATTTTCTTAATATATTCCTATTCAGAAAGTCTATGGGTTTTAAAATATTTCGATCTGTCAGATTTTTTTTACATTTGCAAAACCGTTTTTAAAATTCCATACCTTCCCGAATCATACCGCAGTAAATATGGTGCTTGAATCAGTTAGTGTTTATATGTATTTCATGCTTTTAGAAAATATTCGTCAATAACATACATACCACAATTGCTTCGCCAGCTCACTCTTGTAATAGTTTACTACCCGGTAAAAATAACTATTTACGAGATTGTTGTACGTACTACGACATTTATAACAGAATTGTATGAAATCGGTCATCTCGTCCACAAATAGTCACAGTTTTTTATTTCTTAATTTATACTTAATCCTGTGTTGGATTCCTTTTGACGCAAGAGGTATCTCATTTTCGTACGAATCACACTCAAATAAAACCATACCAAAATAAATATCAGTTAATAATAAATAAGCATTATAAACAACCAAAAATAATATTTGAACCCTAAACAACGAAACAGTCCTAAATAAACCCAAAGAATATTCTAGTTGCTTTCATTTTACCTTCGAGCAAGTTTTCAGCTGACTGAAAGTACATTCTTTCTTTTGACGATACGATTGGAGCACGGCGTTATATATAGGTCGTGGCTTATTTCCATGGTTCTGCATTTAGAATGGACACATATTCAACTATTGACAACGATTTATCTATAAAAACCTCAACATCTTTGAAAAACTGAAAATATAATAGCTGTATGGCGTACCATGCCTCCATTTCCAGTCGTCCAGCTTTGACGTCGACGAAAGCTCCCCCGGGAACGGCTCGCCGGACCCAACGACTAGCGCGGTCCGATGCTTGTGAGTCTGTGTGAGAACCTGCTTGGCACAATGTGCACGAAGGATCGTGCTGCAGCAGATATACTGGTCAATCCCGGTGGTAAGCACTCACTTGTTACAAGCTATTAGCGGAAAAAAGTGCACATACATTGTTACGGTACGGGGGAATTTGGTGCTGATGCTCTTCCGATAGTCCCCACTGATCTACGACCATTCTAATAACCGTTTAGTTAACTGTTGAGGATCATGCAATTTGCTTCACGAAGCAGCAGTTCACGGTAGTTCTTGTTTCCTAATAGCCGAGATTATTGGTTTTATTTAAACTATAACTACGGTAAGAAAGACTAAGACAACTAGAGCACCGATTGTTGGCTCTCTGCAATCGCTTTGTAATCGTACGCCTCATATTGAATGCTACGGTAAATAGCATCGGCAAGGAAAAATGCTAGAATATACGAGGGAATATTGATAAATTGTTAAATTCTCAGCCTAACGCGGAACTGCTAGTCCTCCGAAATAATTTGTTGTTGAATAATATAATCATATGTAGAAATTAACAAACGCCAGACACATGTATGCTTAAGAATAATATTCTGAGAGCACCAGACATTGTCCAGTACTGCTCATCAAGAAAAGGAACAAGTCTCTATCGGACCGCCCACGAGGTGTGCAGTAAATAGCCTGGTCTAAGTAAATAGGCAAATGAATAGGTTTTCTTCTACGCATACATAGAAAAATCTCACATTTTTTCCTATTATTGGTGAGCACTGTATTTGCACTGATAATTCCTAATAAGGATGAAATCGCGGTATGCAGTTGCTGAGGGACCTGGTGTTCTCAAACGAGAATCAATTAAGTAGCAATAATTCAATGTAATCGCAATTTTTGTTTTGAAATTTTTCTTCGGATTTGGAAATAGACCTTTGGTATCCTAAGTGACTAAATCCGATAAATAGATAGAATGAGCAATCAATTCAAAACCCAATTCGTTAGTTATATGCCACGGTATCAGAAACTTGTGATCCTGTACATTACGAGTATGTGAAAAGCATACCATTGGGAACGCTTTCACATCGTTCTTTTCTGTTTTTCATTCATGCAGTATACTTAAAAATATCATATGGAACAATATAAAACAACCTCTTTCACAAAAATGTTACAGTATCCTGATAAATAGTAATAATGATGCCATTTTTATCTGAGAAAGCTATTTATTACAAGAACCTTTCTTTCGGAATTTTGAACTCCATTTCTTTGGTAGTGGAAAACCAAAATGCTTCCATTCGTTTGATCCCTTTTGACTCCTCATCTCAAGATCGTATTGGTAGAGCTACGGTTCATCCATCCAATACGATCCACGAAGTTGCAAATATTATTTTAAAACGACAGCAAAAGGACCCGGAATAATAGCCATATTTAATTATTTTTTATCAGAGTTTATACATTTCTATTTGGAAGATATTTCTTTGCGAGTCCGCTTGGTACAATGTGCATGAAAGATCGTTCTGCAGCAGATATATTTATGAATTCCGGTGATAAGTGCTCACCGGAAGCTATTAACGCAAAAAGTGCACAAACATTGTTACGGTACGGAAGGGAATTTGGTGAAGATGCTCTTCCGATAATCTCGCCTGATTTACGACCATTTTAAACTAAAGACAAACTTTTAAAATGTTTTTTATTCGATTTAGTACTATCGTACAAATTGACACGTTCAATACACATTATTAAAGTCCTTTTATACTTTTGAAAAAGATATTTGTCTTGGTCTATAAACACGACGCATTGTTACTGATTCGTTTCATGAAAACAGATTCATTTTCAACTGTTACTTAGGCTTTGGAAATAGACTATATTCTAGGTGACCAAATCTGGTAAATAGGAGGGATAATCAATCAGTTTAAACTGCAGTCATTAATTTTCCGCAGTGCAGAATTTAATCAGATTCTTGTGATACACTACGTCACTTTTGAAAAAAAAAAGGATATTTCTGTAGGCTATTTCATATCATTCTTTCTTGGTTTTCTTACACGCAATTTACTCACCCATAACAATATCACATGATAATCTTCTGCGACAATTTTACCCTTTCCTAGGAATCACTAATAATAACTCTAAAATTATACCAATATACTGATGCAAGAACTCTTCTTACCAACATTTAAACTCAATGATTAAAACTTTTGATGAAAGAGAACCAGAATATTTCAATAATTTCGATTGTGCCTCTGAACCATTTAAAAACAAGAGCAGAGAGACACGGAAGTGGTCAGATTTATATAATCTTTAATCAACAGTCATACACTTGACATATAGTTCTTTCATACCCAAATTTTGATGAGTAATAAGATAAATACGTTCATAGAAAATGTCCAGGACTTCTGCAATTTATTTCTACTCATATCTCTTATCTTATAAAATCATGTGATCTTCTAGAAACACTAATCGCATTTATTTTACTTTAATTGACCGAAATCCCAACAAATAAAAGACGAGTTTCCGTTTTTTCCATTTGTCAAAAGTCTACCAAAGCACATCGTTGTGAATCGGTGATGAATCACAAAACTAATTATTTTATCCACGCAAAAACTATTAATGTATCATTACACATATTTAAAGATCCATTAGAACTATGACAGATTTTATGATGAAGTTATAACATATTCTAGTCGTGGTTTCTCGTAGTGATTGAATGGTTAACTTTATTCATAAGACATGCATGTACATAAACGGAATGACAATTTTCCGAAAACAATAAAAGTGCACAACGGAATATGAATGGTAATGACATACAGAACGTCCCAGTTGTAGTTTTCACCATATATAGGGTGTTAAAATATGCGTTCTAAATTGTATTAAAGTTTTACATGATACTACGTTTTACTACGAAGAATTATAGTTCCAGAATGAATTCATTTGAAGTTTCCATAAGATTACCATTAGAAGACTATTAAGATATTTCTAGAAAGACTATTAAGATACTTCTAGATGATTTTATAAATATCATCGTCATTATTAACACTTATAAAGAAATTTTAATCTTAAGAAATATTTTTGAAATCTTAATAATATTTTTACCAACAAATACCTACTATACATATGTATATAATGACAATATTACCATAATACGTATTTTGCCACGCTGGCGCTGTGGTCTCGACATTTGATCTATAATTGACATAATATACCACACCTAAAGTTTAAGGACAGTAAATGGTATATACCATAGCAATGATACCACGTAGTTCCAGTTGCTGAATCCTCAATAACATCTCAAGATATTACCATAAGATTGTTGATCAATTTTATATCTTGCTATATTTTGTATGTACACTAAATAATAAATAAAATCTGCGAAATTGCATCGTTTGCATAACTACCATTGCAAAAGATACGAATATTATTTTGGTCAAATTTGGACTGACTCTTTTGTCAGTCTTTTAATTTCTCTCAGACTGACTCTTTTATCCTCCACACAATCCAGATCTTATATATGTACATTTTGAAACTTCGACCAATTTCCTAAAGTCAAAAAACGTCTGAAAGGAAACCGCCTTTCGACCAACTCAAGGGCTTTCCTCAAAAAAATATGATAGTGCTGATCTAGAATGATTTTGGTGGGTCAAAGTGCATCAACTATGATGGAGAGTACTTTGAAAAACTATGAAAAGTACATGAACAAAGATTTTCGAATGCGCTGTGTGTTACTGTGTATGTACTATATACCACGCAGTTTAAGAAATATAAAATATAAAAGTGCAGATACAAAATGGGAATGACTAAGAGATGTTTGAATGGGTGCGTACAATGGAGAGGGGTGACAGTCGGTCCTTCAGCAGTACAGACAATAAGTGTAATAATACGTACTGGCTTGTCAATAATAAGAAAAAGTGTGATATTTCTCTAGGTATGCGTAAAAGAAAGGGTAAGGGCAGCATTTGGCTATTTACTTAGACCAGGCTATTTACTGTGCACCTCGTGAGCGGTTCGATAGACTTGTTCCTATTTTTGACGAGCAGTAAGTTCCGTCATTGTTACTCGGTTATGGTTGGAACACATATTTTGCCAGGTGCCAATAATGTAGACTGGCAGATAAAATAACCAGGAACCCTAGTGATAAAATTCCAAAAAGATAACGTAAAACACATTTTATATTCATTCGGTGTTATGTTGGTTTCATTTTATTATAAAGACTTGAATTTTAATTTATCAACCATATTTTAAATGTGTATGATATACTTGGTGACTATATCATTGGTGATTATATTTTTAGGGATCGAGTTTTTACATGTAACATGAAAACTGTACTTCCATTTTGTGACTTAAAAATGACAATAATGATATTAATTTTACAAGATGATTATCCACAATTCAACTAACGTACATATTTGACTTTTTCTTGTGCCTATTGAATAGTCAAACAAATTGTCTGTGAAATAAACAAGGTGTCTGCGAGAACATTCTGTTAAGGAAAGGAATTAATATTTTTTTACATTTTTACATTCTACCCTATCTAGTATACTTTTTTATAACAAAAGCGCTGTAAGAAATTACGACCAAAATGGCAACGCTGAAAAATTAAAAAAATGTTTCAGAGACTATTACGGTCATCGTGTATATTATATACATATATCCATTGTTATTTCAATTAAAGCCTTCATCCTGTAGATACATACATGCACGTTCAAGCAAAATATATGCTTTCAGTCACAATTATCCCTGCATTGCGATGTTAGCAAACATCTATTAATATAACGGATACTAGTGGGGGTCTAGATGGACTAACATGAGAGAACTGACAACCGAGAATTCAATCTTCAAAATACTGTCCATTAGATGATATTCACTTGTCCCAACGGTTTTTCTACGGTTCGAAACATTTTTGGAGAGGGCAGCACTGCCAACCCACTACACAGAAAATATTTCTCGGTCTAAGTTCCCGTTTAGTAACCTTCACCAGAAGGTACAAGGTAGGCAATCTCATGAAGATGAAATTGGGCAGTAAATAGGTGAACTACGTTGATGAGGTTATATATCTAGGAATCACCCTGGATAGGAAACTTCTATGGCGAACACACCTGCAGAATAAATGTCAGAAAGCCACACTGACTTTCTGGCAATGCAAAAGAGCTATGGGAACAAAATGGGGACTGGGACTAAAGCAGATTCTTTGGATCTACAACGCCATAATTGTTCCAAGGCTGACCTAGTCGGCAGTAATATGGTGGAGTAGGGTAGAAATAAAAAAGGCGCAGCGCAGTCTCGATAAACTGCAGGCTCCCTTCCTCCGACGAACCTGTGCCGCAAGGAGAAGAACCCCGGTCGCGGCCACGATGGTTATGGTGGAAATGACATCCCTTGCACTCAGGGTCAAAATGGAAGCAAGTAGGTCTACCTACAGGGTTAGCTGCACGGGGAAATGGAACACCGACAGTGTGTTTCATTGTGAGTTAACCCGAGATAAGCTCAACAAGGAAATCTGGGCAATGCCCAGGACAAGACCAGCAAGACCATACGCTGAAATAGAGCTTACAAGGTTCTAATACCAGGAAGGAACGGTTGGAACGACAAAATTAGACCCAAACACGGCGAAATCTGGTTTGCCGCTGGATCCAAAACCAGAGAAGGAGTAGTAGGAACTGGCTACTGTGGACCCAGAGCTCGGGATGAATATTACAAGAAAACTGGAGAAATACAACACAGTATTCCAAGCGGAAGTCCACGCGATATTATGTTGCGCGGAGGAACTTCTGGAGAGGAACAAGACAGGGCAAACAATCTGGATGTGCTCGGACAGCCAGGAGGCACTAGCTGCCTTGGCTGACGTACATCATAACTCCAGATTAGTGGGGGATACAAAGGACTGCCTGAATAAGCTTTCCAGAAGAAACAAACTCCATTTAACCTGGATACCTGGGCATTCCGGGTGGAAAAGGAATGAGAGAACATATAGACTGGCTAAGAAAGGAACCACACTATGTAGTCCTATCAAAAAACCAGTTGGAATACCTTACCAAGAAGGGTTAAACTTGATGAGATCCCACTATGAGAATCAGCAAAGTAAGGAATGGCTGGAGACTCTCGGCTGCAGCACTTCCAAAGCTTTAATGAGGTTGAAAACATTCAGCAAGCACGGAAACCTGCGACAGCAGAGACACAGGATGGGCAAAGAGGAGTCCCCCCTTTGTACCAGGTGTGACTTGGGAGAGGAGGAGACATAGATGCACTTCCTATGCGTGTGTCCTGCCAGATCACCTTATAGGATGACATGCCTGGGCAAGCCGGAATTATTATCGGACGAAATTAGGGATCATCAGCTGCAGCATATCATTGGCTACAGCTTAGCAGCGGGGTATCCTGCCGCACCCTGATGAAGATAGTGGGATAGAGTACAAAAGCCAAGGTTAAGTGCTCGTATCCATAAAGGCCCGCTAGATTAATAATAAATAAAAATTCCCGTTTTTTATTTTTTGTTATATCCCCCCGTATATCTATAGTTATTTCAGTTAAATCCCTCACCCTATAGATTCATATATGCTCCTTCAGACAAAATATACGCTTTCAGTCACATTTGTCCCTGCAGCGCGATGCTAGTAATCATCTGTTAAGAGAAGGGACGGGGGGACGGGGGGACAGATCGACAAAAGAAAAAGGCCGAGGTGTATTTTTACAAGGAGAAGACAATGCGAGTCATGTAGATGGAATCATCCGGTCGTTATTACTAAGGAATGCACGAGTTAGCGTTCAAGTAGCTCACCATTGTCAATATCTTTGTAGGAACTGTTGCGAACACGCTAAAATAAAACAGGACCTATCTGATGTAGGAACTTATAATCAGGCATCGAACGAAATCATTGCTCCGGTACTTGGTTCCCAGTAACGCTGGATTCCCGGCTGGAACTGGGCAGCTGCCTTATCTGCGTTTCGCGTGCACAATATTGCTGGATATGAATTTCTATATTTGCAAAGGCTTCGTCACGACACAAGCGCCCGTGTTCTCCGTACGATCATACGTTTTTTTATGCGATCCGATGCCCTGTGCAGCTTACATCGATGCATGATTGTATTTGTAAAGCATCGTGGCTTGTTGTATTAAATAAATTACCGTTTCCCGGTATTTCACATTCAGAAAATAATTTATTTTTGGCATGGTATGAAATTTGCTATAACAATAAATTATACTCGTATTGTAAAAAGAAATACTCAAACAACGCGGAAACTCCCGATGAGTTATAAAAACGTTATATTCGAAAAAAAAAACGGTTTACGACATACGTGTCCGACATGCAAACGTGGAAAATTACTCTGAAATGCCTGCGTACGTGCGTGCTCATATCACAAAACACAGAATACACAGAATATTCGTTTACACCTCGGCATATTTTGCCAGTGAAAAAATAATTCACCAGCTATTTTTAGACATATCCGTCAGCAGTAATTTAAAACACCCACATCACAGGGGAAAATTAAATTATTGTCTCTGATACAAAGAGTGTTACAATAAGGGCGCAAGATGTGAATTTTAAATGAAACATTGTTTTCTGTAACAAAGTATTGAAGTACTCGTATTCATTGATTTACAATGTAAATATTTGTGAATTATGTATGGAACATTATGTATGGCAAAAAGTTGGGATTCTGATTTTCAAAAACAAAAAGGAAAATGTTCTTTATAATTGATAATTACTTTTGTAGATGATATTAATTCATTGACGCTTAGATAATATACTAGAATTTCTTGAGCTACAAGATCCAATGCAAGAAGTTTGCATGTAATATGTACAAAGTTACTATACTCTTGTTTAAGACAAATCCATACAAAACGCATGATTGCGGTAGCGACAAACATCAACACTTGGGTTCTTGAAAGTTGAAATTTTTTTTGAAGAATTTTCAACACCCTCATAACTGCTTCACTAGTACATTTTTATAATAATTTTCCAGCTAGTACGGATGAACGAAATAGTTTAAGAGTATACGTACTATAATAGTAATAATAGATTTTTATGCAATCTGCCGTTTCGTCCACATAACCACATTTTTTGACTGTACAATTCAGATTTCGTATTCTTTTCGAATATTGTCTACAATGTTTTGTGGCCTGGTAACTTCATACTGGGATTATACTTATCCCAGAATGCTTGTTGATTAGGTGAACAGTGAATTACACGAAATAATACACAAAGGTCCTCGGCCTTAGGCTACTTTTTTATAGTTCACGTATTTTTTACAAACAGATGTGTCGCAACACAACAAGTGTTTTCGCGTATGCGTAGAATGAAGGATGAGGAAAAAGGATGCACTTTACGCGCGGCCAGATCGAACTCTGTGTACATATATATTCATCGATATTCACTCTGCAGAGGTCTCAATGCGACTGGGTAAATATCAGACTATTTACTGCACACCTCATGGGTGGTCCGATATCTCAGATTTTAGACTTATTCCTATTTTTGACGATCTGTACATTCGAACATAATGAATTAGCACTTCATTGTGTCAAATGTGTTCACATTCACTGCAACGCAAACATATTCGTATCCAAATGGATAGTACACCACTAAACAGAAATTTAACTACTATTAAAGTCGATCGAAGATGCGGAGACGCTGACTCACCAACTCACCTACCCCACGTTTGTATATATGTACGACAGCAATGTCCTGCTAACCAAATGGGATGGTTCTAGTTACAAACGAAACCAACTGTATATGTAAATCAAAGTAGCCCTCTATCAATTGCATTAGATATATATTTTATTCTATATACCTTTCGAAAAAAATAGTTTTTTATATATGCAATAGTTTTTAGATCACGCTGTATATTTTTAATAGAGAGGCCATTGTAAAATCAATAGTATTATCGTATTTATATAAGTAGTTTACAACCGTTACATATTTTTTTACGATACTACTTTTTTACTCATTGCTAAATGCCTTGTCAACAAGATCTCATAGTTAAACGCTGGAATGAGCCTTACAACGTAAAGGTGCTGCGACTGACGACTACAAAATTACAGAGTTCACTTTCTGCACAAAAACGAAAATACCTACACCGGAGACGATAAATTTCTATTCCTGACACAGACATTTCTGCCCCTTAGCAATAAGACGATTTTTCCAGCATAAAATAGTCAGAGGTAAATATTTCGTATTTAGTGGGGAAAAAAACAACTACGTTCTGGGAGGCACGAAAGGTCTATGATCGCAGCTGGACTCTAACTAACCAAAAGCACTTAGCATACGGATGTGTTGAGTGAGCTGGGCGGGCAAGCTCGTGAACGCTTACGTATAATTATCAGAGAAACCTAAAACAAACAAGTGCTTGTTGACTCGATGACCCTCCTCGTCGCATCCCAAATTGAGCCCTACGAAAACTGGATTTAAGCCCGAAGTGGGTGCGTGCATCGGTCTCACTGTTCGGCCAACCAATAATTTCGAGTGATTTCGTGATATTGTAAAATAATGGTTGATGTACGTCACGATCAGTCGGGGTTGGCCTAGTTTATAATAAGTTATACGCTCAACAGTATTCTAATTAGTAAGGCTTGTTAGTAAAGCTTATGAACTGTAACTGGTAGACAAGGGGAGTATTTCAAAGTATAGTAAGACGTTACAAATCATAAAATTAAAATAAGGTTCAAACTGAAAGAGTTGATTAAAGCTGGGGGCGAGAGCTGCATACCATTGGCGCTTCGTGTAGGGATATGAATATTTTTACTGAAACGAACGTTTCGTTTATCAAATCCAGATATATTGGCTATTCTAAAATAATAATATTCGTAAAATTTCATTATAAAATTTCGTCATGAAATTGATTAAATTTCGCCATAAAATCAGATTGTAAACGATATATGGTAGTTCATCGATTTCTTTTAATTTCTAAACAATTTTAACGTAACGGCGCGATGATCACGCTGAAATAAGGTAAGTGGTCGACGAACCATAGTGGAGGAATATCAGCAATGCACGTTTCACTTGATCTTGATATATCGGTCGGAGTGTACGTACGGTCTCCGCTGTGTTAGTTGGAACGTTTTAATTTAATAACAAAGTATGCCGAGACGTGCGAAACCCCAGAAAACGGGTATACGCTCACCAAGTGAAAAAGTTTATTGGTGAATTTGATGATTCGTTCTATGATAGAGCGAAAGTAATGTGTGAAGTATGCGATGAACTCTTCATGTGCTGGTCTCAATCCGACTGTATACGTCACGTGAATTTTATGTAATATCAATATAGAAAACAGGGAGTGCCCTTGCAAACTCAATTTAGGTTTTATTTATTGTTGATGTTGATAGCCTGTACTCTTCCGCTTCACATACTAGGTAAAAAACCATTTCGAATGATTTAACACAAATACAATACACAGTTATAGTTACCAAGTCTCAGAGAATTATATAAAAAAAATCTATTGTAAATACTACAGAACGTGTAGTGGACCGTCGGCAGTCGACATTTCATTGTTATTAGCTATCAAAAGACTGACTGTACTGACAATACAATTTCGCAGATGGTGCTGGAGACGTTAGAAAAATTTCAAGTGTCAACAAGTCAAATATTGATGTTTGTGACCGATGGTGCCTCGACAATGTATTCAGTAGGTCGTTCTCTTTCACAATACGATTGTATATTGTTACATGTTACGTGCAAAATGCAAGCTTTACATCTTGTGACAGAATCTATTCGACAATGTTTCCCAAGGTAGATGCATTAATAGCGACTACAGGAAAAGTGTTGCTAAAATCTCCTAAATGTCTTCGCGAGTTTCACAGTGTCTTGGAATTCCCGAACTACCGGAGCCGATCCCAGACCACCTATAAGTTGGGATGATGGTTGAAGGCAGCTTTTTGTTATGCTGAAAATTTCCAGAAAATAAAACCTGTAATATTACAGTTCAATCCTGCCGAGGCTGCAGCTATTAAGGAAAGCCCAAGACACAATTTCAAGATTTCCATTGAAGCTGATTTAAAAATTATTCATAAAAACTACAAAGGAGTGCATGACGAAATAGAGAAATTACACAAAAATACATTAGCGTTAACGGAGACCCTTTAAATAGTGAACCAAGTAAATCCACCACTACACGCTATAGATAACAAAATAAATGAGTGAGTCAAACTATAATTCGAAAATGTGTTAAAGGAAGACCCCGATTTTAACAGATTAGGACATGTTTATGGTGATACTGCTAATAATGATAGTGTATCCACAAATCCGTTGAGTGAGTGCAAAGATTATATGACTGTATTACATCACTAGATGTCGGACGGTCGTTCTCCAAATATATGAACATATTTTCACCACAGCGAAGATCATTCCATGAGACAATTATGGAAACATACCTGATGCTGCAAGTATTTACGGGTCGTCTCCAGTTCGTAATGATGGTGCTAGTTGATCACATTAGTTAAGAGGGTCTAGTAAATACCATATAGTGTTATATTTACTTGTAATACTTTAGTGCATTTGTTACTAATTACTCTGTATTATTATTTTAACACTCTTGTTACGATGCGCACGTCTATGGCGCGCAGCACATTTCCCACAGCCTTAGTTATGATTGCAAGAACAATATACGAAGTGGAAGTTTTGTCTCGAAAAAATAGGTAACTTACACAGCAAGAAAAAAGTATTTCTGATGAGGAATTTTAGCTAATGTTATTGCATACAATGATCTTATTCATCAATATGTTATTTTTTGGGAAAATGAATGGTGCAACCACTAATATTCCCAAATAAAGAACACTTTTTGCATAGCCCTACCATCTATCCTTTTGAACAGATTGTTTTGTAACTACCAGACTAAAGCGAATACTTCAATGTACAGTGAGATATTACAGACCATACACTAAAAAATAAAGGATCAAATTTAGAGTTATCATTGTAGGGAGAATATACGAAATAGAAGTTTTGTTTGAAAAAAAAAATCACTTACACAGAAAGAACAATTTATTCCTAGAAGGGATTGTAGCTAATGTAATATATTGATCACAACCTTAGTCAGCAATGTGCTTTATTTGGGAAAATTGTCCTTACTATATATTTTTTTTGCATAGTTCTACCATCTATTCTTGTGAACAGGTCTTTGTTTGCATACACAAGGTATAATTTTATGTTTACTAATGCTGTTTCACATTATATTTCAAAGGTGTTTTATTTCATTGTACAATATGGATAATAAACGTTATAAAATTTAAATAAACCTCACACCAAAAGGTGCAATTTACACCACACGTGTTGATCTTACCCCATTACAGGTATGAAAATTCATATCAGCGAATGGCAAGGTTTTGCATTGTTTATTTTTATTTACCAGACTCATGTTTACCCTATTTGGTATGAAACTGGTGTCATATTTTACACCATATTTGAGGCATAAAAAGGTAAAATTTAGTCCAAACTGTTCTAACGCACTATACAATTATAATTCCCTCAGTAATCTTTCAATATACTTTTCGAATAAGTAACTACATTTTTCAGAAGACGAATACGTACGCATTCTGATTAAGCCCTTTAGCAACTTAATATGAAATCCTGTTTGTGTAGCTCTAGGTCAATATTCATTTACTGTTCTAAGTATATAGTTAGGTAAGATGTATTTCCAACGGCTGAAGAGATTGTTTTAATTCATATGCTGTCGAAGAAGAATAACGTATCACTGACTACTTATCGTATAGTTACGCCTCGGTTGAATATTCAATCAATTTTAACAGCATCAAACACAAGAGAAACAGAGAAATCATTTTCATATTTTCATTTGCACAAAAGGCTTGAACGCTAGTTGCAACCAAGCTGCAATAAGAATGTATAAACATATACAAAAAGTATGGCATTATCAAAAATATAGCAAAGGTTTAATATTCCTCACTTTCCTTTTTTCTCACATTTCCTTTTTTTGTATT
Organism: Rosalia funebris; assembly: GCA_037954035.1. Classification (NCBI taxonomy): domain Eukaryota; kingdom Metazoa; phylum Arthropoda; class Insecta; order Coleoptera; family Cerambycidae; genus Rosalia; species Rosalia funebris. The sequence continues at coordinate 12,530,298 of JAZFAV010000018.1, forward strand.
ATACATTTTTATATTATGATGTTTACATTTGTAATACAATTTTTAATTGTAATATAATTACAAATTGTATTGCGATTTTTGTATTATGGCCTTTCAGAAAAGTAATATCACCTAATCCTGTCAAAATTCAGTTTTGAATGAATACCAAGTGTTACAATGACATTGACTTTTACTCCTAAAATCCATAATACTAATTCGGTGAAACAACACAATTTATAGGTGGCCTAAGAGAAGGTTCGAACCCTTGGTGCAACAGTTTTATTTTTATTAGTTTTCCAAAACTAATTTAAATTTGAAGTTAGAAGTTTTAATTATTATAATGATGCCAATATAATTGACAAATCGTGCATCGAGAGGCATATAATTCTTCGGTGTTTATCAAGAGCTGACTTCCAATTTGAAGATAGCTTGCGTTCTCGCCTTTGTTGAAAAATCTTCCTTCTTGGTTTCTTTAACAGCTCAATTATTAGAATTTTATAACACGATATACCGTTGCAGCACATTAATTACTGACTACAGTTGAAATACATACAGTAGTAAATGAAAATTAAATGTCACGATATTATATAAATTATTATATTAACTAACGTTAATTCAATTCCAATATCATTTAGTTAAGTATCTACAAGATATTTTAATATTGTGAAAGCTTAATCACATACAGTGCTATTCAAAAGTCCCCCCCTCTAATCTTTTTAACGTTTATACATAAACTAGTGAAATTTGGTAACTGAATATTAAGGGTTGTACACTTCCCTACTAGTGATGATAGATGACGTATGCGTCAAAGATGACGTCACAAGGTCATTGTGACCAATAATTTTAAATGGAACCCTATGGCAAGCGACACCTCTTTTAAAAGGTATCGAAAAAACGTATTCAATGATACTAATATTGTTTGTATTTATGGTAGTTTTGATGGATTAAATCAGTAATCAGTAAACTTGGATAATAATTTTAATTACAGATTCAAGAATCAGTACCTACTTATAGTAATTGTTCGAAGTGAGCTCCATCTACTTCCTGACAGTAAAACATCCTATTGCAAAACTCTTCTCGTACTTTTTCAAATGTGTCTGCGGAAATAGCCCTACATTCTGTAACAATACGTTGTTTTAAAACATCAATATTGTCAGGCTGAGTGGCGTAAACCTTCGATTTAAGATACCCCCACAGAAAAAAATCTAAAGGCGTGAGGTCCGGTGATCGAGGCGGCCATTCCATTGAACCTCGTCGTCCAATTCATCTACCAGGATATTCTTCATCCAAATACCGTCTTACTGCACCGTAATAGTGTGGAGGAGCACCATCCTGTTGGAATGTTATTTCCAAAATGGCGAATTCATCTTGATTATCTTCCAAAATTTCAAGGATTAACGGTTCTATTGCATTTTGCAACATCTGCAGATACACCTGACCGGTTAACTTGGTATTTAAAAAAAACAGGCCCAACGATGTGGTTTCCCAGTATACCTGCCCAGACATTGACCTTCTCGGGATACTGAGTATGTGTTTCACGAAACATGTGAGGATTTGCGTCACTCCAATATCTCACGTTTTGTGTATTTACATTTCCATTTAGATAGAACGTACTTTCGTCACTAAAACAAATTGTTTTGACATAGTCTGGCTGTTGGTTAATTTTAGTCTCCATATTTTCACAAAATTGCAATCTTCGGTCTGGATCGTCGTCTGAGAGTTGATGAACCATTTTTAATTTGTATGGATTTACTATTACTTCTGCCAGTATATCAATTTTTTTCTCATCAGGAATTTGTAGTCTGCCAGATCGTTTTGCATCATTAATACTACCCGTTGTTTTAAACTTACGAAGAAGCTCTCTCAAATAAGTCCTCGAAATTGGGCGATCGGGAAACCTTTCATTAAAAATGCGTTCTGCTGCATGAATATTTTCTCCAGTTTCACAAAGTATTAGGATCGCTGCTACTTTATCACCTAAAACACGTACCATTTCTCTTAGACGTTCAGCTCACAACAGTTTAACAAATTATTGAATGTTCAAATATTTTAAAATTACCACAAGGTACTAAAACAGTTAAACGTTCGATCAACAATACACAAATTATTAAATGTATAAAAACTTTGACAGCTAAAAAACATCAAATTGGGGAGACTTGCAAAAACGTCAGATTATTTACTATCCAACTATCCAGTGGCGGAGCTTGAATTTTAAATTTTATTATTAACTAATTTAATTCATCACAGCTTTGCGGCTTTTGAAAGCCAGTTATCAAAACTGCCGTAAACAGACACAATATTAGTATCATTGAATACGTTTTTTCGATACCTTTTAAAAGATGTGTCGCTTGCCATAGGGTTCCATTTAAAATTATTGGTCACAATGACCTTGTGACGTCATCTTTGACGCATACGTCATCTATCATCACTAGTAGGGAAGTTTAGAACCCTTAATATTCAGTTACCAAATTTCACTAGTTTATGTATAATCGTTCCAAAGATAAGAGGGGGGAGGGGACTTTTGAATAGCACTGTATAATACTCATTTATCTCATATAGAAGTCAAAATAATGACTGCTCTGATTAAGAATACCATAAGCTACCTGTAAATCAAAGTTCATGGTTAACATGACTGATATTCTAACGTTCTGCGCATGGTTACTTACAGCCAGGATAACCAATTATTTAGATCAAGTTAAATCAACTTTAGTGATCTCTTGTTGATAGGCGTTTTGCAATACGCTTCGAGAAACGTATAATCTTTGGGGGTTCATGGAAAGCTAGTCTCCTGTTTTTCTTTCAAGATAAACCAATCAAGTCATCTGACTAATAAGTAGCTTAGATATTAGTCTTATAGAACACGTAGAGAACCATTGAATATTAGCAGCTGGTAGATAACTTCAAATAGTTGGTAGCTCAGCAATTAATCAATTAATTAATAATAATTTATTAATCATAAGATTAAATTTCCCTAGTTTATTTGTCGTACACTTTCACTAAACTACCAACAACAAAAAAAGTACAGCTTGTGAAATCAAATGTGAAGTCCATGATGGTATGTTTCTTCGACATTAAAGAAGTCGTTCACGGTGAATATCTTCCTCAGGGCATCACAGTGAACCAAAATTAGAATGTGAAGGTGCTTAAGCGATTTCGTGAGGCAGTGAGACAAACCGATCTGACCTATGGAGATCTGGAGACTGGTTTTGTCAATATGGCAACGCGCCTGCCAGCGTGGAAATTCAACCGGTTTTTGACAAGAAACGGCATGACAACTGTTTCACACTCCCTAACTCGCCCGAGTTAGCCCCCTGCGACTTTTTTTATTCCCATGAATAAAAAACCCATTGAGATAAATGTATATCATCTAATGGATAATATTTTGAAAGAGATTGACGCTTTCAAGATTAAAAAAAAATTAATAAACAATTCTGGTTTTCTTGGGTACCCCCTCGTATATGAATTATTCTTGCTGATATCTGAATTATTTGGTTTGTTATCCATAAAAAACAGCATGTCCACTTTTATTATTGTTTTAAATCTGGATAGGAATAATGGATTCGCAGTTTATCTCTAAATACAATAGAAACCAAAGAGTTGGAAAAATTGTTTACAAACCGGCAGTAAAATGAATTCTGAATAACATTCACATATTCGAGAATCCATTTGGTAAAAATATTTCCCAAACCATTACGAACCATATTAACAGTGTGTTCACAAAAAATTCGCTTTCAACTGTTTGCATTCCCAGTATAATTTCTTTCAGGACAATGTATCAATCTTCTAAAATCATGCAACATAATACTCTTCCAGGACTGTTCTACGCCTTTCTGAATAATCTATTGTAATAATTCCATTATTGTCGCAGCTAAAAATTGCATGAATTTTTCCTGTCGATTTTTATATAAAAATTTATCGAATAGAATCAGCATGTTTCTATTCCTTTTATTCTGGATCATAATGATACATTCATTTTTCATACATTATTATCAATATGATAGGATCCAAAATGTTGGAAGAACTGTTTAGAAACCGACATAAACAAATTCTCTGACAAATCTTTGTCTCGGAAAGCAGATGCATGAACCTCTCCTATCGATGTTTGAATTAATTTTTCTATTCGAAAGCATGTGTTCATTTTACTAGCGTTCTATTGACTCTCAGTCAGTAACGGTGGACTTGTGTTTCACCTCGAGTCATTATACAATCCAAAGAATTGAAAGAAATATTCGTAAATCGACAGCGAGGAACTCAGCTTCTAGATAACGGTCATACATAATTTCTCCAAATTATAATGAATAATATGAATTTTTTTTTTTTTTTTCGATAGTATATACTCCCCAATTTTTCAATGTCTAAAATCATGTCCTGAATGCTGATCTTTCCACACTCTGTTTATCATTTACATTATGCCTATTCTTAATTTTCTAAATTCCAACTTTTTATAGAAGCACATAATCCTATTAAGATCAAAGTCGTTGACACATCTTCACACTTTCTTTACCTAAAAAATCCTTTTGGAAAATATTTTTAATTACTAATCAGTATTTAAGTCTATCAGCAATAATTATGTTTTGCTCGATACACTTTTAAAGAGAAATCTGTATACGAATTCTCAATAATGTGCTATACATGACAATACTTCCAAAGTTTTTTGGTAAGAATAAATGCCGAACAAAAACATACAAAATAATGATTTGATAATCTTCACAATCATTATGTACTGACTTGTTTTCAACTTTGCTTTAATGCTGTTCCAATGCGGCCGACAAAAGTTAATAGTTGACAATAGTTTTAAATAAATACAATTTTTGTATACAACCAAAACATTACCACGAACAATGTCTGACAATTCATCGATATTTATAACTTTCCCTGTCTTTGTCGTGATGTTCGCTTTTAATCTACTTATTGAAATCGTATTTGCCGCAATGGCCGTTCACTTGTGAAATATGGAGTGGAAATTAATTACTTTATAGCACCTCGCGCAATTGGCTCCAGATATCATCTAACTATCGGTAACTTATTCGACCTTTTCTGTTACATTCGGCGAATAAATTCCTCCTTACTTTTATTCTTTGCGTCTGTACACTTTCTAATGACATTCTGTGAAATTTTAATAAGATGATTCTAATCCGCAGAAACAATGTTAAAATATATATAGGACGGGTTGACAAACAATTTAAAGGTTTGAACAAGTAGAAAGTTACAAATCTGCGGTTTACCTTTCACGATTCTCGATGCATGGCGTGCAAAGCTCATATACGTGATTTGCGAAACAACGCTAAATTGTGACGGATAATCGAAATCAGCACACATTCTATCGAAAAGCCTATAACGGGAAATATTTATGCAAATTGGGAGCATGGAATATTAAACAAAGGGATTGCGACAAAAAATTTTTGATCTTCCACTGGCTGCTGACCTTTTTCCATATAGGGACTGACTAGATGATGAGATGGGAGACTGTTATATTGTCTGAAATGTGGTGTACAATTTGTTAAGATTTTCACGCTAAATGGGGTATATATGGGGACACCAAGTTGGGGTGAAATGAACACCACAAGGCCGTTGTCGAATTTTACCATTCACTGATGTGAACTTTCTTACTAGTGATGGAATACAATGAAGTTAATTTATTTGTTGCACTAATAAAATATTGGTGTATATTATATGTATGTGTTAGCTAAGTCTACAAAATAGTTACGTATTCCTGAACAGGCGCTTTTCCATACCTACTAATAATTACCCTGATATTTAACTGTTGTTTACTGCCGTTTTATTATTGTTGTGAGCTTAATTGAATATGAGTGAAACCAAGCATTTTAGGTATATGATGATTTTTTATTTTAAAAAAGGCCAAAAAGAGTCACCGAAACTTGCCGCAAATTGTGTTCTGTGTACGGCAAGAATGTTATTCAAGGTGTAACATGTCAACATGAGTCGAAAAAAATCGTGGAGAAAGTCCGGTAAACCTTCTCAATCCACATCAAAGGCAGGGCTTCATCCCAGGAAGGTTTTGTTGTCCATCTGCTGGAATTTCAAAAAAATCATTTATTTTGAGTTACTCCCGAGAAATGAAACACTAAATTCGGACGTATACTGCGAACAACTACAAAAATTGAGCCAAGTCATGCAGGAAAAACGCCCAAGACTTCGTAAGGAGGTCGTCTTTCATCACGACAACGCTCGACCTCACACTCGTCTGCAGTCTTGGAGAAGATTATTGGAGTTAGAATGAGATGTTTTACCCCATTCGCCGTATTCTCCAGACCCCGCGCCCTCGGATTTTCACCTATTCCTCTCCATGGATAACAGTTTACGAAACTTAACATTTGCCAATGACGAGGAAGTCAAAAATCATTTAAAAAAGTTGCGGTTTGCGAGAAAACCGCAAAGTTTTTATGAAAATGGTATTATGAAGCTTACTGCGAGATGGAAGAAATTTATTAAAAATGGAGGAACGTACATTATTGATTAAAATAATTTGTAATAACTATACTGTTAATAATAAATACTTACGAAAAAAACCGAGCAAAGTTTTTGGGCAACCCGACATTTACTAAGCATTCTTCTTTGTCTCTGAAATATGGCCTTATTTTAAACATTCGCTCGATATTTATACGTCTGTAGCCGTTGTATAGCAAAACTAATTTAACATTTATCTCCTTAGGATAAGCTACTGAATTAACATTGCTGCTTTCATAGTCCTTTGTTCTTTGTTAGTTTTGTTTAGTCGCCATGCATAACGCATTTGAATGACCTCCCCTGAAGAAACTAATAATTTTCCAAACCAGTGCCAGAGCATTTTTCCTAGCAGTGATCTGTTGGAACTACTTAATTCATTAGCGACCGTCAGTCTCGATTTCGTTTCCCTTGAATCGCGTAATGTCTGCCTCGAGATTCCATTTAATGTACATTATTCTGTTCAGGGGATAACTGGGCCATGTTTTATTGCACGTATTGTTCGCAGACATTAAAATGTATCATTTTAAAATCAAAACTGAGTCCTCGCCTGTGAATACGGAATCTAGGCATTGATTATACGCACGACTGGCCGCGCATTTATATGTCTATACTTTTCTCCTTTTTACTTTTAAAGCCTTTCGATCGCATGGAATAAGGCCCTTTTTGCGTCATGCTCTGTTTATATGGTGGTATTGTTTTATTATTACCACCGCAAAAAAATGGCAGTGGTATTTTAATCTACCCTTAACATCTATTGTGTTTCAGTTCTGCAATGGTTCTGGATTTTTCTCTTCCATTAGTATTGTGCACATTTTTTGGTAGATAACTGAATAACCGGTACGAGTATGTGATAATTATGATCATTTCAGGTGTTGCTTATTTCAGCCAGAAGATTATTTGCACTAATCGAGTCGGGTTCTGACCGTACATATAATTTTCATAATGTGGGCCTATAAACTAAATATACGAAATACATGGTATGTATGAGTATAATGCAGGTGGTAATGGTTTTAAAGGTATTATTGATAATTGAATTAGTATTTTAATTAATTAAAACGAAAATTCAGATGAACATTCAGTTACGATTATATTTGGATGAATATTTCAATTGAGAACTAGATCTGGATTGTTTTTCTAGAAATAAGAATTTCTAGAAATTCTTATTTCTAGAAAAAGAAGAATTTCTTGTTTTGAATTTCTAGAAATAAGTTGGAATATTCATTATAGCAAATACATTTCCTGATTATACTGACTTCTTGTTAAAACGTATACTGACTGCTCCACTGCTTTGTTTTTCAAAAGCAAATCCCCTAGTTTCTATTTTTCTTTTAGCTTTTCTCGTAAAAACTGGTCATTTGGCAAAAGTGGCAGGAGGAGGAACGTAAAGCGGTCAATTCTGAATGGTACACGACCATTTGTATACCGAAAGTCTTTGGTGAAGTAAGAAAAACAAACAAACGCCGTCGGATCATTCTTCATCATGATAATACAAGCTCTCACACATCTCGTCGCATAGCCGAATATTTGAACACTCAAAAAATAATTTAGTGGGTCATCCACCGTACAGTCCTGATTTAGCACCCAATGACTTATTTTTGTTCCCGAACGTCAAAAATAAATTGCGTGGACAACGACTTTCGTCGGCAGAAGAAGCCGCTGATGCGTTAAAGAACCATGTTTTGGAGATATGTCAAGCGAAATGGAAAAAATGCTTTGACAAATGGTTAACCTCATGCATGCCTTAACCTCAACTTCAAACATTGTGGAATGGGCATCCACAATGATTCGGTGACTCACTTATTCGGAGATTTAGAACTTCAAAGAACATCTCATTCCAGACCTTCCCAATATTGTTAAACCGTGAGTGTCTACCAAGATGTCCCGGATCAGGGAATCTGTCCTAGCACTCATGATAAATACAAGATTTCTATTGCGGCCTCAAAAATAGTGATTGAATTCTGCTTATGTTATATGTTAGCCGAGAGTTTGTGCCCTCTGACCCCGTTACGTTTACTTCGCTTATATTTAAACAACATTTAGACCCTCTCTATGTACAAAATTTATACCTACTACATTTTCATAAGTGACCACACGTTTTCAATAAGCCAAACATCTCAATCATCAAACAAACAATAAGAGTACACGAAACTAATACATATAATTATTATATAATTATAAAAATAAAATATTAAACAAGAAATAATTAATACCAATTACGAACAACTATATGATTACGAAATATTCAGCATTATTTATAGTTTTAACAACGCATAAATTACCGCCGAGAACTGATCTAAAATAACGAGTAATTGGTACTGTGTCTTTGGAAAGTGGTAACGAACAATCATTTGCATAATACATGTATAAATTTCAATAAAACATTATTCGGTTTATCTATATTTACTTAAAGGTATGCATATTTAAATAAGATTATCTTTTTAAGTGCATTCGAACACATTTGGGCAAGACAAAAGAAAGTTTGAATAATGCAACTGAAATTTAAATTCTTCAGTTAAAGCGTATCTACGGGATATGCTCCAAAATCAGTGTTAAACGTTAAGCTCGTCCAGGAGAAACCCCTTATACGGAATTGCTGATAAGACATTCAACAGATTGAAAGCTAGAGAGGGACATTGAGCTTGAGACATTCAAGTGTAATATCTCAAACCGTTTTGATAATATCTAGAATATTTTGATTTCGTTTTTATAGAGGACTATATAATTTTCCTCAATTTTAACTATATACAATTTGAATAACAGTTTATTTATTACTACTGTCTAATTAATAAGTATTACACAATTGATTAATTAAATTATTACCCCGTCACGAGATGTACGTGAAAGCCTGCGGCAGATGAAAAAATCTGAGCCAGAAATAAGTCGTTTAGCAGGTAGATGGTATTTTCCAATTTTCTACATGTATGTTTATGCCAGCTTGGTACAAAAGCTAAGAGAGTCACAGAGCACCAAACCTATATAGCGGTCTTCGGGGTGCGTGCAGTGAAATGATACTGATGGTTATGTTATTGCTATAGCTACGTTTATTTAGAGTAAATGAATAGCAAGCAATTTAGTACCGAAAGAGGAGCCGATGTTTCGGAGCGAGATGCAGGATTGACTGCTTGAAAAACTTATCCCAAGAGCCGATAGCCTGGTACGCCACAATAAATATCGTAACGTATTGCCGGGGATTATCGCATTTTCACCTATGAGAAATAGATGTGTCCTGGTTCCGAGTACTAGCATAGTATACAAGGGTTTGTACTTTCTAATCTTTACAAAACTTAAAACTAATATATAAAAATACCATCACGGCTGTCAACAATAGGCGTATGTGGATCCACGCGTGCCCATACATAGTCCAGTGTACTTTAACTGATGATTTCTGATAGGGATGAAATCGCGATATGCAGTTCCGGAACGGTCTGGTGTTTTCAACTGAGAATCAATACAATGGCAATAATTCCTTTAAGTTATTTACCCGCTCACAAACAAATTCAGATTTTGGATAAAGGCGGTACCTCGCCTTTATCCAAAATCTGAATTACCTAGAGGTACCTCGGGGTAGCTGATCGTAACGTTTTAGAATCAAATTAGCCACTCGCAATCGCAGATTTTCGGTATGGTGAAACAAATATAAAATGATCTTCCAAAAGAAAAAAATTAAAAAAAAACGTTGGAACGCATTGAACTACAATTTATCTATTTTACATGTCAAGTACTGATCCGAGAACATAATTTTGTTTCTGTGGAACTAATGCTATCTTTAGCATAAAATGCGTAAGTAAATATATAAAACAAGTCGAATATTATCTGAAACAGATAAAATTATGCGTCATATTTATCTAATACAAAAATAAGTGAATGTACCGCCAAGAAAAGATGTAATGAAACATTTAAAATACATTCCCCTGATATATAGGCAATGATGATTTAATTTTTTGAATTTTTGTGCTCATCAAAATCTAAACTCTTCAAGCACCTGTTGAAAAATCAAACAATTTCTCAAAATCCTGTTCAAAATTCTGTTACATCCTGTACTGATCGAAATCACAATTAATTAAAAAAATGAGTATTACATATCTTTAAGAGAAATGTATCAGAAGTGTTTCATTATATTCTGTAAGATATGCAATACTAGATAATTATGTTAATTAAACTGGAAGGACTTCGTCCTGGCACATTCATAGCTATATCAATGTCCGACTGGTTTCTATTAGCGCAACATCAAATACATTTCTTTATAATGTATTGGTGTTGTATCCACGATGTATCACATTTTACAATAATAACGGATAAAGGCTGGATAAATTAAATACGCCTTATTCGCATTATTCCAAATTTAAAAAAAACTATTTTTCTTTCCTTTATTTCAAATATTCCACCCCGCTCAAGGACTGTTCAACCCACCAAGAGGTACTGTTACTTCGAAAGATCAAGGACAAATGTCATTTCCCTTTTCCTTAGATTGACACTATCGACTGTAGCCCACCAACAGGTACAGCTCTTCAGGAATAGGAACAAGTCTCAAAACTGCGATATCGGACTGCCCAAGAGGTGCTCAGGAAATGGTCTGGTCTTTAATTACAATTAGTCGAACTGAGACCTTTGCAGAGTGAATATCGATGAATATATGTACATTGAATGTGAATGTACACTGAGTTCGATCAGGCCGCGCGTAAAGTGCATCATTTTCCCTCCGAATGCTGTCTCACTCTTTCTTCTACGCATACCTAGAGAATCTCACACGTTTTCCTATTCTTGACAAGCATTTCATACTCCGAGAGATAAAGGATAAATTTGATTTCCTTATTCCACAGATAGATTCCATTATTCGGAAGACACTATCAGCCGTAACTTCACTAATGCGCATGATATCCATCTTTTATTGCACTGCTACTTTCCCGTTTGTGTAATCAGCATAGTATACCATTTATTGGCATTGGCAAGTGGAGGTACAAAATACAGTTAAAATATTTTACCGCAATAATTAATATCCAACAAGACATTCGTTCAGGAAATTAATTTCTGAAGATATATAATTAAGTTTGCAACGAAACCGCTCTAAGAAAAATATAGAGATAAGCTTAATGAATCAATCTGTCACAAGCTTTAATAAATAGCGTCCAAGATGATATTGAAAATTTTAAACGGTATATTAATAAAGTTGTGGCGGTAATTGGCGAATTACTAAAAGTTAGTGTTTCTCAGATACCCTCAAGTAACCTATAATTTATTATTTTTCTTTTATATAAAGTGAAATGCTTAATAGTAAGAACATTTTACTAATGTTCCAGATAATAAAACTAAAGCAATTATCATTAAAAATGAATCCATAATTGAAGAGTATACATAAAGTGATTTTATTTAAAAATAAAGAATAAGTTGTCATTGAATTTTTTGTTCCACAACTTCTTATAACCCACGAGTCTGAACGAATTAAAAAGTTCCATCCGTCTATTAAAAAGAAGTAAAACTGTTTGAATTATGTGTATGCCTGAAATAAGATCAGAAATTAACTCCTTAATGATCCCAAATCATTATAACGTTTAGGAAGAAGAACGTTTAGGAATTCAGAAAATTGTTTTATTAAAGCCTCAATATTTTATAAAAGCCTCAATGAGAAATGCATTATTCGGTAAACAATAATGTAGCCTAAGATATCCCTATACGAGTATACACTAGCCACAAAAGTTAAGGGATGTAAAAATATCCTAAATGTTTAGATTATTTTCAAAAGGACTGTAACTTGGAGAAAAATAGTCTCAGAGCAATTTTAAAAAAGCAAATTGTAGCTCCAAGTTTATAGTTTTCAGATTTTGAGTTCAAAATTTTTTTACCATTTGTTTTTAGAAAATCATCGGCAAAAAAAATTCAAAATTTTTGTTCGCCTTTCAAAAGGTCCACGGACTTCAATAAATTTTTTTCAGTGATTTCATCATAAAGCCTCAAATTAAAGAGGATAAAATTATCTAAAAATTAATTTTATCCTCTTTAATTTGAGCGGTCTTTTATATAGTATATTTTGTTATTCTTAATAACAACAATGATATAAAAATATATTTACTTCCGCAGCCGACCATGTCATTATGCTGCACAATTGTTTAATAATTAGAAGAACACTATTTGTTTAAGATATAAATTAAAAAATTAACATGAGTGGTATATTAATGGAGGGCTTTTTGATTCCTCGTTTCATTTTTGAGAAAGAGTGTATCACATAATAATAAAAATGTTTTTACATCTCAAAAATAGTCTATTTAGCCAGTTACTTCCCTGCCATAAAGTAATTTTACTTTACTGACTATTATCTACGTTTACTTGACTATATTCAAAACATTTGTAAAAAAATATCCTAGACGACATTTGGGCTCTTAAGATTCATTCATTTTGATGATACCAAAATACTAGTTCATAATAAATCTAACTAGTAATTCAAGTCAATAATTACTCAAGTAATTATTGTAGTTGAACCACCAGCACAAATACATACTATGCTGAGTGAACTCTGGAACATTTTTGTCAAATATGACAACTGAACTTATTATCCTTGACGATATTCTTGTCTCATTATGGATAAGGGTCGGCACTACCAAATTCGGTATAATCAGTATCTTTGTGATACGATGGCTCCTTATTTGAAGATACCTTAAAATAGTATTGAGCCAATTATGAGTCATATATTTAAACGGCCAAAGACCGCCGACTAATAGGCCGACCTATAGATTGCGAAGGTTAATTGAAGAAAGGTAATATAATAACTAATAAAGATAAATATGGAAGTTAAAACATACATACACATTACAAAGTATACATGTACATATGTATTTCCTATAAATTTTAATTTAATTTCACATTTAATAAAGATATATACACAAACTTATTGGTTATACACAATGTCTCTGGTATAACATATCCTATAGATCTGCCTAATGCACGTTAAGCTCTCTTTTAATTTACTTCCTTGCATAAGAATTAAGTCGTACAGTAGTCGTATATGTAAGTAACTTCAATACTGGTATTTATTTTTGTAATTTTAGAGTGTGACTATTTTGTTAGATTTAAGTATCTGCAAATTGCTAAATATCTGGCAAATTTTATCACTCCTTTTGTTTTTTTCTAACAAATATGATATTCATCTTTTTAAAATTAAACGCATTTTCTTGTTTATGTTACAGACATTTGTTGCTGTTGCTCTCCAGAGATAAACGTATCACAAAATAATACAAAACACAAGACAAGAGCACAAAATATCTCGACAAAAATTAAAATAATGCAGATTATTACATTATCACAGAAATATCCCTGGGATATTTGTATATTGTATATAATAAGAATAATCATTAAGAATAATAATAACTGAATACGAATAATAATAATAAAAAATATACTGATAAAATTGGTACTCATGTTTTCTTTCTTGAAAATACTCTTTGCTTAAATTGCTGAATGACATCATCAATATTTCTTTAATGGAATGTCCAAATTTTTATTGAGCTATTTGAAATAACTCTTTTATTTGCATAAAGTAAAGTACAATAAGGAATTGTTTACAAGAATATTGTCAGATTTAAAATATGAATTTTATAAGAATTTTTTTCGACATTCTTTCGACAAACTAAATGAAAATGTAATGACTATTTGAATATAGGACAAGAAAATTAATTTACACTTCACAATTTATTCACTTGGATATTCCCAAGCTGCGAATGGGGCACATTTTGAACATTTAGTGTAAATTAATTCTTTTGGTATATATTTCAGGTCACTACATCTTTTGATTTAAATTTCAGGTCATTACATTTTCATTTTCTTTGTCGAGTTACTACTCAAAACAAATATTACGTAAACAGTCCCTTATTTTACTTTACTGGACGTAAGAAATAGTTCTTTCAAATTACGCAATCAAAAATGGGATTTTATATTAAAATATATACCGTCAACTGGGGTTACTTTGCCCACCGGGGTAACTTTACCTATTTTTGAAAAAAAAAGTTTGAGCGCCAAACATTAATTACTTGAATGGTCGCTGGATGCGCAACAAATAATCAGGGCTACTAGTTGTGATGTTGGCCAGGGTGGTTCTTAAGTTTTTCCATGTGGTGATAGTTTATCAGTGTGAAACTGTGAGCTGTATAAAAGGACTTCCAAGACAGATAATTGGAGTTACTAAGCAACTTTCTTCAGAGCAGCCAAAAACGAAAGCTGGTAAGTTTTTTAAATTATTTCTATTTGTGTCGCATATAATAACGATTAAAGTAATGTGATACGGGAATTTTTATAGTCAACAGGATGTTGACAAAACTCTGAATGCTGTTGCCAACGGAGAGATGTCAATAAGGCAAGCTGCATCAACATCCCAAGAAAGACCATTGGCAATAAATTCACAGGAAAGTACATATGTCTGTTGGTCACCCAACTGCACTTTCTCCAGCTGAAGAGTCTAAAATTCTCCACCAAATTCTTGTATATGCTAACTGGGGGAGACTTTAGGTATTTTGGAAGTGATACTAATTGTGAGAGACTACTTGGTGAGATGTGGCCGGGGTGTTAGGAATTTTAAAGGCGGTAACCTGCCAGGAGAAGATTGGTACAGCTCATTATTCAACACCCATAGATGAGTTAACAGTCAGAAAATGTCAAAATATATCTCGAAAACGAGCCACTGTACGTTAACTACGACGAAACGTATCTCATAAAGTTTACTACTTCAGAGGTGGCAAAAAAAATTTGAATCATTTGTTCTCATGTTCATCTTGGCTTATTTTACCCCCTACAAAGGTAATATTTCCTAGAAGAAACTCTGAAGGCAGTTTTCAATAGAAAACCAAAGTTGCCTCTCTTGTGAGCAAAGTTACCTCTCTTGTCCAGGTAAGTTTGCTCACCAGGTTTTTGAATTTTTGCAGAAAGAGAAAGCAACGAAAATATATTAACATGATGAATAAATTCTAGAAGCCCTCCCCCCATCCTAGAAAATTTTCCCCCTCTCCAACCGATAGAGAAGTACACGAATTTTTTACTTGAAATTTAAAAGTAGGTAAAGTAACCCCGGTTTATGGTATGTATATGACGTCATAATATTTTAAAATGCGCTTGAAAAAAATTAAAGGATATCTCTCAAAAGTGACAAACATATTTTGGTTATGTCCGAGTGATTTCACAAAACCGTTAGTACCGATTTTATCGAATTTATACATTACTTCCTCACTACATAAGTATACGTACTTCAAATTAAGTACGTACGTTCTTCAATTTTCCAGCCGAGACAGCGCTTTTTCCGTTTTGACGTATACATATTTTCTCTCTTTAGAAGAACTGGGGAAAGGGTGGCCTTCCATTTAACTCCCCCTCCTCTATTTAACTATCTGGTGGCCTTAGTAAAGGAGATATTACTTGTTAAAGTTAATACAATGGTATATTACTACAGCACCCCCTTCGGGGGGGCATAGCAACCCTGATTTATACTCTGTAACCAACACCAGAGATTTATTAATATCCACCACATGGCAATTTGTATTCACACTAGGTACAAAAATTAAGGGATGTAAAGAATCATAAATTTTTAGGTGATTTCTTAGGAAAAGGAAGAAGAATAATCGCAGAGCAACTTTAAAAAAAGAAAATTGAAGCTCCAAGTTTCTAGTTCTCGAATATTGAGTTAAAATTTTCTTACCATCTGCAGTTTTTGAGTAATCATAAGAAAGCCATCGGAAAAAAAATTACAAATTTTTGCTTGCCTTTTAAAGGATCACGGACTCCAGTAATTTTTTTTAGTGATTTCATCACATAGTTTTTTTTAGGTAATTTTATCCTCTTCAATTTAAGTGGTCTGAAGACCTTGTACGGTGATTTCTTAGTGAGTTATCGTCGTTCAAAACAAAAAAGTCGGTTTTGACTTTGGTAATTAATTACTCGAGAAATAATGATAATACATAAAATTTAAGTATGGTTTTAAACACAGAAAAGTATTCTTTATAAGTTATAGTTACTGGTTTTTGATAAAAAAAATTTATCGTGCGAGGGTGTTGGTTGAAGAAGAGGTAAAATATTGCATATTTAGGGATATTGGCGTAACTTGGCATAACTTTACAAATAAGAGATAGACTAAGGATGTTGACTGTTTGTTTTCAACCTCAAAGTATCCGAAAGAAATCTTGAAAATTTCATATCACTGCGATTTTTTTCTTCATTCTTTTGCTAAAAATCAAGGATGAATTATTAATTTTTTATTCATTTTTTGGGGTTGAAAATGTTTTATTTAGCAATAATAATTATGAATAATACTTTTTTTTATCAAAACATTAATTATTGTAAAACAGAGAAGTTAAAAAAAATGTTTTCCAAAAAAGTCAAAACTGACTTTTTTGCTTTGAACGACGATAACTCCAAAAATCATCGTACTAGGCTTTCAGACCACTCAAATTAAAGAGGATCAAACTTATGTAAAAACGTTTTATGATGAATCATGGGAAAAAATTTATTGACGTCCTTGGACCTTTTGAAAGGAAAGAAAAAGTTTGTACTTTTGTTTCCCATGGTCTTCTTATGATGACTCAAAAACTGCTCGTGGTAAAAATTTTGAAGATCAAGATCTAAAAACTAGAAATTTAGAGCTTCGATTTGCTTTTTTTACAATTGCTCTGTGGCTATTTTTCTCCAAGTTACGGCCCTTTGGAAATCACCTAATAATTCAGTATTCTTTACATCCCTTAATTTTTGTGCCTAGTGTATCAATCTCAATCTCAATTTATTTAACAATAAAGCAACCAAACTACTATCACGTCTCCTATGAGAGGCCCACCTTCATATCCACCAAATTTACCGCAGACCCGGATGACCCCTCTATCACGTGAATTCCAACGTTACGCATAAATCAATCCGTCATCATCGATCATCTCCGTAGTTGGACTCCAGTGGAGCACCGCGTATGGGGAGTGTATGATTCATGCGATCCTATAGAGTTTCCGGCACAGCGCCCTCTGACCCGATATCGTTACCACTGCAAGCTACATCCAAGAAACATACCTTATCAAAGTACGGTTCAACATTTGCACGTATATGCGGCGCGGTGTCTCGTCTTACAACGACCGCGAGGTATTTAAAATCAAAGTGGTGTGTGATTTACAGCCTGAAAACTTAAAGTTACATATTATGAAAAAGCGATTTGTGCGTGGCGTTACGGTAGCGAGGGCACTAATAAACAACGGGGGTTTGAGAGGCATGGGGCATTGTACAACGCCTTATTATTCCTTACAAGTTACCCGTTAAAATTTTAAATTTATCCACAGGTGAATATGTAGAAATGTTAATTACGAGTTGGCATTGGTTCAGTGGTTAAAAAAAGAAACTGCCGGATAATAGTAACTGGCCATCAAAGGCTTAACTTTATGCATTACGTATAAAGACCATACTCTCTTTAAGGGTCTTTCAATGAGGACACTCGATTTTTAAACGTCAATAAAGCAAGTTGTGTGTAAGATATCCACTCAATTATTTATTGTTTCAAAGAATATTTTATGGCATTAAGTATGGGATATAACGTCGTTCAAATGTCCGGCGCGGCGTTGCTTGGTGGCACGTATTCGGGATGTCCAATTTTCGATGACTTTGTTGCATAAATCTGGCCAAATTTGCTGGATAACTTCGTTATGTTGACTTGAGCGCATCAATTGTTTGCGGTTTATTCGCATAGACCTGCGATTTAAGATAGCCCCAAAGCAAGAAGTTTAAAGGAGTTAAATTGCACGATCTTGGTGGGCACTTCGCGTCACCGCTGCGCGAGATAACCATGCCCTCAAATTGCTCATGCAGAATGTCCATCGTGGCATGCGCTGTGTGACACGTAGCGCCATCCTGTTGGAACCACATGTCGCAGGTATCCATATCATCCAGTTTAAGCTACAAGAAGTTGCTTATCATTGATCTGTAGCGCTCGCCGTTGACGGTTATGGCAATGCCAGTTTCGTTTTGGAAGAAGTACGGATAGATGATTTCACCAGACCAAAATGCGCAACAAACAGTAACTTTCTCGGGATGCATTTGATGCTGGTGTATCTCGTGTGGATTGGTATCATCACAAATTCGAAAATTTTGCTTGTTCACATATCCATTCATTCAAAAATGGGCCTCGTCGCTAAAGATGATTTTTTTGGCGAAATTTGGGTCAACTGCTCCAGAACCCGATCAGTGAACACACGGCGTTGTCTATGATCGTTTACCTTAAGTTCCTGGGTCAGTTGGATTTTATACGAGTGCAGACCCAAGTCCCGATGCAAAATTCGCCAAGTTGAAGTCGCAGAAAGGCCAAATTCTTATGAACAAAGAGAAATTGGGTTTTCCCGTACATTCTCAAGCACATCAGCGATGTTTTCAGCAGAATTTGCATTTCGGTGACATACGGGTGTTGGCTGATCAATTATACAACCAGTTGACTCGAGTTTGGCCACCAAACGTCGAATAGTCGACTGGTTGTGGCGAGGATAAAAATCACGTAATGCACAGAACATTTCTCGAATGGAGCACTGATTTATAAAGTAGAATTTGATGATGCTCGCCCGTTGCTGGACACTATATATAACCTTCCATGGTGATTTGACATATGCTGCTGAACAATTCAAAATAAATTTGTACAGTTGTTGCTTTAACATGGCATGTTATATCCTAACAAATTTCAAGAGTCCCTATTGAAAGACACTATAAAAGACGATGTTTACAACTCCTAAGGGCTCGCTCCCACTTAGACGGACCGTCTGTTTTTTCGGTCCGTCTAAAGAGACGGATATGCCAGTGGCAGTACAATTTATATGACACTGTTCACATTTAGACGGATCCGAGAAAAAGAACGGATCAGGGTTTTTAGACGGACGTTTTGCCACTTCGAAGAGCCGTCTAAACGCCCGGATCGGATATAGTGTGGATGAATCTGCCGACAAGACGGCACCAATGTGCCTCCCTCCTACCCCGCGGATCATCTCGCAAACATCATTTCGACTTCTGCGGTCGTGCACAATGGACGTCGATGCTTGTGCTTTGATATCGCTTAGATATCGAAGAAATAGACATTCGGAAGTACTTAAAAAACTTTGTTTCATCATTTCTTAATTCACCCATTAATGTTTCAAATGTTCCTGCTGAAAATCTTTCTCGTAGAATAGGATGCACCCAATGTTTTCTTTTACGTCTTCTTCTTCTTCTTAAATACCACCACAGCACTGGGATATTGTGGTCGTCCATCGTGTACGAAGATTGAACGCAAACTCAAACTGATCGAAGCCGGCCGGTGTATGTGTGAAAACGCACGACCGGCCGCCGTCTTCTGTTTAAACAGACGGTCTGTCGAAGTGGGAACGGGCCATAAAGAAGTTGACTGCTGAAAATGTTCTTTTACTGAAAAGCTGACGATTCGAACAACAAGGAGCTGCAATTTGTTTATGGTTTAGTTCTTTTGTGTTTCTTATACATTATCATCCATGACATAAGAAAACTACGAATTTCCAGACCTTAAGCATCAATTGCTTGGTTACTGTCGACGAATTGTAATGTTATGGTGCTTTTTATATACCTAAAGTAAACGTGACCTCAAGATTATGAAACTGAAATAAATTCGTGATTGAAATTCTTTAATCTTCAAAAATAAGGGAAAAGTAAATCTTCTAGCTTTTGTACTACATAATGAAGTTAGCCGTATGAAAGTTTCTAAGAGATGAATTTACATTGAATATTCAAGTAAGGTTATTTATTGTTTTAGTAGACCAATATTTTTCTCTAAAATAAAAAAATACTGCCAGAGACTATGTCCTGCCTCCCTATAAGTTATCGTAATGTAGTATACGAAACCTATTGACAAGGCCTGTCAAGTACTCCGTTGGACAAGCTAAACCTACGGGAATTGTCTATATTTCTACGACATTCAATCCATCTTCAATTCTGGGAAAGGACTGGAAACATCGAAGCAGCATCAAAAACGAAGGACCGACACGCGTCCCGTCAACCAAGGCCACTAGTCAGTGGCATCATTAAGAGATTAAGAAAACGATTAAACTCCTATTCTTGTAGAAACTATTTATACTTATATTTTGTTCATAGACATGATAAAGCGTTACGAATATTTCTTCCGGTATTATGCATTATTCACTAGCAGTTGGAAAGCAACCATCACAAATTCCTCATCTACGAACAATAATATGTGTATATTATACATCAAAGCGGATTTTAATGACATTGCATCACGGACAACTATACTATGTGGTGAAAAGTATTATCCCGGAGCGATTTCTTCAATTTGTAATTGGCATGATGCAGTACTTCAAAATACGGCACATCAGTAATGTTCCCCTTCCTGTTGCAATATCAGGTTAGTGTCTTTTGCGGCTGGTGTTTGAAAACCAGATTTTTAAATGAAATACAATATTGGAACAATAGACCATGTGTACAACCGTAGTAGAACTGGAAATGGTAATTTAAATGTTTCTATTATAAACAAATTATTATATTTATGTGTTTTAGTGGAGTTTTCTGGAAATATATCACCAACATATGTGAATTACGTAACTGTTATGCAGGTGATGAAAATCACAGCTTAAATAATTAGAACTGCATTAACTTTTTCTGCTGAAGTACACGCTGTGCTAATAGAAGCGTTAGATCGATAGTACGCTAGAAAAAAAATTTCTAAATGTAAACTTCAGTATACAATTCGGACATGTAAAACTTCTTACGGGATTTCTGTCACGAGAAACTATGTAATTTGTATATAGAGGCCCTGCCTAAGAAGTTCGATGGTATGCAAATATTAAATTTAATTAAATTAAATTTTTTCAAAAATCAAATTATGTATAATAATAAATGTAATAATAAAAGCAACGTTTGCATAGATGTTTAAAACGCTTCTAAATGCAAGGTTTCACTAGCATTGTTGCTATTTAAAAATAATTTTCAAAATGACGCCGCAATCTTTGATGCTTATATCTCTGTTTATTAACTAAAACGCTTTTTTCAGTTTAATGTATATATTCCCATTTTTATTGGTTAATTATTTCAGTTGCAAAATTAAACGAGACATAGGAACGAGGAAATTTACCGCTCTGTATATACCACGTACATATATAGAATTATTTTTGTTTATAATATGTAATTTTAGTTGAACATTGATCTATCTGGGTAGTTGTTTTACTAAATAAATAAATAAATAGCCTTGAAGATATGAATACCAAATATTCCAGCAATAATATATTATCATACACGAAAACTTACAAACATACAAACACAGGCACCATGCGATTTCGGCAGTTTTGAAAGACAGGCCAGATTATATTGTTTAAGTGGTTGGACGAGACGTGAGCAACCGTCGAAAGTGGTCCGACTATTGCGGTCCATTGTTCTGAATTCTATAATTTCCAATCTTGTTACCGAAATGGGTATCGCAGGATGGCGTGTATACATGTGAATGATCACTTAATATGAAACGTTACATTACGAGAAACGTATAACTTCGACTAATAACGAAACCTGTTACATTCCGCAGTTCGAGACAAAACGAAACATTCTATATAGTTAAACAAAATATGTAATAACTCACCGAAACTATGCTAGTGCAATACTAGAAATAATAAGCTCGTGCTGCTTTAATTTGTAAGCCGGAAAGAGATTTAGTAAAAAACTTATTAATAATAAGGATAATTATGTTGGATTTTTATGACGTCTACGATTTTATGACTACGCCAATTTTGTTAAACTACAACCCCAATTTTGACTGTTTTAATATTGGTTGATAAGAAACAACATCACCAGTCAATTAATTAAGTGTGCTACATCCATAAAATATATTGATGAAATAGCCTGTTAAGCGAAAACGTTTGATATGCCGCCTTGAACACGAGTGTGCTTGTTCTCGCCTCTAAGTGAAACCGTCCCCTCCACAACATAATTCTTTAGGGGAAGGAAGTCTGCATATATAGTTTTTTTTTTTTAATACACACCGGTATAAAGTGTTTAAAGCCCACTTGGTGAATACTACTAAGTCATTGATAAAAAAGCATGAGAATTTCACAAAATCGTCTTTCATAAGAATTTCCTTACAGTATAATGCAAAGTTTTACTTCACAGAGGGTAATTCTCAAACTACTGAAATAAGAAGATTATACTCCACCCCATTTGAAAATGCCTTATATAATAAGGATTAAAGAAATTAGATCAAAACAGCTATTCTCCTGGCTATATGCCAAACGCCGAGCGCTGAGTTAAATGACAAAATTTGCCGTATTTTGTCTAACAGAGTTAGCACTAAAATACAGTGATTCAGATTGTTCCAAAACCACAAGGCAGATGCAAAGTGTCACCTATCTCAAGATATCGTTAACTGCAGACCGGTTTCGACCTTATCTTGGATCTCGTCAGTGCAGTGTGAGCGAGTATACCTTTGACAGAACTTCATCTACTGACGGCTATCATCGTCAGTAACTTCAAATTCCAGGAATACCCGCTCATGTTTTGGTACATCCACAGAGAATCAGGAAAAAACGTTAAAATATTTAAAAACTATGAATATATTTTGGAAAATTTGATAGTTACTAACGCAATTATATATTATATAGTATTATATATGCTGATTAGTGTAGTATGACATCGAAAAAGTATTAAAGTACCTATTAAAATGGTGTTAAAATATTTTGCACAATAGTGTAGGATACAAAACAAAAGCATAATATACTTACAAAAATATTTTTTAACTCTGAAACAAGTCAAATTTATTTTTCCGAAAGACTGACATATACATTGATGGATGTATACATTTTATTTTTTCAAACTTTGTTGATGCCATAGTATTGTTTTTGCTACGCTAGTTTCAACAACAATAATTTCCTTAAAGTTTTTCTAGTTCCAAAGTACCCCCGCTATGGATTTACCAGTTGGAATCTCTGATACAGATTCGTATCATCGGTTTTGAGTTTCAGCTATCTGCTGACGGTGCGAACTTTAGGAAATCTTAGGGAATCTGTCGATATTTTAGGAAAACGGAAAACTTAAAGAACGGTAAACGGAAAATTTAAAGGTTTTTAATTTGTAATTTTTTGCTGGCATTTTAGCTGGCTCGGATAATTAAAGAAACTATTTTCACAAATATTTGCGATAGTGGTTTATTTCCTAATTAAATTTATTCGCGATAATTATGACGAAATAACTGCGGTACATTCCAGACCCCGAATGTATTAAGGTATAATTTTCAACTCAGTGTTTTTATTAATCCCCAGTGGCTCTCGTCTTCGCTCCTCACAACACACGAGTGAGTCAAATCGATCTCTTCTTGCCAGCTGCAAAGACAGTGATAAGTATAGGGGGCGAACTACAGTTTTCTCGCATTCCGTAATTATAGTGATTAAGGTGGTGGGGACAACAAGACTGTGGAGTGAATGATGATGGATACCAGGTTGATGGTCACCTTGGATGGAACGCAACTGCATTAAAATACGCCGAAACGGCATCTCTGCTGCATAATTCCTGCTCTGCGAGCGATTCCTTGTAAATTCCCCTAGTCATACAGGCGAACCAGGCTTGCTTTAAATGCGATATAGAAAAAAGTTTTCTATAAGCGAAAAAAGATTGTCATTTTTTAAAACTTCAAAACTGTCACATTCCCATAATACGTGGGAAATTAAGAAAAAAACCTTTGAGGAAAAAAGTTGCAGAAAAAGGGTGCATAAAAGTTTAAGCTAGTAGTGCCATCGGGGTCCAATCTCTAATGGCAGCTATGCCATTATCTATCTCTAGTTTGCAACTACGAATATATATATATATATATATATATATATATATATATATATATATATATATATATATATATAGACCCAATGCCCAGAGTTGTTCAAACTACCACTAAATGCCATTGCAAACTCCTACGAATGTAAGAAAGGGGTCGAGGATCCCACAACAACCAGACCCAGGGAATAAATTTAGGAATCACAACAATATGTTCATCATCAATCATTTCTATTCTGTTAACTGAAGATGTTATGTGTTTTTATATTTTCTACTATCAGGCAAGTATAAAATTCTTTTGCACATAAAATCAAACAACAACCTTCAACAGTTCAATAGGGTTAACACTCTATTTAATATTAGGAAAGAAAGGCATTTTCGTAGAACCACAACAAAGAAAATTAATGCAGGACCAACATATTGAAGAAACAATGACAGAAATTGAAAAAGAATCTTTAAATATGTAACAGCATTTTTCTTAGGAAACTATAAACATTCGCAGTAAGAGGAAATTGTCAACAAAATGCTGGATAAGTTTAAGCAACTTGGTTGTAATATGAGCATAAAAATTAATTTCCTACATGCTCATCTGGACTACTTTCCAGAAAATATTGGTGCCGTTAGTGAAGAGCAAGGTGAAAGGTTCCATCACGCCATAAAGGAGATGGAAAGGAGGTACTAGGATCGATGGGATGTGGCAATGATGGCAGATGCAGACTGACGGATGCTGAAAAGAGAACATTCAACGAACGAATAAACAAGAAAAACTACAAAACGAAGTTTTATTGTTAATAGGAGAGATATTTTCAAAAAAAAAAAAGAGACTCAAAACTGTGTTGTTGCTCTTTACTATGTTTTTTTAATGTTTATTAAATATAATGTTTATTAAAATGTAGTTTCTAATTTATCTTGATTACTCAGTTGATCAAAAAAGTGAAGGGAAAAAACGGAAGGTAGATATGAAATCAGTGTAAATAACTCACTTATAATCACTTATCAAGCCCAAATCAACTTTCAGTGTCAAAATTTGTAAGCCTGTGTATATGTATTAATTTTTTTTTTTATTTTAAAGAAATATTAGTTTCATTTTCAACAAATAATATGTAACACTTTTCAATAGGTACATACTTTAGTCGAGTCAAGAGTAGCAGCATAGAACAAACACCTTTAGCGGTATTACAATCTACAGTAGGAATCAAGGAAAGTTAGTAGTATCCCAGCCCAGCCGTTTTGCTCCACTGCTACTAAAGAACGCGTGACAATATTTTCGCCAGCGTTTTTCTATTGTTATTTCTTAGAATAGAATTATTTTAGCAGCAGCTCTGGTTTAGTTATAATCGTTCAAGTATGTCGTTATTAAATTGTTCATTGATAAACAACAAAAAGTTAAACCATTGAAATTGATACTTTGTATAATAAACATGACAAAATTATTTTATGACAAAACACCAATACGAGTTTGCTTTTCTACTACGTAGTTTATTCTGCATAAAGCAAAATGTATTTATTTCCAACAATTAATGTTCTGATATTTTATTTCAAATATTGTAATAAAATTATTCAAAATAAATATAATAAAAATGTATTTGTTCTATAGTAATTAAGTTATCTTAGTTACACAAGGTATCCCATGAAACAAAACACCTGAAACAACTGTTTTATAGCAAAATTCCACAATTTAATGTTTGCTTTCAAGCGAATGTATTTTAACACAAAAGCCGTTACTGTTACTGTCACTACTTCCACAAAAAAAAATAATAAACCCCTAAGGTCTCTTCTACATGTGCATTTCTGAAACAGTTTTATCAAGTTTTCCCATCATGAAGTAACTAACGAGCAAAATTGAACCACCGCTGTTAACAGAATCAAGAGACCTTTCAAATGATGTATCACTTGAATGTAACAGATTTTATATCGAAAAATCTCCCATTAAAATAAAAATTGACATGGCAGTGTATTTTTGTATAAGAAAAAGATATTTCAATGATTATTTTGGGTTTCTCATTTTAAGTGGGACACTCTGTATGCGATATAATCATCTAAATGATAATATTTTTGGAAACGCAGCCATATCTCTAGAAGGCAGCTATAAGCAATTACTTGCAATAGATTCTACAAATACGTTTATGATTAGATATATTGGGTGGTCCAAAAAGTCGTGTCGTTTTTCCATGTTCTGTGTACAGCAAAAATATTATTAAAGATCGAACATCATGTTAAAAGAGGTTCACGAGATCCCCCCCCCCCCCCAAGGTGAAGTCGACCTAAAGAAGTCGTTCCCGAAAATCTATGAGCCTTAGTGAGGCAAATCCTCGCCAAACCGTACGCGAGCTTGCAGAAAAAATCGGGACGTCAAAATGTAGTGTACAGAACCACTTAAGTAACTTGGGTTTATCAGTAAACTCGATGTCTGGGTTATTCACTAACTCAGCGAATCCAATTTAATGAATCGGATCAACATCTGCGATATGTTAAGGATTCGTCAACGTAGCGATCCCTTTTTGAGAAATATAGTTACTGGAGATGAGAACTGGATTATTTGCGTC
Source organism: Rosalia funebris (assembly GCA_037954035.1). Classification (NCBI taxonomy): domain Eukaryota; kingdom Metazoa; phylum Arthropoda; class Insecta; order Coleoptera; family Cerambycidae; genus Rosalia; species Rosalia funebris. The sequence goes on from JAZFAV010000018.1 coordinate 12,557,045, forward strand.
AACGTCAGTGAAAAATAATGTGGGGAAAGTCCGGTGAACCATCTCAATCCACATCAGAGGCAGGGCTTCATTCCAGGAAGTTTAGTTGTCCGTCTGGTGGGATTTCAAAGGAATCATTTATTTTGATCTACTCCTGAGGAACGAAACAATAAATTCGCACGTTTGTCCGAATGTATACAACAAGCAAACAACTACAAAAATTGAGCCAAGCCATGCAGGAAAAGCGCTCAGGACTTGTGAATAGTAAGAAGGTCGTCTTGCATCACGACAACGCTCGACCTCACACTTCTCTGCAGACCCGGAGAAAATTGTTGGATTAGAGTGGGATGTTTTACCCCATCCATCGTATTCTCCAGACGTAGCGCCCTCGAATTTTCACCTATTCCGCTACCTGGATAACAGTTTACGAAACTTAATATTTGTCAAAGTCGGAAATCATTTAAAGACGTTTTTTGCGAGCAAACCCCAGTTTTTATGAAAATTATATTATGAAGAGTACTGAGAGATGGGAGAAAGTTTTTGAAGATGGAGGAACGTTCAGTATTGATTAAAATAATTTATAATGACTATAATGTTAATAATAAATACTTATGAAAAAATCGAACGAACTTTTCGGACAACTCGATAAATTATTTATATTATTGTGTTGGAGGTGCAGTTATATTTATCTACTCGATTTAAATTGAAGACATGTTCCGCTAGTGTCGTAACATACGAATTATTACCAAGAAATTATCTTAAGAAGGCGAGCATATTCAGCATATTGCATTAGTTATAAAATAAGTCTACATAATATATAGGTCTGTACGAATATTGCCCCATTATGCATATATTAAAATGCTCTGGTGAAATAATTGAGCTGTATAAGATAGTGCGAATTTGATGTACATTATCTATACATATCAACGAAGTAATAATTAGCGCCTACTCTGTTTAGACTTGATTATCTGACACATTTAAATTCTGTTTTAATGTTGTGTTATCATTAATTAATTCGCGTAGTTTTACGTACGTTTAAGTGCAAGTATGAATCATGCTAGTGGCTTTATGCAAGAAAAACAGAGAAAGAAAAGTAAACTTCACTAGACTTAGCAGGATTACTTTATTACTTTGCGATCCTCTTTTTTAGATTTTTTGCACAGAGCTTAAGAATGACTAACGAAGAGCTTAATCTGATTCGTATGAGTAGAATGTACAAATTTGCTTCTGTCAGAACCTTACATGCAAATGATGTACTTGATTTAAATAGTATGAATTCATTATTTTCCTTAAAATTTAATATTTACTTTATTTAATTATTTCCTATTTCATATTTTAAAAATTCTAATGGTTGTATTGTTGAAATTATTTATTGTTATTTTTTTATTGTTATTTCGCTTATGGAAAAAGTTGCTAATGATTAGCATATTAATATTGAAGATAAAAGAGAAATGTCAACAAGTGTGTACCAAATAATTTTCTTAATTAATAAAATTTACCGTCAAATGATTAATTCAATGGCTATTAGTATACAACAAGACGAGGCTACAAAAACAGACAAGACGAAGAAGGACTGAAAACTTATAAGTCAATAAAGTGGGAAATCATTAGAAAATGTAGAAAAGCGAAAGAACAATGGATAGAGGATAAATGCAAAGATGTAGAAGTTGCAAGTAGGTAAGACCGATGAGGCTTACAAAATAATTAAGAGGAACTTCAGGGATATAGAAGTAGAAACGTTAGGAGTCAATCGGGGGACATACTGATCGGAAGAGGGGAGAAAGCGGATAGATGGAAGCAGTACTTAGGAAATTTATACGAGGGTCAGGAATTAGGAGATATATTAGAGGAAGAATCTAGCATCGATAGGGAAGATGTAGGAAAACCTATATTGAGAGAGGAATTTGAAATAGCACTAAGGGGGCTAAAGAATAATAGAGCGCCGGGTGTAGATAAAATACAGGCGGAAATTTTGAAATGTGCGGGACAGAAAGTAGTAAATAGGATGTTTGAACTGGTAAAATACATATACGAAACGGGCGAGATGCCGGAGGATTATAAGAGGAACATTATCGTTACTATACCGAAAAAGAGAGGAGCCGACAAATGCGAGAACTTTAGAATGATTAGCCTAACCTCCCATGCGTCAAAAATCTTAACCAGAATAATGCAGAAGAGGATGGAAAATAGAGCGGAGGAAATACTAGGAGAAGACCAATTCGGGTTTAGGCGAAATAGGGGAACTCGCGAAGCTATTCTAGCGCTAAGAGTTAGAGAAAACAATAGAAAAAGGAAAGAACGCTTACATAGGATTTGTAGATTTAGAAAAAGCTCTTGATAACGTAAGATGGGAAAAAATGTTCGGGATACTAAAGAGCCCGGGAATGAAGTATAGAGATAGGAGAGTAGTACACAATCTATATAAAGAGCAAACTGCTGTTATAGAAGTAGAAGGGTAAAAAAAGGAAGTAGGTATTAGGAAAGGAGTAAGACAAGGATGTACGCTATCACCACTAATTTTTAATCTGTACATCGAAGAGGCGATTAATGTGGTAAAAGATAGAGTGGATTTCGGGATTAAAGTACAGGGACAGATACTAAAAATGCTGAGAATCGCGGATGATATAGCAGCATTAGCATCTAGTAAGGAGGATCAGCATTGAACGAAATGGAGGCAGTGTTGACAGAGGAATACGGAATGAGGGTGAATAAAAACAAAACTAAAGTGTTAGTGTGCAGAGGGCGCAATAGCAGAGCAAAAACGAAAGTACAAATTAATAATGAAAGATTGGAGGAAGTTAAAGACTTCACTTATTTAGGACTTAGACTTCACTTATTTTATTTTTTGAAAACTTATTTAGCAAGTAAAATAAATTGGGATGGAAGAAGCGATAAAGACATAAAACAAAGAATAGCGCAGGGTCGAGTAGCTTTTAACAAAAAGAAAGCACTTTTATGCTCGGGAGTAATAAACTTAGAAACAAGGAAGAGATTTTTGAAAACATATGTATGGAGCACGGCACTATACGGTTGCGAAACCTGGACGATAGGGGAAGCAAGTAGGAAGAAATTAGAAGCTTTTGAGATGTGGTGTTACCGAAGAATGATGAAAATACCATGGACTGATAGGGTTAGAAACGAAGAAGTATTGGAGAAAGTCGGCGAGAAAAGAAGTATGTGGAAAAACATAAGGATGAGAAGAGATAGAATGGTAGGCCACTTGCTGAGACATGGGGGAATAGTCCGCGATATTTTGGAGGCAGAAATAGGAATGAAGAAAGGCAGAGGTAGGCCTAGATTAGACTACTGCTCACAAATAGTAAGGGATGTAGGTTGTAGCACAATTAGCGAAATGCGTAGGTTAGCACAAGATAGGAGAAGCTGGAGGTTAGCGTCCAACCAGTCTTAGGACTGATGACCTAATGATGATAGTATACAACAATCAATTAATAAACACATATAATACTCACAAAATGCTAATTTCATATTTGTTAATTGATACTAAAGAAAAAATACCTACTAAATATCTAGTGTCTATACTACTAAAAATACTGAATCACATTCAGTTACTATTGAATCACATTTTTCTTTTTGTAATACAATTAGTTTTCGGTTTTCGGTAATTACTTCAAATATTGACTTTTTTATGTATTAAAACCATTACGACTATATTTTAAACTACGATAGTTAAATAATTATAGAGAATGACCTCCATAGGGTATAGAATAGTTGCTAATATTTTTTAAATATATATTTTGGGGGTGAAAAGTTTTCGATAAATATCGTTAGAATTTCTAGGAAACCGAACTTATGACGATTAACGTATCTAGTACCCAATATAATAATGATCTTTAAGAGTAATCAATGCTGTCAAAATTAGAAAGCCTGAGTTAGGATTCATTGATTCACATAATTCCCTAAAAAGTTAAGCGACAAATGAAAATGCCACAACAAATATGAAGGCAGACTTACCCATTGATGTAAATTTGGTAGAAATAAGTGCTCGTACCTAGAAAAAAAAAAGAATTGCATTCATTAGTTTACGGGAGAACATATCTTGGATGAATTGTAAAATGTCTCATATATCAAATTTATACATTGATATAAAGTCCTGCACACCGAAATATTACAAGTTTCTCGACGCGCATTTTGCCAACCAGATTGATGTTATTGAATCCCATCTTAAACCTGCTAAATAGGTATTGCATATTTTTATGGTTTTCGATACTATAAAAGCTGACATAGATAGTTTTATTTAAAAATTAAATTAAACAATCGTTACGCATCGTTAAATTTTACATATAAAATTTAAAATAACGAACAAATGTTATCAACATAAAATGGTAAACTTGAATTTTCTGGTCCATATTTTGTTAAGTTTTCCAATAGCTGAAAGGTTCCAAAAACCGTAAAATTGCGTCTAATTTTGCGTTGTGTTGTTCAATTTCATATGAACCACAATTGTTCAGAGGCATTTGTAAACAAGAAATTAATCGAGGAAGCCGTTACTCTGTGGTAGTTCATAATTCACAACGGAATTGAGTAAAATAACTACTACGTTTTTATACCGCTATATTTTCACAGAAACGTGACTGCAGTTTCGACAATTATGTCATTTTCAAACGATTATTAGTTGAATCATCGTTTGAAAATGACATAATTGTCGAAACTGCAGCCACGTTTCTGTGAAAATATAGTGGTATAAAAATGTAGTAGTTGTTTTACTCATTTCCGTTGTGCGTTTGTAAACAGTTGAGAATGACATTAGTATATTTTTCTGGAAAAAGTTGCAATAATTTTTGGAAATGGTTCGGGATTTGTGAAATAGATACCCTGCACTGGAGTATTGAACGTATATTATAGTCAAATAAATTACATATTGTAGCTTTGTAGAGGAACTAATAAAATATCAATATAACACTACTTCAAGGCAACATAATAAAAACTTAGTACTTGGTATTTTCTCCTCTAGCTCTAGCGATAGCCTGCTTCCTTCTAGGCATAAGATCTTCGATGGTTCCTTGCGGAACTTGATTCCATCCTTCCTGTGCAGCAATTCTTAATTTTACAATTGAGTTAGGAGCTGGATTTCGTGCTCGTATATGTCGCTTCAGAATATCCCATAGATGTTCTATAGGATTAGCATCAGGACTCACTGGTGGCCACTCTAGTGCCTCAATCCCGACGTCCTCAAGGTGTTGGACCACTATTCTGGTGGCATAAGCCCGGGCATTATCTATCATACGTTAGCACAAATTTATCGTACCCAACAAAGTCGGTATAAAGCAAAACATGCTCTTCAAGGATGTTGCGTATGTACCAGTCAGCATTTATTCTTAAATTTGCCTCAACAACGTCCGTGCGACTCTCCCAACTAATGCCTTCTTAGAGAATAATGGAACAGCCACCAAAGCTAACGATTTTTGTGCAAGATTACATTCTGCAAAATGTTGCCCAGACTTTCTATATACTCGATCACATCCATCTCGTTTCCATAATTCTTATTTCCATATTCTTATTTCGTCTGTGAAAAGAATTTTCCCCATTGATGTTCATTCCAATTAGAATTGGCTCTTGCAAATTGTAACCGTCTGGTTTTGTGAGGTGGGAGAAGCCTAGGATGGCTAGCAGGACTTTTCGGGATTAAACCGAGTTTTCTATGTATCCCTTTCTAAGTATTACTGTTTTAACACTTGCACTGACTTGTCTTGTAATCGGTAAGTCATTTTTCAGATGCGGAGCTGTAAGTGAGCGATTTCGAAATGATAGAATTCTCAAATATTGGTCAGCTCTTGGCGTTGTACATCTCTTACGTCCTTCACCAGGCCGTCTTTTGTATACTCCAGTCTCATTGTATCGTTTTACTATACGAGAAACAGTCGATTGATGAATATGCAATCTCCTCGCAATATCTTCTTGTCTGTAATCCTCGTTGGCTAAAATAACAATTTTAACAGAAACTAATTCGCTTAAGTGTGACATCTCACTAACTAAATCTACCTAAACAATAAATAAAGCACTAGAAATGTCATTCTTTTATCTGAAATAAACTTCAGAATACTTAAAACACTTCAGTGCAGGGTATCTAAAAAATGACGGGTATAAAGAAAATAAAATATGCAATATTTTTGTCTGTGAGTGTATTACTACTACATTAATACTGTTTTAATTATAATTTTTATTTTCAGCAAGTCTAACTTCCCTTATTATAAGAAGACTTATTAGTAAATGTGGCAATTTGCTGGTGTGAATCGCTGTGAATTGGCTGGTGTGAATACCCCTAAAGCTCTACCGCGGCATTGTAGTGTTTATTTCACACCAAACCGGTGTGTACAATATGTATCCCATTTGGTATTAAATTGATGTCAAATTATACACCACATTTTAGACAGTATACATGTCTTGGATCGCCCCTGGAACATGGGATATGTGCAAAAAACTGCTGGTCTTTAATAACAAAGATCTTCTTCAAAGGACTTTTTAGAAAAATAATTTAACCATATCATATTTTAAAATAATTTAAACAAAACGTTTATAAGAAAATTGTTTGCAACTCAAGCAACTTATGATTCTAAGCGTGTAATAAATGTAAATAAATAATAAATTGATACATTACTGTAAAGCATAGCAGCATAGAACCATGTATATGTACATACATTTCAAATTATTAACGTTTCTCTAATGTGGAATGCATTTAATACAAGCAGTCACGTGATACAGCCAATTTACTTTTTTTGCGCCGAGGCTGGCGTAACCAACGTTGTTCGTAATAGTAATGAAGTGAGAACACTATAAAGATGTGATCAAATATCCCAGGTTGGCGTAGGCCAGTGACATCCGGCGAGATGGTTGATAGCATGGACAGCGACCTTTCAGACATCAATCTTACACTTAATCTTTCACGATACCTAGAGGATACGTCTTCTGACACCTCTTCACTCTTTACAGCTATCATAAAACTCTTTGATAATAATATTAATTTATGTTACAACAGCTACAATTTTATAATGCTGTAACGTGTCTATTAGCAATTAATATTTATTAGGTATCGCAAGAATAACAAACTCGTAGATGCGCCTTGTTAAATTTCTGTGAAGTATTATGACTACCATATCAAAAATGATAGATTTTTAAATGCTCTATAGAAGAATATGTAAATATATTACATATTTGAGTTCTTTATTAGAAATTTGTCGACCACGAAAGTCAGTTCTTAGACGTTTAAGACAAAGAAATTAAAAAATAAAACAACAATATTCGATAAAAATTTCTTTGAAAAACAGTATTTCCATATTTGTTTTTAAAGCAAATGCAAAAAGGGCTGTCCATTGGCTTCTTCACAATATGCTAATTTATTTTTGATCAAAAATATCTCGAATACGACAGTCCAAAGAGATCTTTCTTTTAATTGGCTTAATTAAAGATCAAGAGGTAGGTCTTTGAATTATTATTTTTTAATGCACTTTTATTTTTATACACTAGGCCCAAAAATTAAGGGATGTAAAAAATCTTAAATTTTTGGGTGATCTTCAAAGGCCTCTAACTTGGAGAAAAATAGTCGCTGAGCAATTAAAAAAAAAGAAACAAATTGAAGCTAGAAGTTTCTAGTTTTCAAATCTTGAGTTCAACATTTTTTATCATCAGCTTTAAGTAATCATAAGAAAACCATCGCAATAATGTTTCCAACTTTTTGCTTGTTTTTCAGAAGGTTAAAATATTCTATATAAGTTGTAGTAATTGGTTTTTGATAAAAAAAATCGGTGCGAGAATGTTCATTGAAAAAGAGATAAAAAATTGTGTATGTAGGGATAATCGCTGTTGTATAATATTGACTTATTTTCAACCTCAAAGTATCCCAAAGAAACCCTGAAAATTCTAAATCGCTACAATATTTTTTCATTGTGTTCGAAATGACTGAATTTGTCGTTTTTGAAAAAAATCAATCGAGGGATGATCTTTTATTTTTTATTCAGTTTTTGAGGTTGAAAATGTTTTTTTATCAATAATCTATATTTTTTCTCAAAAATGGTACCTAATTATTGTAAGAAAAAAGTTATATTGACTTATCTCTGTGACTTATTAACTTTAAGAGTTATAGATTAAGAAACTCTATATATAATTCCTTAACAAATAACAGTATGTTGAAGACCACGAATTATTTAATACAGTGGAAAGAATATTTTAGATATTTACAACTTACTTATACGATATGTATTACCGTTGCTAGTATGGTAGAAGAATATGTGAGCGATGAATGGAAGCAATATAAAAATGTATCTAACAGATTAAAAAATATAGGCAGGAATACAGTGGCGGCTCGTCGGGGTAGGCAAGTTAGGCGCCGCCTACCTTTAAAATTTTATGTCATTTCTCATAATAGCGCAATTACAACGTCTGGCAACTGGCAACGTCCCTGATAATACAGAAATATTTAATATAATTAATAATAACTATTTTATACTAATTAAATTATCTATCGCCGTCGGCGGCGCTGGTGCCGTAAACATCCTTTATATATACCACCGCAGTCCGCACGGCGCCGCGCTTCACCGAATTATATCATTTTATTCCTAAACAGAACAACCAGACCAGGCTCGGTTCTCCATCCCACCGCCTGAAAATCGATAGCTACACGTCAACCAGATGTCGGTAAGACGACAAACAGCGTTGTTGTAATGGCAAAATAATCGCAGCTCAGACGTCTGCAGCCAGTTATATTCTTTGAATAAAGCAGTTGGAGGCGAATGCATTCGGCGCCCGAAGTAGATCGGCGTTCTTTGGCAGATCCGAAGACACCTTCGCATTGAATAAGCCGTGACATTACTGGGGATATTCGGTTATATGTTGTGATGATCAATTTGGAACATTAAATATCGAGTCAATGTTGAAATATTTTGAGGAATATGAATTTCGAGAAATATTTCCAGAGGTTTTTAAATTTATTGTTTTAATTTCTACAATTCCAGCAACAAGTACATCGGTTGAAAGACATTTTTCTTGTTTAAAACGTATTACAATGCATAGTCGGAACTCTATGAAGAATGAACGTTTATCGTCGCTTGCACTTATTTCAATTGAAAAGGAATTATTTAGCACACTTCAGAAATCTTATAACTTCACGGAAAATATAATTAACAAATTTTCATTAATTAAAGATAGGCGCCTTAATTTAAATTATAAAAAGTAGTAGGTATCCACTTTGTAATTGTCACTATTATCAGTCAATAATGGCTATGGTTAAGGAAAGCTGTGAGGGGAGGAGGAGGCCTATACCCTAAAGCGCCCTAAAATAATGTATTATTGTCAACCCAATTTACATAATATAGGTATAATAGGTATAACACTATATAATAGGTATAATATATAATAATTGGAATAAACGAAATAAATATATTTCGTTTATTCCAATTTATTTATACCCACAATAACTATTATTATTCACGAATAACAAAGAGGTATTAAGTTCAAAAAATTCTTGTGAAAGTCTATATTTTTGTATAAATGAAATTCAATCATTGAAATTCTGAAGTACCAGGAAAACGCGTGACCTTGAAAATTTTAAAAATTTTCGCGCTATTTTTTAAGGGTTGATGAAGCTCATACGCCGCTATCGCCTACCCTAATATGGATACCACGAGCCGCCACTGCAGGAATACCAGCAACACCTATAACTAAATCCTGAAGCATAGTTACACGTGTCATCCAAATTATCAATGAATATAGGATAGGTAGCTTAGTTAGTATTTATTGTATATGCATCAAGTAACCTGATGGTAGCTAGAGTTAGTAAAGCACCATTACCAATATTCTTGACCGGGATATGTTAAGACGAACGAATGTAAGGAAGACAAAAAAAAACTGTCACATGGAAATAAGTTAAAAGCTTGGAAAATGGTAGTAAAAGATACAAAATACGAAAGAATACAGGACCAACTGAATGAGAATGTGAATACGAAGATTTTAAAACCTTACCAAGAAATTTTATTAAGAAACATTTAACAGAAGATGTAACTCAAGATTTGGGTATAAGCTGAAAATGGATGAAACTGAAAGTATTATTTCTGAATCTACTTATCTCTGTCACATTACTGTCCTCCAAAACGAAATCCTGCAAGAAGAAACGAAATCAAACCAGTCAGAATCAGAACAGTTTACTTCGCGCAGAAACGAGTGCGAGAAGGTGAGAGTGATTTAAATTTAAGGCAACACAATTTAACTAACATAAAATAAATAAGTCCAAAAGAAGATATTTTGCAAATATCAAACGTATAGAATCATCAAATAACCAAAATTTTATTGATTTGATACAAGAACGTTAAAGATAAGAAACCTTGGGTTGAAGGGTGCTGATGAAGGTGGTGTAGCTCTAAACTGTTCAGAAGGTTAGAATCTTCCATATCAAACGTAAAATTAAATAATAACTGTTTGCGAATATATTTTGATGTAGTAAGTGTTAGACAATCTACTTTTTATTATTGCCCACTGTCATTAAATATTGTTATTGTATTACCGCTGTTAAATAAAGTATTTTGTAAAGCAACCTGAATAGTTTATTTATTTATATAAATTACAAATCAAAAACCTACCTCTACATGAGAACATGAATTATGAATATACTGATCTTCAGGACCGTAAAAGTGCAACTAACTAATAAATTATAGCAATGTCTATTACGTTTTCCAATTATCAATATAAAACAAGGAATTTTCATCATCATGAGGTCATCAGTCCTAAGACTGGTTGGACGCTAACTTCCAGCTTCTCCTATATTGTGCTAACCCACGCATTTGGCTAAATGTGTTACAACCTACATCCCTTACTATTTGCGAGCAGTAGTCTAATCTAGGCCTACCTCTGCCTTTCTTCACTCCTATTTCTGCCTCCAAAATATCGCGGACTATTCCCCCATGTCTCAGCAAGTGGCCTACCATTCTATCCCTTCTCTTCTTTATGTTTTTCCACATACTTCTTTTCTCGCCGACTTTCTCCAATACTTCTTCGTTTCTAACCCTATCAGTCCATGGTATTTTCATCATTCTTCGGTAACACCACATCTCAAAAGCTTCTAATTTCTTCCTACTTGCTTCCCCTACCGTCCAGGTTTCGCAACCGTATAGTGCCGTGCTCCATACATACTTTTTCAAAAATCTCTTCCTTGTTTCTAAGTTTATTACTCCCGAGCATAAAAGTGCTTTCTTTTTGTTAAAAGCTACTCGACCCTGCGCTATTCTTTGTTTTATGTCTTTATCGCTTCTTCCATCCCAATTTATTTTACTTCTTAAATAAGTGAAGTCTTTAACTTCCTCCAATCTTTCATTATTAATTTGTACTTTCGTTTTTGCTCTGCTCTCGCGCTTTCTGCACAGTAACACTTTAGTTTTGTTTTTATTCACCCTCATTCCGTATTCCTCTGTCAACACTGCCTCCATTTCGTTCAATGCTGATTCTAATTCCTCCTCACTAGATGCTAATACTGCTATATCATCCGCGAATCTCAGCATTTTTAGTTTCTGTCCCTGTACTTTAATCCCGAAATCCACTCTATCTTTTACCACATTAATCGCCTCTTCGATGTACAGATTAAAAATTAGTGGTGATAGCGTACATCCTTGTCTTACTCCTAATACCTACTTCCTTTTTTTCCCCTTCTACGTCTATAACAGCAGTTTGCTCCTTGTATAGATTGTGTACTACTCTCCTATCTCTATACTTCATTCCCGCGCTCTTTAGTATCTTTAACATTTTTCCCATCTTACGTTATCAAAAGCTTTTTCTAAATCTACAAATCCTATATAAGCGTTCTTTCCTTTTTCTATTGTTTTCTCTAACATTAGCGCTAGCTCTCTTAGCGCTAGAATAGCTTCCCCTATTTCGCCTAAACCCGAATTGGTCTTCTCCTAGTATTTCCTCCGCTCTATTTTCCATCCTCTTCTGCACTATTCTGTTTAAGATTTTTGACGCATGGGAGGTTGGGCTAATCGTTCTAAAGTTCTCGCATTTGTCGGCTCCTCTCTTTTTCGGTATAATAACGATAATGTTCCTCTTATAATCCTCCGGCATCTCGCCTGTTTCGTATATGTATTTTACCAGTTCAAACATCCTATTTACTACTTTCTGTCCCGCATATTTCAAAATTTCCGCCTGTATTTTATCTACACCCGGCGCTCTATTGTTCTTTAGCCCCCTTAGTGCTATTTCAAATTCCTCTCTCAATATAGGTTTTCCTACATCTTCCCTATCGATGCTAGATTCTTCCTCTAATATCTCTCCTAATTCCTAACCCTCGTATAAATTTCCTAAGTACTGCTTCCATCTATCCGCTTTCTCCTCTCTTCCGATCAGTATATCCCCCGATTGACTCCTAACGTTTCTACTTATTGTTCCTATATCCCTGAAGTTCCTCTTAATTATTTTGTAAGCCTCATCGGTCTTACCTACTTGCAGCTTATCTTCTACTTCTTTGCATTTATCCTCTATCCATTGTTCTTTCGCTTTTCTACATTTTCTAATGATTTCCCACTTTATTGCCTTATAAGTTTTCAGTCATTCCTCGTCTCGTCTGATTTTGTAGCCTCTTCTCTTTTGCATTAAGCTTAAGGTTTCGTCCGTTATCCAGGGCTTCCTAGATTCCCTTTTCTCGTGTCCTAAAACGTCCGTAGCAGCGGAATCTAGACTATTCTTGATATCCTCCCACTCAGTTTCTGCGTTCTTGATTTCGTCATTACTCGCTTTATTTACTAATTGATCTGTTTTCTCCTGGAGCTCTTCTTTCATATTCTAATCCCTCAATATGTCTACATTTATACGTTTCTTATCCTTCCGGGTTTTCAGATTTTTGAACTTTAATTTAGCTTTCATGACTACCAAGTTGTGGTCGCTGTCTACATCTGCTCCTGGATAATTCTTACAGTTTTTTACTTGATTTCTAAATCTCTTTCTAACCAGAATGTAGTCTATCTGATACCTGTCTATCCCTCCTGGCATTTTCCAGGTGTACCGCCTCCTAACGTGATTCTTGAACAATGTGTTCGCGACTACCATCTTGTGCTTTTCACAGAATTCTATCAGTCTGCTACCTCTCTCGTTTCTGTTTCCTAATCCATAAGGACCTACAAATTCTCAAAAGGAATTTTAGTTGACAAAATATTACCTTTATCTAGTTAAAAGTGAATTCTTCCAAAATAAAAAAATTACGTATTTTGAAATCGATTCTGTAATTAATTTTAAGAAACAAGAAAACCATAATCACTTAATAAATTCACACAATACATGGAAATAATGGAAATATATTATTCCCTTCTCATCTATTTTTGTTGTTTTTTTTTTATAGATAATGAAGAAAACTGGTATTTTGACCTTTTTCAATATTCATAGTAAATGACAATACTATAGATATATAGTATTGTCATTTACAAAACTCAGAAACAAATGGCGATGATTTGTCTAAGCATTTTTATAAAAAACTTATATTTCGCTGTCTTGAATTTAGACCACAGTTTTACCGCTCGCTGTATGTTATTGCTCAACAATCTAAAACTAAGTCAGACAAAACACATATTGTACAGCAATCGTGATATTCCCAGAGAATTATATCTCGCCAGTATGAATACGGAATAGACATCGTAAATAAATGAATACACCTATAAAAATTAAATTTATGTAGTCATCATCGTACACACTATCTTTTCATAGCTCTGTGAGCTTACATAAATGGTTACCACGTTTTTACATAAATTACAATTATTGACAAGAACAGCAACTGTATGTGGGTACAGTAAATCATACGATAATTTTATGATCCGAATGAATCAATAGTAGGTATACATACGCCTATGACAAATAGCTACAGTTATTCAAAAAATAGACACTTAAAACGGCAGCTTATATAGACAGTCGAATATTATTGTGGACACCTTTTACATAAAAAATAAAATTTAACGAAGTTGGTGATGGTGGTGGAGTATTTAAATATGGCACATTAGACATTTCCGCAAACGCACATTTGTAATTACATTCTATGGCAGCGAAAAGCACTCACATTATACCAACAGAACAAAAAAAAAATTCGTGAAATATGTATATTTCTTACGATATTGCATACTTTTTCCATTCCTATAGTTTAAAAAAATATATTGTACAAGGTGTTTCATTTTTTCTGGGCGGGTATCAGATTTGTTTTTTCAAATGTCAACTTACATTATTTTTTCTGTTTAGACATAAAAAACAGTATGTTATTGATCCTCCTATAAAAATATGATTATCGAAATATTTGGTTTTATAGTTTTTTTTTTCTCTCGATTTGGGTCATAATAGTTCAAATTCCTAGGTTATGCCTAGCCCCAGTATAATTATTTTTTGGTCAAATGTTCAACAATGATGACACTTTTAAGTGATAAGTCAGCAATTGATCTGTGATGTACAAAGTGTGAAAATCGCAATGCATTGGCAAATTATGGTTTTTACTAACCAAAAGAAAGAGGAAGAAAATTCCCAAATTAATAAGGAATTCTAATAAAGAGAATAAAACAAAACTGTAAATTGCACCGCCTTATGATAAAAGAAAATGATTGCAGTAACATTAGTACGAGTAAGTAGTACTTATATAAATAGATTCCTTCGAATTTCACTTTTACGAGGGTGGGGCGAAAAGTTTCCGGTCTGATGAGGAAAAATTTTTGTTTTTCTTTATTTTTTGTTATTTTGTTTTTACATAACCTCCATCAAGTCTAATTCATTTTTCATAACGGTGCTATAATGCAGTGATACCATTTTTTTTAGAACGATTTGTCGAGCCCTCAAAATACGCATTTACAGCATTGATGACTTCATCGTTGCACACAAATATTTTACCTCCGAGCCATGTTTTGAGGTTAGGAAACAAATGATAATCGCTGGGGGCTAAATCCGGTGAATACGCAGGATGGGAGAACAATTCGAATTTCAATTCTTTGATTTTAGCCATTGCAACGACTGAGGAATGAACAGGTGCATGAGGTCATTTTCCCTTCATTTGGTCACTCAAATGACTTAATAACTCTGCGTAGTATTCACCATTGATGGTAATTTGGGGTTGGTTTACCTACTCCAGTCCATTGTTTTGACTGTTGTTTACTTTCAGGAGTGTAATGGTGGACCCAAGTTTCATCAACAGTTATAAATCGATGCAAAAATTCGCTAGTATTTCATTTGTATAGTGCCAAATTCTCGGTCGAAAAGTCTTTTCTGCGGCGCAATTCTTGATGGACAGTTATCAGACGCGACATACACCTAGCACAGAGCCTCCATACACAAATGTTGATGTAAAGTATTGCATACACGTTCAGTTCATATCCCAGTAGTCTCAGCTATCTCACTTTCAATCTGCGGTCGTCTACCACGATTTTATTGATTTTCTCGATCATTTCAGCAATTATAACATAACTTCAACGGGGGGTCCTGCGCGTGGTTCACCATGAGTGCTCGTGCGAACTTTCTTAAATTCAGACCAACTGTTTCGCTGTTGAATATGATGGAGAAGAGTCCTTCGGTGTTGAATCCGTTTCTTGTTCAATTTGAAGTGGTATTAAGTCTTTAAAATAGATGTATTTAATGACCACATGCTTCTACAATTTTTCCATTATCTCGTAATCAAGCTTGGAAACTTATTCAAAAGGCTGTCAAAAATATACTAACAGAGCAATCGACCTGAAATTTATTATTGAAGTTAGTCAAGGATAGTACAGCAAAAAACGAGTCAAAAATTAAACCTGATAAAGATATCTCTGGCTCAGGCCGGAAACATTTCACCCCATCCCCGTATCTCGCAATTTCATACAAAAAAATAGTTTGTCCCTGATTTTTAGAAGGATATACCTTAGCAGGAGAAAATTAAAAACAATAATATATATAGAAATCTGATATATTTATAAAAGTACCTTGTAAATAAAAAAAAATAGAAATAACGATGAACTTAATTAGCGAGATCCATTACCTACCGTGTTCTTGGTATAATTACTGAAACAGGCTTCACTTTCTAGGGTTAATAATAAAATTACTACCATCGTTATCGTATCTCAATAAAATCAGCTTGTATGCTACACTTAATATTATGAAGTTATTACGTAGAATAAATTATATTATAAGAATAATGATGAAATCATTTCCTCGATTGCAATTTGCCGCATAATAAACAAATATCCCACAATAAACACATCAAATTTTAAAAACCACATCATTCAAACTGTCAAGAGAAATTACATATTATAAAACCTGCATATTAAAATCTAATAAACTTTTTCAAAAATAGTTGGCCGGGAATACCTCGTTAACTGTCGTTAACAAGCCATTCCTAATTATGCCACCGCGCAAAAAATAACGTAAATAACTGCGTTAACCACCAACAGAAGTCTTTTGAAAAACTAGTCCGGTTTTAAGCCAACTTGTTTCTCAAACTGCTCAACATCCAATTAAACACCAATTTAAACTCGGGTAAATAGAAATTATCCCTGCTGCTTCCGGTATGCTTCCTAGCGTCAGCATAGGCGTAGAGTACCAGAATTCCCTGAAATACTCTCGTTCAACTCGCTTTTCGTCTCTTAGTGGAACATTTTATCGAGGTTGAGCATATATTTATAATATAAATGTAATTATAAATATATACAAATATATTATAAGTATATGCTCAACCTCGATAATAAAACTATTATAATAATTATATTTATAATATAAATGTATAACGCCTTACGAAAGAGTCCTAACAGCCCGAATAGAAGAGGAAGCCACGGAAATGGAAGAACAAAGTGGATTTCGACCTGGGCGATCCTGCGTGGACAATATATTTACAATAAAACAACTGGCAGAAGAGAGACTAGCAAGAGGAATGGAGCTTCACGCTTCTTTTATAGATCTTCGTAAGGCATTCGACTGCATCCCTTTATAGAAATTATGGATCGCAATGAAAGAAGCAGGCATGAATAATGTATATATAAACCCCATCCCCCAGTCCCATGGGGATATGGATATTTATATATCCCATGGGACTGGGGATATGGATAGAGGGCATTCACTTGTATACAATCCTCTTTGTAGATGATTAGATAGTTCTTGCGGAAGACCAGCAAGACATGACTTACATGATAAACAAACTCATAGAAGAATTCACAAAATGGGGTTTAGAGATAAACATACAAAAGACACAATACATGACTATAGGAGGTACAGGACAATACATCGAAACAGAAAGAGGAATAATAAAAAACGTTAGACAGTACGAATACCTAGGAGTACAATAGATGAAGACGGAAAGGATAATAAAGATATACTAAAGAAAATAGGAAAAGGAAAAAATATGATTAAAGCACTACACCCAATCCTGTGGAGTAAGAACCTAACAAGAAAAACAACAAAAAGAGTATATATCAGGCTATGATTCTGCCAGCACTGGCGGATGGGTCAGAAGAGTGGGTTATGGATAAAATATGTCACAAAAACTTCTCTCAACCGAAATGATGTACTGGAGAAGATATTCCGGTTTCACTTTGACTTGACCATGTAAGAAATGAGACCATCAGAGAAAAAATGGAAGTAAAAAACACGATAATGGACGATATAACTGATTGAACTGATTTATTAAAACTTAGTTTTAATCATCTCCTGATGATGACAACTTGAATTTCGAACGCGTGTTAAGCGGCGTATAATTTTCGTTCAGCGGATTTTTGGGGAAAACTGATCTCCTATTTCCCGTCTGTCAGAATGTGTTATTTCACCAGAATTAAACAGAAATTGTACTGTTTTGTTTTCGTTTTGCATTCAGAAATGTTTACTAAACTAGTATTGAACCATTTAGCCTATTATTGGAATTTACAAAATTATGTTGAAATACCTTGTAAGAGAATAAAATAAAGAACAAAATATATGTTCAAACGTTTTCAATTAGATTAGCATCAAGTTATTATTTAACAAATTTTTGACCACCAAAACACCCACTTCAACAAATCAACGTCATTTTCTTACTTATAAATATGATCTTACAATGTCATCTATTGCCCTACCTAAGGCTCTATTAAATCGACATATATAAATGTCAATAAAGAGAATTATGAATTATTTGATTGAAAATCATTACATAAATCCCTGTGATAACAATGTGGCGAATAATGACATTAAATAATGTTTATACTTAAATCGTTTTTTAACCTCTACGCCTATGGGTATGGTACTTTCAAGCTAACAAGAGGTAGTTATAATTCTAAATGTGTTATTATAAGGCAAATTTCAGCATTTCGAGGAAGTTATTTAAGTAATTAGGCTATTTTTTTAACAATTAGCATGTCACGTGTTCAATAAAAAGAACTAACGTACATTCAATTAAAATAACGATTACATTGGGGAAAAAATTTGTTATTCGCTGTTGCAAGAGCTTCTTTAACTGATATATTATCAACGCTGATCTGAAATTCAAACCTGAAATAGATTTTTCGCTAGATGCTTTGGTTTCTATGCAATTTGATATTGAATATATGTACGTCCTACATATATTCAATATCAAATTGCATAGAAACCAAAGCGTCTAGCGAAAAATCTATTTCAGGTTTGAATTTGAATGATATTGTACCCTAGGAATGAGTCATTTATTTATTAGCATAAATTTTGTGCTAACAGCCTTAAATGTAATACAGTTTCATGTAAAGAAATCGTTAATAATGCAATATTGTTGGCCAATTTTTTCGCAAAATCAAAGAAAATAGAAATCTCACAATATGTTCATACTACTCCAAATAAAAAGCGATCTTGGATTAGAGTGGCAACGTATAATAGATTTCTTTTGGAGAATGTAAGTAATTTATTCTGATCATAGACAATTTAAAACATTTTAGGAAAAATAAATAAAACAGGAAATAATTCAGAAAATATTCAATCTCAAAAAGATTCTACAACCTGATATTTCATGCCTTGCAGACTTCAGTAATACATACTCCAAACGGCACAAATTGGTTAATTAATTTATATAATTGTTGTGCCTATATTTTTACAGGGGCGAGGTAGCTCAGTGCTAGTTTTCCACCTAACCCTCAAGATTCACATGGACACATACAGAGACATTCAGCTTAGTTATGTGTCGAATCCACATCGAACCCACGCTAAAATTAGTGAGAGCCGGTAATCTAAGCCAGCTCCAAACAATTGACAGAATTACCCCAAATGAACCTAGGGAGCCTGGAGATGTTCTGCGAGGTAATTCTGGGATAATTTACCCATAAAAGGTCTGACCACACAATATAATTAACTTTATATTCAATGTTTTCCAATGCTCAATATTTCCATATATGTGTTGTTTCCTAATAAAAATTTAAGCCATAAAATAGCGGTGAGATGGTCGGTTTTATTTACTGATGATTATTTTACACACTAGTGCGATAATGGCTCACCTTAAGCACTGCCAGTAGTATGCAAATTAGAATTTTAGGCATTATCGTAGAAGAAGACTCTGATACACAAACAAACGTATAATATCAAATAAATGTAAATAAAAATAACAATAAATCTCCACTGCATTTGGTTTGGGATATTACACTCTGGTCGGTCGCGTGCAGATAAAATAATTTGTAAATCGTAGCACCCGTGTTAAAACAAAATTCGAGTAAAGTGAGATTGGCTAATGTGTTTTAAATTGAGGTAATGTATGCTCGGATGCGTCCTCACGCCATATGACACCGGTGTCTTGCTGATTTTATCTTTAAGGCATCCAGTTGCCTTTTCACCACTTTATTTGGCCAAGCGAAATATATGACTATAATGCTCGATTTTATACAAAAAAAAAATTAAGTAATGGCTGACAAGTACCGAAAAGGCCGATGAAGTGGGTATGTTCTTTTTTTTTGTAACTTACATTAACTTATATCCTTGGTAAATCTTTGAAGACTGCACGATAGTCGGTTGGTAGGTTGTTACATACATATGATATTACATACATATTGAAGTACGTAATTTTAAATTTAGATAAAATTAAAATGCTACACATCTGTATATATTATCCAGTTCGCGTTTAAATAAATTAATCTAGAGTAAATAAAAGATTACAATTAATGAATTAGCGAAACTGGGAGAAATGTATACGCAGCTGAAAGAATTTTCAATGATAAATAGCCAGATCGTCCTGTATGTAGGCATACGGCAGAAAATTCAGGGAATAGGTAATATTCAGGTGGAACAAATAACTAGACGCCTAGGCATTGCAGAAAACCAACAAATATTGTCGCTGAAACAGTCGCTCCACACAATCTACATTTCGAATGGCAGTTGTTTGTGGAGTATTTACAAAAAATAGTTCACCAGGTCACAGAAGTTGATCCCGATCGCAGACTTCAATTTTGTGAAATGACATAAAAAAAGCCCACGAACCCGAATATTCAAAAATTATTTGTTTTACTACGTGTTTCCTAAATGATCATGTGAATACTCAGAATGTAAGGTACTGGAGTGATAGGAATTCTCATCTTTCGTGGGAACAATATACAGATTTCCAGAAAAACTCAACGTTTGGACAGGGCAGGGAGCTTGACCAATCTCATTCATCTGTGTTTTTTAATCGAAATTGAAAAGGAGAAATGTATTTGGACATTCTATAGAGAGGGACATGCTATTATGTTGTAGAATTCTATTGAGCAGCTAATTTTGGAGATTCTAAAGAAAAATCCTGATGAATTGAGTTCCGAAAATAACCTTTTAATTACTTTGAAGTACACAACTATAGTTATCGTAGTATTCTTCTACATTATTATGGCAAAGTAAGTTTATCTCAATGAACAGTATCCCAATAGGTGGATTGGTCTGCTCGGTATCCAGATCTAATGGTCTTAGATTTATTTTATGGGGCTACTTAAAATATACAGTATAGACTATAGAGGTAGCTAATATCGAGATTTGAAGCAGAGAATTACTGAACTTCACACTCGTATATTAAGAAAGTATTAAAATCTTGATGTTTATTATGCATTCTTTTCTCATTTTCTTGGTATACTTACTGCCCCAGAAGCCTGTATGTAATATTCTTGAATCAGCCTATATAAAAGCAATCGTAGGTTTAGGTTTAGCTTTCTCTTGAAGGGCGGGAAGCCCTGTAATACTCAGGCTACGGGCCATTGTATTTCCCTGTAAAGAAATGAGCGCTGGAGTATTAATTTGGCTTTCCAAAAGCTCAATATCTCTTCCACGCTGATCTTTCTCAGCTCGCTTGGGTCCAAAAAAAAAAGCTAGATCTAAGGTACTCGCATCGCACCTGTTCAGAGGTCTCCACCTCTCCTCCACACCATCTGCATTCCTTATTGGCACTCAATTCAATCTTGCTAAAATGGTAGTTAAGATAACAGTGTCCTGTTAACAACCTCATGAGTTCCTAGACGCTGCTAGGCATCAACTCAGCAACAACTTAAGCTGCGTCCAAACATGCAACACTCAAGCGTATCGTAACGCCGACGCATAGCTTACCATCGTGACATAATATCACAACAGGACACGTATTTTTCATCCGCAACAGGACATCCATGCATGACAGCGGTTCATAACACCACGTCGTTGCATCCATTGTATTTGCTATAGTCCCGTCCAGACATGGAAGGGGGATGAGTAACGCGATCGTGGTAGAAGCTTTTGATGTGACGCTGAGAAACCGACAAGCTACGGAACGCTCTAATGTTTCGCGACGACGTTACGATATCACGCTGCGAGCCCTTTAACTTGTCACGGGGCGGCGTTACAATACGCTTCGTTGTATTTGTGTTTGGACGCATCTTTATATCTGCATCCCTGGGTGTTATACCAGCGATTGAGTCTTTCCTGACCACTAACCGCTGATTCAGGTTCCATTAAGCCCCCCCTAGGTTTCTTCCCTAACTTGTCCGCTTTCTCGTTGTCCCAAATACCAGTACTAGGCACCCAAAACTATGTCATCTTGTTACTCCTAGCTAGTATTTCTACTGCACCTCAGCATTTCTTCACTAGCCAGTATCTTACTGCTGGGACCTCTAAAGCATCCAAGGCCTCTTGGCCGTCGAAGTATATAATAATGCGCTTACCAACCAATCCTTTCAGCAATTGAGTTGATACTCAAGCATGAATGACCATCATCTCCGCCTGAAACACTGTGGCACAACTTCTGATAGGAATCAAGTACTCATCTCTTCTATTATGCCGGTATACTCTAACCCTAGTCTCCTCTTTGGCCCTGGAGCCATCTGCGAACCATATGTCCCCGGTCAGAGGGACTGTGCCATTTAGTCTTTGTCACCTTGGATCTTATCATCTTGAACCGATGTTCATCCTGTCCTGCAGCATCAATGGGCAAGTCCAGGATTCCTTTGGGCAAATGGGTATGCCTACCTCGTCTCCCCTATTCACCCTGGCTGTCAATCACTCCTATAGGCTGCTTCCGCAACCGCGGCAATGACCGCTTGGTCCAAAATCAATCTTATGAGACATTAAAATTGTTATAGTCGCGGCAGTAGCCCAGCAGGCAAAGCAATAAGTGAGAGTATGAATAACTTCTTCGACTAGGTCTGACGCTCGGATTCAATTTATGATTAAGGCAATAAACACCTGCTTTTTGATCGGTTGGGTGTGCATCATACTCTCCCTCTAAATCAATCTAATTGACTCTTAGAATAACATTTATTTATGTGTAGCTTATTTTTACACTTATATAAAATTCAAATATCCCCTGTACAAAAACTGTCTATATTTCGAGAAAAATTAGTATGCGAGTTTTAGATCCCTTCTCTAACTTATTATATAAGCAAATTGCCTGTAAATACTCTCGAAGAAACTTGGACGTCGGTGACTCACAAAGCCGATCATCTCAAATTGCGGTCTTCGGCGGCAGAGCGCAGAATTATTCATCCTCCATCGATCTATAAGAGCGTTTATTTAGTACAACAGGGAAAATGGCTAGTTCTATTGTGTCTAACTGATATGTAAATCAAGCAATTATTTTTTTGTTTAGATCAGATAAAAGAGACTTCTAACCATAAAATTTCTAGCTTAGGCAATTTACTCTATTACTGTTATATATAAGCCTCACTTCGACATCTTTTTAATGTTCTCCGTGAATGGTTCAGATAAGGATAAAAAAAATTACGTTTCATTATAGTTAAAACGCGATTTATTAGTGGAAGATTATGGCATCTAGATAACTGCCAATAATTGCTAATTTAAACGTATTTGCATGTAAATAGAAACTATCGTAATATTGAAGAAAAATATCGCACCTGTCTAAACTTCTATCTAAAACCTGTCTAAAAATCTATCGGCCGTTAGAAAAACTTAATAACAGTAGCATAAGCCAGTAATTATATAGAGGATAGCAAGCATCATTGTTTAAGAATTTCTTCTTTATTTTTGCCAAAATCATCTAATTTCAGCTAATTAAAATCAAATTATTGTTATTAATTAACCATGGACTCATTCCATGGAATGGAAATCATTCAAAGATGACTAGTTACTATAAGTAATCAATGTAGCAACTGTTATTTGAAACATCATAACTTATACACATATTCTAATATCTCTGACTAAATAATCCAAGTGACGTTATTGTTTATCGCATATACTCGTATGTAGGTAATAAATTTATCTATTAAATATTATTCACCGATCTTAAAAGGAGTTGGAAAAGGGCTGCATATTGTATTGTATATACGTCATGGGGGTTGATAAAATAAAATATTCACAAACTTACAAGGTCATAATAGAATCTCTAATGATTCTATAAATATAACACGCAGTATATAGTTTAACAATTTGAACCAATACAGACATACTTCAAACAGTATCCACGCCATATATTTCTATTATGCCAATAGAATATCTGGTCTCATTATTTTACACATTCACATATATCGACGGTACATAGCTCTTCCTATTATCAGTAATAGATAAAATTACTTACTTTTATTATAAAATTTTGTTGTAAGTACTAATACCATGGAAATTTAAAAAACTATGTAAGAATCATAGTCTATAAATTGTAGTATTATAGTGTTGAATAATTAAGGTCGATAATTAACAGTACTAAAAATACAATACAATAATTTTTGTTAGTAACATATAAGTCGGAAATCGAGAAAGGAACCACCAAACCGCCAAGCGGTTATCAAAGTAGTTCCCGAATAGCAAAGCTATTACATAATCGCTCTACGAAACAACTACTCCTCGGGCTAAAGCCCCGCCAGGCATTGAATTATACCCAGAAGCGATCCTCGACCCCTTTCTCGTGTTTCTGCACGATCAGATAAGGAAAAGATAATTTTTGTTAGTTATAAATTGTTGGATGCAAAATTAATGACTATATTTTCTAGAAAATATTTACGAAGAAATTTAATCTGGTAGTAATTCTCAAATACGCGACATTTCTCATAGAGACATTTCAATAGGGACGCTTGAAATTTGTTAGGTTATAGCGACTATGTTGTTAAAACAACATCTGTCAAATTTGATGTGAATGGAATCAGTGGTCCGTTCGAGGAACGTTCCACGCATTACGTGATTTTTATCCTCGCCACGACCATCCCGCCGAGTCGACTATTCGACGTTTGGTGGTCAAATTCGAGTCAAGCAGTTCGACAAATTATCAGCCAACACCCGTACGCCACCAAAATGCAAGGTCTGCTGAAAACATCGCTGCTATGCATGAGAGCGTACGGGAAAACCCGAGGCAGTCAATTTATCGTCCTTCACAGGCACTTGACCTTTCTACAACTTGGCTAATTTTACGTCGGAACTTGGGTCTACACCCGTACAAACTGACCGAGGAACTTAAGGTAAATGACCATAGACAATACCGTGTGTTCGCTGATTGGGCTCTGGAGCAGTTGGAAGTTTACCCAAATTAAAAAATCATCTTTAGCAACGAGACCCATTTTTGGATGAATGGATATGTAAACAAGCAAAATTGTTGGATTTGGGATGATACGAATCCATACGAGATACACCAGCATCAAATGCATCTCGAGAAAATCACTGTTGCGGATTTTAGATCCAGATCAAGCGGATCAATCTTAGCAAAATAATTTTAATAATCCTTGATTATTGTAAGTTCTACAACCCAAATATTTTTTAATGATAGATACAGGATCCGGTAGATATATATGACGTTTTTGAAATGAGTATAACAGTTCAAAGGAGAACGCTAATGTTTTCGGAATGGTTGGTATGTGAAGGTTGGGAGATGCCGTTTCAGTCACCATAGAGCCGTGGACGCTCCAGTATCGTGTTTTTGCTTACCACACGTTTATAGAGACCAGTCGTTCTGTTATCGCTACAGAACGCAAATTCCGAAATCATTTCAATATTCTAAGGCATGTTCCTACTTGGAACAAGATTTTGAAGTGGCTGAATAACCTCCGTACAACTGGATATTTGGGACCTGGAAGACCTCTGGAACTACTCCCGAACACGTGGAAAGAGTCCATGCAGCAGTAGAAGCCAATCTGCGCCGGTCAGCTGTATGGCATTTTTGTACGCTGCGCTTGTCTAACAAGTCAGCACGACAAATTTTGCATTTAAACCTCCACTTGCACCCATATAAAAAATAACACCATCGTACGAAATATAACAAAGTGGCATCTTGTTTTGAAAAAATTAAAATTTTCTTTGAGAAATAAGTTATTGATTTTTTAAAATGGTTATACGATTCTGCCGGGCCCTGTATATATTTTTTATATTTGTTTTTAAGAAATTTAGAGGAAGATACTTTAAAAGACTGATTTGATTTCTCTCGGTGTAAATGTCGGTGGCCAAGCCATGTCCCTTTGGCTTTAAACTGCGTCCGCCTACTTTAAAGCGGATATGATGTTTTACGACTTTCTTTCCGAAATCAAATTTATATCACGCAGCGACCTCTTATAAGTTACACATACTGACCACCGTATGTTTTATATAAGAGCCGGGTTTAACGATATTGAAAGCTACGGTTCGCAATATTTAGTATCTTGTTCCGTGCGGTTACTGGCTCCTACTATTATATTTGCACTGGGCTTGTTTTCTTCTTAAGGACATTCTCGATTTTTATGCCCACTACGGTGAGTTAGTTACAGCTTTTCATGTTTCAAAATATTTATTTTGACTCGTGCATGAAATATACCGTCAAGTTGCAACTGAAAACACGACACATATAACCGAAATGGTTTTGCGTATACAGTATGACGTTAAAAATGGCGCTTCAGATAGAATAAATAAATATTTCTCATAAATAATATTTCTATATTATTATAAAATATATCAATTCAAGTTCGTTCATTTTTATACCATTATTAACAATGTCTTTAATACCTGACTAGTAAGACCGTTTTCAAATAATTTTGACAATAAAACACAAAATAAAGTTATAGAAATAATATAAGTATACAAATAATAATAATGTTTAGGTCGTTGGTCTAAATTTTATTCATACACTAAAATCAATTATAGTACTCATGGACTATACAAAAATATATTCTGGGTCTACTCTGTGGGTGTTCTAATTCACAAAAAGGACTTCTACGTGAAAATTTCGTCTACAGTACTCTTAGGCACTTTCTAATACGTACATCAAAATCTAAATTCTAATTTCTTTCTAGTAAACATTGTATCTGTTTTATATATTAACAAAACCCTTTTTGCATTGTTACACAGAAAAAACTCAACCAAAAGAAATAACGGATTGTGGTTTATCAAAGTTTTACGGTTTTACGGACATCAATATACACGAGTACAGTGTCAACAAATAATATATAATGAATTGAAGTGTTTATGTGTTGAAATTAAAAGAGATACTTTACATAAAATAAACAGTTTTAAAACCTTAAAACGGACTTTTCCGCACGTAGAACACCTCTATCTCGAAATTGAGTGGCCGAGAAAAAATAAACCAACACATAAATGCAGAATATGTGTTTTAAGCGATAGTTTTACTTTTTTCAAATAGTCCACCGTCGTATTTTCTCATCACCCATGGACAGGATGGGGTGTATCCACCTCAAAATCAATAGATGTCGTCTGGTAAACGTCCCTAATCAGAACAGTCGAAACCCGATCGATCACTCAATTGAATCTTGTCCGTATTGGTGGCCGTATGTCATGAATCACACGAACAATGTTGGCTTTCAAGGCGTCCAGTGTTGCTGATCTATAAGCGTAAACCAATGACTTCACGTAGCCCATAGTAAATAGTCAAGGGGCGTCAAATCGCAGAACCTGGGTGGCCAGTTGACAAGTCCATTTCTTGAAATCAACTTGTCACCAAATCTTGTTCGCAATAAGTAACGTAGTCCCATCCTGTTGCATCCACATCTCATGCGAATCGATGTCATCCATATTTTGAAAAATATATTCATTGATCATAGTCCGGTAGCGTTCCCCATTGACCGTAACGTTAGCTCCAGCCTCATTTTTAAAGAAATAGGGTCCAATGATACCACCAGCGTATAAACCGCACCAAACTGTGCATTTTTGTAAATGTAATGGTGTCTGTAGAATATCTTCTGGATTGGTATCACTCCATATCCGGCAATTCTGCTTATTAACAAACCCGTTAAGCTAAAAATGAGCCTCATCGCTGAACACAACTTTGAGATAGAACAATGGGTCGGCTTGCAGCTGCTCTAAAGCCCAATCAACGAGAGAACGACGCAAGCGATGGTCTTGTGACTTTAATTCCTGCACCAAATGGATCTTATATTGTCCGTAGTGGACGGACAAAGCCCCAACTGCTGCGATCGACGAGGAATCGATAATTTTGGATTTTCTTGCACAATTTCGTTTACAGAGACAATATTTCCTTCATCCTTCAACGTGTTGATGTTCTTGCATCCTTTGGAGAGTATGTGGTATGAAATCTATTCACAGTGCGACGGATGGCTTGCTCAGATGGACGATTATGTGCGCCGTAAAATTCACAAAGTCGTCTATACGTTTCCCGAATCGACGACTGACTTTCAAGGTAAATTTGAACAATTTGATAGCGTTGTTCAAACATGAATCTATTCATGATAATTTGCCATACTATACTTAATATAAATGTTACTAATTGGGCGCAAGCTGACAGCGGATTTCACATTCATTGCTATCAGAAGTTCTATCATGCTTAAAAAAATACCCATTAATTATAAAAATGTCTCGGTTACTTTTTGCGTGATTTCTGTCAGAAAAACCTAATATTTAGTTTATACATAGGAACGCTGCCTCAAAAACCAATATTAAATTTAAATTTTTCAAAAATTAGAAGACACGTCAATATAAAAACAATATTTAAATAGATGTTTGATGCACCAACGCAGAAATAGTGCAAGGCCATCTTTAATGATTCTATCGTTATTTATTAACTAAAACATTATTTCTACTCTTTAATGTATATGTACCAATTTTGTTCTTTTAGATCTCTGAGTTCCAAAATGGGGGGGGGAGAGGATTAAGCGTAAAGTTTTTTTATTAGTTGCTTATTATGTTAATTATTATATAACCGGTGCGCATAGATTTTGATGTTCTTTTTTTTTAGTTTGAATTAATTTCCAATACTCAGGTAATTTTTGTAACCAGCAAGGTTATAATCAACACGGTAAAGATTCAACACTCCTGTCTATGTAACAGGCAAAAAAATATTTGTAATCATTAATTTAATTATTGTCGAATGCATTCTATACCACTAATATCTAGGACAATTTTTTTGTTAAACAGAGATTTGTTAACCCAAGTATTGTTTACATTGTTACTTTGCATAAATTAAGAAAGTTTATAGCCTTCACTGTATTAACCTAAAATTAATTACACCATCGATGATATTAATTACTCTCAATTAAGTTTGCCGTATTGCAATATAAAATACCTATGTTATACGGAACTAATTCATAATTTGCAATTAGTCCATTCTCAATGCAGCCTATTATTTTACAACTTCATTACCACAACTGCCATAATTTATAATTTATTTATTAAAGATAATTGCGGAGTATAGTTTTCACTTTCTATGCCGACAACCGTTAAAGAACGTTAAAAAAATGTACTTTTCCTTAATTAGAGATATTATATCAAAGGTCATCGTTGATAAACTATAACTGGTTATCGTTTTGTCAATCAACCTTTCGGAAGTATTGTTACTGATTGTTAAACAACTATATCGTTTACAGCACGTATTAATAAAGGAGGCTGATCTCTATCTTGATCTTAACTATCCGCTGCATTAATAAATATATAAACATTCATTTTATCAGTAGTAGCAGAAAAGAATACCATACAAGGTTATCAATACCTAAATCAAAACTTCGTGGTATTTAATTTCGATTTGAATATAATATAGTATTCATTTACAAAGCGAATTACGTTACTATAAAAGGAGCGCACTATTAACACAGAGTTAATAGTTTTTAAAGCGAGAATATGGGACATGAGCTAACGAGAATTAATTGTTCGTACGACAGTGTATAACTAGATAGAACCTAGGTACATGTAAACCAATCTAATCAGCAATTTTTAGAAACATTTCTAATATTGCGAATATTATAAACGGTTGCATAAATGTATGAAGTTCTACAAATACTGATGTGGAGAATTTAAATAAAAAGTATATGCAATACTTTCATTATTTTTCTGTTATGGTAACTTGTACAAAGTAACCGATTTACATTATAATTACATTAAATTCTAAACGCTTTATATAGCGTGGCCCATTTATATCAAGAGAAACTCCTTAAAAAACCTCTTTTAAATCTCCTTATTCGCGGTAAAACGGTTATAAGTAAAGAGGCTTCAATGATCACGTAGACAACAAAACTAAACAATAAGGAATGGCTCGTATGAAAACTGCATCTACATCAATAATCAATTAAAATCTAACACTTAATTTGTCTTTCGCAAAAAAGAAATACGCTAAAGAAGATAAAGGGAATCGTGGATCCGAATGGTATCGGAGTCGAGATCCAGGAAGTCAGAAAGACAAGGGAAGGGCATCTCCTTCTGGAGGTTAGAGGGGGTGGCGCTAAGGCGGACGCCCTCAAAACCGAGATCCAGAATGGAATGGAGGGAGCGGAGGTAAGATCCCTAAAGAACTCCGTGAAGATAGCCGTGAGGGACATAGACTCGACAACCACAGAGGCCGAGGTGATGGAGGCCGTGAGGGCTCATATGGGGAACAAGGAGTTCTCCGTTGTCTCCTTAAAAGCGGAGCCGGAAGACAACCGAATAGCTGTCATAGAGGCCAGCAAAGCGGGGGCCAGTAGACTCCTGGACAAAGAGAGGAGCCGCCTGGGATGGGGAAGGTGCAGGATTAGGTCCAGACCCCCCAGGACGAGATGCATGAAGTGCTGGAGCACGGATCATTCTGAAGATCAGTGCAGAGGAGCTGATAGGAGGAGACTGTGCTTCAAGTGCGGACGGGAAGGACATAAGGCGGCGGACTGTAAGAATGTCACCTTCTGTCCTATCTGTAAAGAGGAGGGCCACAGGGCAGATCCGGCTAAGTGCCGGAAGCGTAAGGCCGAAAGACAAGGGGGGAAGGGATCGCCGGAACGTTCAGGGCCATCCAGGTTAACCTAAATAGGTGCCGGGTGGCCCAGGACTTACTCTGGGCGACGATGAGGAGAGAGAGGGTGGATTTGGCCATCATCAGCGAGCCCAACGTCAAGATGACTAGGGGAAAGGGTGGCACGTTACGGGGGAGGTGGATGCCGCCATTAGGGTGGTGAACACGGGGCTCGTCATCGCCGGGTCAGGCATCAGTCCTGGTTACGTGCGGGCCAAGGTAAGTGGGGTCATCCTGTGCAGTTGCTATTTTTCTTCAAACGGAAGACTAGAGGATCTTCAGGCTTCTCTGGATAGTTTGGAGGAATTAGTGACAGGTGCTGGGGATGACGACTGCATTATTGCGGGCGATTTTAACGCCAGGGCCCCCGAATGGGGGGAGGAGCTCCAGATGCCAGGGGAAACATGGTATTGGAGTGGGCAGCGAGGCTGAACCTGGCCGTGATGAATCGAGGGTCGCAGCCAATTTTCGAAAGGGGGAGATGTACATCAAACCCGGACGTAACGTTCGCTACGACCGGAGCAGCTGTCAGAGTTGTGCGTTTGAGTGTCTCCGATAAGGAAACACTCAGTGACCACAGGTACATCTTCTTTGAAGTCGCAGTGGAACAGGCGGCAGGACAAACGCTCAGCGTGACCAGGAAGAGGGGCTGGAAGTTGAACAACTGGAATAAGCCAGTTTCTGTGAAGCCATGGACGACCAAAGGGAAAACGGGAGGATCAGGGACCCCGAATCCTTGGTCGATAGCGTCACGAGGGCGTGTGACGCGTCCATGTCCAGAAAAGACAGGAACAGGCAGTCCCCGAGGATATATTGGTGGACAGAGGAGATCTCTGTCTCTGTCCAAAGGAAGAAGTGCGTTGCCGCACGTAGGCAATATATCAGGGACAGGGCTAGACTACGACGAGCCCGGAACCCCGATGAGCAGGGAGAGGCGGAGGTAGCGTACAAAGACGAAAAGAAAAAGCTGAGGGACGCTATCAAGGCCGAAAAGAGGAGAAAGTGGGACGAGTTGTGCGCCGACCTGGATAGAGATGTCTGGGTGAAGGCGTACAAACTCGTCGTGAAGAGGACCAATAGTCACCACCAGCAAGAGATCCCTCTAGGAAGGATGAGAGAGGCGGTGGACGCGCTCTTCCCCGTGAAACCGGTGGAAGAATGGGAACGCCAACCAGGAGGAGCAGATTTCGACCCTCTTACGGAGGAGGAACTGCTAAGGGCTTGTGCCAAGATTAAAAATGGCAAGTCGCCTGGTCCGGACGGTATCCCCCTGAGATCCTGAAGGCCGTTGTGGAGTTATGTCCTGGGGAGTTGCTGCGGACCATGAACGAAGTCATGAGGAGCGGAGACTTCCCGGAAGGATGGAAGATGGCCAGGCTAGTTCTAATTCTCAAGGAGAACAAGCCGGCGGAGGACCCCACATCGTACAGGTCGATATGCCTGATCGATGTGTTGGGTATACTGCTGGAGCAACTCGTACTAGGTAGACTCCTAGGGGAGTTGGAGAGAAAGGGAGGCCTGGCCGAGAACCAATACGGTTTCAGGGCGGGGAGATCCACGGTGGATGCCGTTATGGTTATAAAAACCAGAGTGCAGGAGGCATGGGAGTCCAAGAAATTGTGCGCGTTGATCACTTTAGATGTGAAAAACGCGTTCAATTCGGCCTCGTGGGGTAAGATCATGCGGAGACTGCGGGAGCTAGAAATAGCCCCGTATGTCGTAAACATGATAGCCAGCTACCTGTCCTGCAGGCGACTGATATTGTCTGCCGGAGACGGTAGCGAGAGAAGGAGAATCTCGTGTGGAGTGCCACAGGGTTCGGTCATGGGTCCTACCCTATGGAACATCATGTTCGATGGGGTATTTAGACTCAGAGTGTCCGAAGAAGTGACGGTCCTGGGCTATGCTGATTATGTGGCGGTGGTCGTTACAGGAAGAACCGGTATGGACGTGAGGGAGAACGCCAACCTCACCGTCGATAGGATCAGGAGATGGATCTCGAAGAGGAAATTGACTCTGGCTTTGGATAAAACGGAGGCAGTTCTCCTGACAAGGAAGAGAAAGCCTCTGTATATCACGTTTCGTGTAAGAGATATCGAAGTCGTGCCGAAGCAGAGCGGTAAGTACCTGGGAGTCTGGATCGATAGTTCCCTGTCATCTAGGGAACATATGAAACAGACTCTGGAAAAGGCGAGCAAAACCGTCTCGGCCCTGGGTCGTTTGATGCCAAACGTAAAGGGCCCCAGGGCGGCAAGGAGGAGAGTCCTCAGCGGGGTGGTACAGTCGATTTTACTGTACGCAGCCCCGGTGTGGGCAGATATCCTGAGAACGGACAAGTGGAAAAGAGAGCTCACCAAAGTCCAGAGAAGAGCAGCGCTGAGGATCTGTAGCGCATATAGGACGGTATCGACAGCGGAAACGCTGGTGATAGCCGGTATACCACCTATCGATCTTTTGGCGAGAGAGAGACGGGAGGTGTATAGAGGCGCTAACAGAGGGGCAGCAAGGGAGAGCCTATGGGAACACTGGCAGGAGAGATGGGACGCGGAGTCCCGAGGGAGATGGACCAGGGTATTAATCCCGAACATAAAACCATGGTGCGAGAGGGTACACGGAGATGTCGGGTATTATTTAACCCAGGCTCTTACCGGGCACGGCTGCTTCGCGGAATACCTATTGGAAATAGGCAAACGCGAGAGCAGAGAGTGCTGGTCCTGTGGGTAGGCCGACGACGCCGCCCACACAGTGTTCAGCTGCAAAAGGTGGATAGGCGAAAGGAGAGCTGCGGATCAAAATATAGGACATGTTATCACGGCAGATAACATGATCCCAATCATGCTCGAGACGCAAATTTGTTATCAGTTGATAAACTTTCTTGTCAATAAATTTGGGTATCCCCTAAAATCCCCTGTATTTATACACCTAATTTATTGTGTAGTTTACATGATCCCTGTAGCAAAATATATCATTTAGAAATTGAACATACTTAATAACTTAACAATAAAAATAAATAAGCTATTATTATAATTCTTAATTCCTGAGGTATATTTAATTTGAATAAAATATTTTAAGATTTTTTGCTGTTTATGAAATAATGTCTTAATCCTGCTGAATGTGAATAAAATGTCTGAAAGCAGGAATATATTTCATTTATATTACGCAATCACAGAAATAAGGTTTAAATTAATTAAAACCAATAACTAGAATGAGACCAATATTTGCTTTCACATTTTATTCGTACATAAAGAGGACGTGACTGTATTATTAAAAATGTAACGCCCAATGGATTAGATAGAATGACTCTGGAATGGCTATCAATTAGAATGTCATTAGGTTATCGAATCTAACCCCACGTAGAAACAATTGATTTTTCTCAGAGATATTCCTTTTGAAACGGGTTAAATGCGGCAATTAAACATGAAACTACGTTAAATAATTGTGAACCACTTTATTAATCATTAGCCAATCGATAGATAGCTGTCGAGATAATCATTACAGCAATTGATTTTAATAATTTACATACGACACACCTTGATCTAATTATTTAAAGGAAAAATACGCCTCGCACAATGTAGCCGGGTATTTTTAGTCATTCCATTAAATTTCAGGTTGTGCAACGAGATACTTATCATACTTGTCATTGTCTAAGCCAGTAGACTGCATGACAAATCGGACTTATACCGTGTAAAATGGGAAAAAATCCATATAAACTGCTTTTGCATTATAACGATTCGTGTGTTTTCTGCGGGACGGGTGAAGCTTTTTAACATTAATTCCTGCTGGCGATACTGTCGGTGTAAACTTGTCAGTAAGGTTTACGTCAACTTCAGCCTTGATCCAGATGTGTAGAGCATCGACTAAGTTGAGAGAAAAGCTCGGCAACTGTATTGCATCGCATTGTGAGGCTCTTGTAGCAATGAATCAGTAATCGTTATGTTCTGTGATTATGGAGCTAGTTAAAATATTTATTAAGAATTAATATTAACAAATTAAACCGAAAATTAATAACTGATTACTATTTTATCATAAAATTAGAATTTTACTTGTATCTATATTTTTTTAAAAACCCTACTTGTGAAAAAGGAAACTGAACACTCAGTATATATGGAATTATACAATTTTTGGTACATAATTGTAAATATTTTTTTAATCAGTATTAATGACAAACAGGAGCGGATCCATTTGAAAGTGTTACTCCTGCCGTTACAATGTTAGATCTTTTACAAATCATTATACTTTATTGTTATATCTTGAAATGATGGTGACAATGTTTATTTATTTTCTACCTATAAATTAATTATTTATCGTTGGCTTAACTGGCTCGATGGCAAAAAAAATCTAATTGTGTTGATTCAGTAATCAGTAGGCGTCGCTTTCCGCAATAGCCTAGTATTGTCAGTCATAATTTACTTATATAAATTGAGTTCTCTTAAGACCTAGTGTTTTATGTATATATTTTTCATTCATTTTCCCATTTTACTCGAAAATTGAAATGCTCTAAGTATAGAATTGATTGTACAGTTCTTTCATTTCAAAACTGCCCACCTTCATCATTTCGTTTAGCAGGAAAAGTAACCTTTGGACAAAAAATAATGGAAATTTTAATACCTAAGGGGAATTTGACAATTCTTGACTATGCTGCAGTTTAGATATCACCCCTTTGCCTTCAGCTGTCCCTACTTAAGAAATTTAAATAGTGTCCCCTATCTTGTAACACATCTTTTTGATGGTCTTAATAATCCTGTTTCAACTCCATTTAGAAAACGATTAATCCGTTCTCGTAATAAAAGTACAAATAAAATAATTTTAATAAAACATAAAATAAATTAATGATATAAATTTACTGTGCATAACATAATTTGAAACCTTATTTGATTAAGGGCTTAAAATTATTAGCTAAACAAAAGTACAGTCTATTCTCGAATTCATTTCGACCGTTTTGAAATATGTTTAGTAATTAGCATGGATATGTGGGCAATTCTATTTGTTAGGTCTTGAATATTCTGGGGAAATTGTGTTCAAATAAACCCAAAGGAAAAAATTCAGTGGAATTATATCTGGAGATCCCGATGGCCACTCCAAGGCTCCTCTTCTACCAATCCATTTGTCGAGATCTAGCCCTTGTCGAATATATAATGCGTAGTGTGATGGTGTGAGCCATTCTATTAAATGTGTAAATTTTGTTCATCCAATGATGGGTTTTGTTCATCGATTTGGTTTTCTAATGATTGTATTATGAGAGGGTGGAGTTCATTTCCCAGTAAATTTAAGTACAGTTCGTTAGTAAAGTTTCGTTTTAAGAAAATTACATTTAATTAAATTACTTACTAATTACTTAGTTAAAATAGATACTATTCTATCTCACTTTAAATGTCAGCATCAAAAATGTAATGTGCATAAAAGAAATTAAAAGAAAAATAAAATTGATCTGTCGGCGTTGAGTATGCGGCAGCGATTTCGCAAAAGCAATCTTACTTTCATTGGACTCATATACAGTCTTCAGAATATTAGATTAATCTATTTTGTGTTTCAAACAATTTCAGTTTTAAAAATTCTAATCCAACTCTATTTAGAATCATCACTTTTGAGGCTTTTAAAAGGATCTATTCCAATATAACGCGTGACAATTAAAATTATTAAGTGGGGGTAACTGAGGGTAAGAGGGTACCTTAACTGCAATGAACACTGATTTTAAACTTCCCCATAGGTTTTTAATTTACGTGTTTTTGTCTAGAGGTAATTTTAATAAATAATGGGGAATGGTTTTGAAATAAGGACACTGTGTACATTTGAGAATATATTTAATATCACTCGTTTTACTTTTTTTTATTGTAGAATTAAGGCTACTCAATTATGTAGATAAGGTACAGTAAAATCGATTTTGTCTACTCTAGTTCTGCCTGTTACTATTCCACTCAAGATTGTAATAAAAAAATATTTTAATTTATAAACACGGGATTCTTTTGACATATATTTACCATAATATGGTATTCCCTTCAATATCTAGCAGTATACTGATAAATACGATATTATTAATTCAGTAGTTAACTGATTTTTGAAACATGTCAACTTGATTTTTTTTAAAATCATTACCTGATATTCAAATTAATTTTTTTTTAATTTTGCGTTTTAATTATGAAGCCATCATAGCATGTTTTTTAATTGCAACCCCGTTTTTGTTGCTATAGAATAGGGTTGAATAGAAAATAAAAATGGTTTGCAACTACTGAGATATCTCGCATCAAAATTAAATGGATTAATTTCGTATCACAGACTAATTTTATTTTCAAAATTAAGAATGTAAGTAAAATCTGTTTATTATTCCAAAATCAATGTCTAATAAATTTGTGTGGGCTCAAATTACCTGAAATGGGCTGAAAGTTATTTTTTTAACAACATTTTACTGCTACTATATTTTGAGAATTTCTACGTTTCAACTTAGCTCCAGCTTTAGTAGTTCAGTATTGAAACAATGGGGATGATTGTGTTTTCCACCAAAGAAGCTGATTTCAGCAAGATGGAGCTCCGGCTTCGCCTTTTTGGTGTTGATGTACGATCATTACTTTCGCGATATTTTCCCTAGCAGATAGATTCAACGAAGAGGACAACTGAATATCCACCACGTTAGACTGATTTAACCCTCTTGAATTTCTTGTTGTTGAATCTTAAAACCAAGAGTATATTTTAGTAGAGCAATTGATTTTGAAATAACGAATTCAAATCGAAATGGAAAACGTTTTTTAAGAAGTCATTTAATAACACAATTACCACGAAACATATTTTGGGCAATGGAACGGACGCGGAAAAATGACCAGGGAATGATTCGCTAAATGAGACAGGAAAAAATTATAGTGTACAAGTAAGCCACAATAATGTTAAGTTTTATTAAAATTCTAGTATTAACATACACCATTGCTGAGTTGCGAAGTCTTCAAATAATATTATACCCCTACGTAATTTTTTCACATAATTTGTTTTAAACAATTGTACTGATGACGTAACGTTGATATTGTTTACACGTGACTCGAATTAAATTCTAAATAAAAATAAATAAATAAATAACAACTCAAGTTCCCGTATAATTCAAATTTTCTAAAAAAAAACCTATATACGAAACAGGCTGTTATATAAAACAGGTGCGATTTTTAAACATATGGTTATTGAAGCAGGCAACATACAAATTTCATGGGTACCGGTTCGACTTGTAGGTGTCTATAATTTCCAACGCTACGTATTTAAATTACTGCATTGCATATATGAATGCACAATAAATTAGACACACATGTACAATCTAATCATTTTCTGAAAGTGTCGTAAAGAATTATTTTTATATGGTATCCTGAAAGTATCGTTTTTTTCCATCTATTATATTATGAGTTGCAGTAGCTGATTTAGAGATTAATAAATAATTTATGAAACGATCTATTTTATGATTGTGCAGCAGCGAGAACGGTTTATGTAGTTCACGTTGAAGTATAACATATTTAAATGTCAAAAGTTGATATATGCATCTCTACAATATATAGTGTGGCCCACTTTGGTGCTGCATTCATTTCTATATCAGATTTTATCAGAGATAGAAAGGTAGAGAAAAGTTTTAAAAACATTTTATTTGTCTTTTCAATGCAGTATGCACTGCAGTCGGAGATTCATACCGACCTAGAGAACCTTTGTATTCAGGATAAATCTGAAAGATACCAGTGAATTTGTCTGTCCTTCTTTGGTATATACGGATTTTTTCAGATTTTTCCTCGAAAAAACCTTTTTAAGCGAAAGGAAATCGATATAATATATGATAGTAGGAGAATTTTGTGGAAAATGTAAAAGCCTCGAAAGGTATGAGGTATCTAAAATATCATATATCAGGTTGGTTACATTACGGAAAACGTTCTTATTAAATTATAGGGAATACATTATAAATCGATCTCCTGAATACGATACAATACTCCATTTTAATGAAAAACTGTCGGTTTCATCGAACAGCAGATTCAAGGTAACAACTTGAAAACTCTTGCTTACGTAGAGAATCTCTGGATTTAGAATAAATCTGATGGCACTGTTGCATTTATCTGCCCCTCTTTAGACTATACGGTTTTCTTCACATTTTTCCTCGAGGAACGATTTTTTTGCTAAAGAAAATCGACGGACTATGTTAGTAGGGGAATTTTGCGGTAAAAAGTTAATATTAAAAAATATAAAAACTTCAAAATCGACGCGAATTATAGGGAATATATACGTAAATCGAAACCTCCTCAATACGATAGGAATCGCTGTTTTTATGAAAAGCTGTCTGGTTTGTTTTGAAACCGAGAAAGTTTTTCCGAACTGCACATTCGAGGTAACAAATTTTTACCTACCTAGAGAACATCCGGATTTAGGACAAATCTGAAGGCTCCGTTGAATGCATCTACTTGATTTTTACTCAAGAAAAACTATTGTCGTTTTTTAAATTGAAAACAAAAAGGATTATACATTTTCAGAAATGTCTCATGTCTCGATAATTGTAAATGTGGCGACATTTTACCAAGTACATTGTGATACTTTTCAAAGGCGTTTTCAGATATATTAACAAAAAAATCTACAGTCCTTTGTTTCGAAGAAAATATTTACTTTTGTTTTTCACGTGGACGCCATATTGGATTTTTCTACTATTCGACAATATCTTTTCTTTTCCTTTCAATATTGTATCATTTGTCAGAAAATTATAGGATTCGGGCTGTAATTATTTTTTTCAAAAATAGGTCAAAATAAGAATGTTAGAAAAAATAAAGTTTAACTTATTAACAAGTAAGCGTCAAAAAGTAAAAATAGTAAGCATGATTAAACTGTTCAATATGTAACTCTGCTTGCTGGATAGACTTATTGGCCATTTTAAAAACAGAGTTAGACATCCTTATCAAGATATTTCTATTAATTGGCGCCAGAGTATTTCTCACACGCTTCACAATATGTGTCGTCATTGAAATTATGATTAAAAATGAAGGGTAAAATTAAATAGTTTCCCACAAAATGTATACGTTTAATTCTTTTTTAATGCAATGAAATAAGTTAAGTTTATCTGTGATACCACACCAAACATTAAAATCAAGTCGGGTTTCAAATCTTCTTTCGTTATTTTGATCTCATGAGCATGATCTCATCAGCTTGTATATATATATAGTATATAACACTTTTAACGAGAAATTCTGGTTTTGATTACATTTTTACCAATACCATTTACAAAATATAACTTGCCTTCCAAAATCATTTTCTTCAAAATAAATTTCAATCAAAATTCATTTTGCAGTTCTCGTTGTAGCAAAATTTCTACAAAATTTGATATTTCTATGGTAGAGGATGTATTGCCTGGCTCTTCGTTATTAATAATATAAATTTTACTTATTTTTTATTCGAATCTTCCAAAGTCCAGCAGATATATTTTAAGGTATCTGAAATATCATATATCCGGTTGGTTACATTCGGGGAGACGTTCTCGATACCTTCTTGAAGCTTCAGCAGCATTCTCATTCGGTTTTAAGTAAATTTATAACATATCTACCTTATCTTCGTTTGTAAATTTCCTCGGCATGATTGCGATAAAGCTGAATACAGTAATAACTGGAAACAACTAATGCATTTTTA
Organism: Rosalia funebris; assembly: GCA_037954035.1. Taxonomy (NCBI): domain Eukaryota; kingdom Metazoa; phylum Arthropoda; class Insecta; order Coleoptera; family Cerambycidae; genus Rosalia; species Rosalia funebris. The sequence goes on from JAZFAV010000018.1 coordinate 12,597,171, forward strand.
ACAAAGAGAAGAATCGACGAAAACTAAGGATAACAAACTTTAGCCCATAACAATAAATCCGTTCGCTTGTCTTTGTTGAGTGTCATAGCCAATACAGAAAAAAAAAATTAAATAAAGGTAGAGCCGTAAATTCTATAATTTTCTGATCATGTGATACATCATTGAAGAGAATAAAAAGTGCTACTAAATGCTGCTAAAGCGAGCAAGCTAGTACCGAAAGTTGAGATAGTGTTTCGGGGCGAGATCCGGGAATTGACTGATTGAGAAACTTATCCTAAAAGCCGATAGCCTAGTGCGATTAGTATCAGACTCCACAATAAATAACGTAACTTATTGCCTGGGATGATTTTGACCCCTCAGGTAAAACAAATTACAACAGATGTGGCCTGATTCCGAGTACTAATATAATATACAAGGGTTTCTACTTTCTATTGTTTGCAACACTTAAAACTAATATATACAAATACAATCACGGATGTCGTAGAAAGAGTCAATACAACAAAGAAGATATGCGACACTGTTAAAATGCATCATCCTGTTTGTCTGCAATTATTGAAAAACCAAAATAGTTAGGTAAAATTTGATAACCCTGTGAAGAAACAAATAAAATTATTTAAAACTTTGATCGTTTAACCGCCTCTCTACCTCTGAGAATACCCAAGATACCAACGCATCTAACATAAAGTGGGCCACACTATATAAATATTTATGTTCAATTAAATTGTGAAACCGTTTGTCAATTTAGTGTCGATAATTGGTATAAGCCTGGAGTTTACTGAATATTCATTCATTTGCTAACTAATCTATAAAGCAATTAAAAATTGCCTAAGTGCTCAGGTAACGAAACGGGGCACTATAGCATTGTATGCAGATATGTCATTCACATTTCGTCTATTAATGGAACTGGATTAGGAACAAGGATAACTTTAATAATGCCAGTGACAGCGACATATGTATTTGATTGAAAATTTGACGTAATTAAGCCATTACGGCGCGAAAGCTTGGGGAGCAGCAATGCCAATAGCGTAAATATGATAAGTAAATAACATTCACATTGACAAAAATGTTTTCAGAAAAGGAGTGATTAATACGCATAAGCCAATATAAAGTTAGATGTTGTCTGGTTATATCCTATTGAATTATTAAAATTAATTTTAAATTTCACAAATTGCATTTTTATTTAAAAAGGTATGTTAACAAAAAGTTTCGACAGTGTCGATCTTAAAAATCTAATTTCGGTCGGTTTTATTACTGTATACTAGACTGCAACTAATTATTTTTTTTTACTTTGTGGCCTCATGGGTGTCCAGGTAAGGTCTTGAAGTAACCTAAATAAAATTATCTGTCTGAAGTAAATTTACTGATTTATGAAACAAAGACATGTTGGCCATTCTCGGTAAATCTGTAAATATTGGTGAAAATAGAAAACGTCGAGTTAATGCATATTTAACCGTCATGTTCAAGTAAAAGATTCGGATAAGCAAGTTGATTACTAGACTATAGAAAACCTCCAAAAGGTTGTACCTATTTGATTTTCCAAACAGGACTTTTAATGAAACTAAACCGAACACTTAAGATGTATTTTCATTTTAATATCAACGTTATTGAATCGTAGAAAAATCCAGTACGGCATCCATATGAGAAACAACAGTTATTGCCATTCTTCTCAGAAATAAATGACTGTAGATTTTTTTTGTTAATGCATCTAAAAGTTCCTTTAACAATTTAAAAGTCATTATTTAAAATGCGAAATTTGTTAGGTAAAATTTGATAGTATAGTAAAATTAAGCAGAAAACTTAAGGAGTATTTTCATTTTAATATTGATTATTATTACCGTGCATGTAAGTAGGCTTCCATTTTCTGAAAACTATGGAAATAACTAAAAATTTCCATACATAAATTTAGGAAAACTGAATATCCGTGGAAGCTCGTCCTAGTTTAACTGCTATTTGACGTCCAAATTTGAAATTTATATGTAAACTGGAAGGCCAAGAATTTGTTAATATCTTACCTTAAGAATAAATCGATTAAATATCGAGGGAATAAATTAAAGGGTCTAATACCGAAAGATATTAATTGACTACAACTCAGTCACTGAAGGTAATTATTTAAATAATTTTAATAATATACTAAAGCATGCTTTGTACTCTTTTATTGTAAGTTATGCTAATTTTGGGTATAAGTGGAGTTTGTCGCTGTGAAAAACTTCTCACAGGTGATATTGTCGATTTGGAAAATATACTAGTTGTTAAATTACCCCATTATAAAACTAATTATGAAAGACCTTTTACTGTTTCAAATTCAAAGCATATTGACATATACCGAGAATGCATAAATCTACGTTCACCATATAACACAGGTCATCATGTGCTCATGAAATATGTTAAAAATAGTGTGTTAATTAACATGTAGGTGTCAATAAAATAGAAGAGATGCCTAGTTTGATCGGAAACTGGCTTGGAACGGAAATGTGCAAGAACAATATGGACCACTGCCTCAGACGAAGTCTTTTGGCTCATTCAGAGGGTGACATGAATTCTCTTAAACATCACGGGAATAGAAATCTACCACCATGGCAGAAAAGGGTATAAAGGATAGTTTAAATCATAAAATAGACTTTTGAACTAAAGTATTGCCACAAGCAGACATATCACAAACATTCAATATGTTTAGCGTGCAGTTAAGTACCTCAAATGTTTTCTTCAGGAATTAATATAGGAAACAATTACTCCAATTTGACAATTAATTATTATTTTTATAAGTAATAATGTCAGTTATAAGTAATTATAACTGATATAGTAAAAATGTTTTTATAAGTATGCTTGTTATGTTATATTTATGTTTGTAGTTTTCAGTTTTTAATAAATCATAAATATACACAAACGTTTTAGTTGGAAGTTAGCACCAAAAAAATTAACGAAGATAGCACGAGTCTTCCAAGGGTAGATGTTTAGGCAATGGCCATCTCATGTTGAACATCGATCCTCATCCAATCACCGATTACAAGCAACCTCGGGCGCAGTTAGCACTTGGATGGGTTACCGCTTGAAAACACAGCGAAGTTGCCGTTTCAGCCTGCAGATGCAGTGCTGCTGGGTGGATTGAGTAGCCCAGTAGTACTGTTGCCGGTCCCAAGCCCGGAAAAAAGAGGAGGGTTAGAGGGCCAGGTTAGCTGCCTACCCCCTCTGTAAAAACAGATCCAGCTCATAGTACCGATGATATTCATCGAAGAGGAACAGGTCATAGACCTACTTTAGAAGAAGGAAGAAGAAGTTTTAGTTTGAAATTAGCACCAAAACAATTAATGAAGATAGCACAAGTCTTCCAAGGGCAGATATTTAGGGTTTAAAACAGGACACTACATTTCCTTATTGTCAATCCCCACAATGTAGAGAACCGACACATTACTTTTTACAACGAAATTTTGGATCAATCTAACGACGCAATTTCCTAAAAAAAAATATAAAAGAAATTTCATGCATGATGTATATATATCATATTCCAATTTTGGGTTAAACTTTTTTGAAATTCTGTTAAGTGAAACATTTTCTACACTGCAAATTAAGTAAATTAATGAAGAGCATTAAAAAAATTCGATCGAGAATACCAGTCGATCCGGAGCACAGTAATAAAAAAAAATCAGCCTCATTCCTCTTTGCCGTTATATTAATCGGTTTATACATTTAACAGGCTCTTTATTCACTAATCCTATTTTTACGGTAGCTTTTACATTGTTATTTTTCATGCTAAATAGTATACTACGAATATGGTTATTATATTACTCTAACGGTATATAATATTTTAAGTGCCAATTTATTTATGAGTACTTCGAGGCACTGTCGTAAAATTGAAGTACATGGCGGATTAAATGCAAGCTTCGAAGACAGAACCACCATCTAAGTACTTCATAACCAGAGAGGATGGTGTCTAGTAGTATGTTGAGGAAGAGAATTTCAAATTGTCAAAATCCCTACCAAAACTTTTAAACAAATTAAATTACCAGCTTTCTTAAGAGTGTCCATGGAAGTGTTATCAGCTATACTGTAACATAACACACTTCAAGTCTCTAAAATAAACTAAAACTCTAATAAAAGACAGTGACAAGGAGTTAAAAAAATGTGAAGCATACTTTGAGGTGCAATATTTATGTTATTACATGCCTAAAACTTGTTCAGAATTCTATAGTTCTGAGAAAATAATATTGTGATGTCACATATTTCTTGATGCTTATATTGATTACATATTCGTTTTCTAGAGTTTGGTGATCGATGAAGAGAATTAAAAACATATTTTTGTCACGGTCCCTAATGGCATCGTTCAGCAACGTATGTACATCATCAAACTTTATTTTAGAAATCAGTGATTTTTATGCAAGCATTATGTGATCTTTATTCTCACCACAACCGTCCCGCCGAGTTGACTATTCGACGTTTGATGGCCACATTCGAGTCAACCGGTTTGATAAATAATCACATAACACTCGTACGTCACCGAAACGCAAGGGCTACTGAAAACATCGCTGCTGTCCGTGAGAATGTACGGGAAAACCCCAGGCAATACATTTCTCGTGGTTTACAGGACCATAGACAACGTCGTGTGTTCAGTGATTGGGCTCTGGAGCATTGGAAGTTGACCCAAATTTCGTCAAAAAATCATCTATCGCGACGAGGCATATTTTTGAATGAATGGATATGTGAACAAGCACAATTGTTAGATTTGGGACGATACCATTCCACACGAGATACACCAACACCAAATGCATCCCGAGAAAGTCACTGTTTGGTGCGGATTTTAGTCTGGCGGAATCATCGGTCCGTACTTCTTCAAAAGCGAAACTGGCATTGCCATAACCGCCAACGGCGAGCGCTACAGATCGATCATAAGTAACTTCTTGTAGCCTAAACTGGATGATATGGATACCGACATGTGGTTCCAATAGGACGGCGTTACGTACCACACAGCGCATGCCATGATGGACATTCTGCACGAGCGATTTGAGGGCATGGTTATCTCGTGCCGTGGCGATGTGAAGTGGCCACCGGAATCGTGAGATTTAAAGCCTTTAGACTTCTTCTTTTGGGACTATCTTAAATCCTTAGTCTATGCTAATATACCGCAAGCAAATGATGCTTTCAAAGTCAACATAACGAACACCATCCAACAAATGCAGCAAGATTTATGTGACAGTCATCGAAAATTAGACCTTCCGAATACATGCCACCAAAAAAGCCGCGGCGGACATTTGAACGACATTATATTCTAAACTTAATGCCATAAAGTATTCTTTCAAATAAAAAAAAATGAGTGGATATCTCACACAGAACTACTTTTATTTACATTAAAAAATCGAGCGTCTTTATTGAAAGACCCTTTAAATACTTGTTGATAAACAGTATCTATGACATTCTAGTACGACTACAAACGTAATGAACCAATACGATTTTTTCTTCTTCTTTCAAGTCGAATCTTTGATAATTGCATGTTATTAGAAAGTAAATTTTGTAAAGCTACATGTACGAACGCCCACTTTTAAGCGTATGCAAATAAGCGGGTAAAGAATGATGCTGGTATTTTCGTGTACTTCGAGGGGCCGTTATCTACATACATTACCTGAATGTTTTTAACTATTGGCCGCGATGGAATCGACATAATATAGGTACGCCGAACAATTCGATCGATCTTGTTACCAGGTGAAAGTGGGAACGTGGTATTTAAAAGGTGCACGCGTCGACTTTAGCTGAGACTTTCCAGAAGAGATAGGTTGGGTTCCTGCCGTAGCTGCATAACCACCGGTTAATATAAATTGAAATCGAAGTTTCGTAGTCGTGCTCTAAATATCCTTCCGACAATAGCACACCTGCTGACAGAAGCAAGTTATAAAACCACCGTCCTCAAGATTTACAAACGTAATTCAATTTGCGTTTAGCCAGACGGATGTAGAAAGGACTGTTTGTTAAAGGGAAGCAATTAGCTTGGCAGATTAATAAAATAATGTGGAATTGTTATACTAGGTAATTAAAACCGACTGGTTGTAAGCAAATGTAAACAAATGTGAATTGGCTGCGAACGATATCGCCTGCAGGTGCAGTGGCGCTCGTCGATTACGTCCTGTATCGTTAATGTATTCAGTATGTATGTTATAATTTATGCAAAATCCCAAACCAAAAAATATTTTATTATTTCATAATTACAGTTTCTAAAGAAATTTCATTTTTTCAATGGTGATGCAAGTTTGGAAAATATATAATATTAATATGTATTAATATATAAACAGTTCTTTTGGGGAAAAACTTCTTCCCGAAACTATTTCAGAAGCCGATAGTATAAAAAGAATAGATATCATATAATAAATTAAATAATCATCAAAGGAAAACAAATATATATTCCTGCCATCCAATGTATTGCAACATAATAGCAAGGATGACAGTTTCATCTGTAACCATTGGATTTTAAATACATCATAATGTTAAAGTACCTGATTTTTTAATACTACAAACAACAACCTGTTTTTTTTCTTTAATACTAGAAACAATGAAAAATGTAGAGAAACTTTTTCAGTAACATACCTAATAAAAAATACTTAATGTAAAAACAGAATAATTATGACCATCTACGGTTACTAAGGGTAAAATAGCTGGTATACATTTAATAAATGTAGTCACATGTTCATCATCTACCTCTTAGCTGCTTGAAAACACGATAAATATTGTATTCAACCTGTTAAAATTAATACTTTTGAAGTAATTCCAAAACAAGTTGCTATAATTCTTAAATTTTTTATGTCTGAGCAGTATACTTTTTATACAGGTATAAAAAATAAATTTAATGTTTTTACAGGTGTTACAAAAACTTTTAACACCAAGCATTTTTATTGTGAGACACTCTTGGCATGAGAGAATTATAGCCCAGTGACCAATGACTCTATATAAACCTCGAATTTTTTCACTGCTGGCAAACAAATTCTGGTCACTCTGTGTCTGTTCTTTTAATTCCAGGTTATCTGAAAGCAGTCGTGAAACAAACTTTGCCGCAATGCGTCTCATGTCCAAGTCTTCAGTTATAATTTTTTGGCATGAACTCCAGGAAACTCCAGTTATTTTCTCCAGTTGGTCAGCTCACAAAATAGTCAGGCTTCAGTTCGCACGTAAACACCTGAATTGGACTTTTGAATGCTGGAAAAAAGTTCTCTTTATAAATGAGCTCAGAGTAGGTCTCAAGTTTTCGTATGGAATTTCACGTGGAGATGTCTAGGAGAGAGGTACGTCCCATGTTGTACGGTTCCCCACCTGGCACTTTATGGTGTGGCTCATTGATGTTCTAGGATGACATTTCCTTCGATGCTCGTACCGAGTTAGTTGTTGTATGGGGAAGGTCTCTAACCTTCGAGAGATACATAGGAAAGATAATTGAGGAACATGCAGTGTCATTTGTGCCATAGATCGGTGAAAATTATTGCTAATGCAGGGTAATGCCAGATCCCGTAGATAACGTATTGTGGATGACTACCTAATTGAGGTTGGAATCGAGTACTTAGCGTGGTCACCAAGGAGTCTAGATTTAAATTCAATTGAACATGTTTGGTACCAATTTAAGTGACGTGCACGATGGCGGAAATCAGGTCCTAGCATCCTCGGAGAATTGAAAAGAGCTGTCTTCAAACAATGGGAAAATATTCCTCAGGATTTTTTTCAATTTTTTTCAATTTTTTCCAATCAATGTAAAGGTATTTAACGGGCGTGATTCGTACCAAAGATAGAAATACTTGCTATTGAACATACAAACTATGTTTTCTTTTGTAAATTTTCAAGTTAACCTTTTGCTTATTTCACTCATAATTTACTTTCTCTTTTATAAATTAATAAAATTTCGTTCTCGAGTGACTTATTTTTTCCAACTAAAAATATTTCTGATGTGCAAAACGTGAAAAAATATAAATATATTAATATTTTTAAAGTGATACGAGAATTTTGTCCATCAATGTATAGCGCAGGAAAAAATAGTACTGAAATAGAATTAGCAAACAAGAGTGTAGCTTTCTGAAGGAGATTCGTTGAAAAAAAAATATACTGACGTTATTTCTGCAAATTCCAGACAGTTAACTAAAGAACGAACAGGTAATACTGCATATAGAACGTTATAATTCACATCTTGTCAAGACCGTGACTGTACTTATTACCTCCCTAAAACGCATTATGATGAGCCCCCTTTGAATTATTGCTCAAATGTTAACAGCAACAATATTTATCTGTCACGGTGAGAAGACATTCTTTTTTCGTATTTAACAAAGTTGTTGGAAATAATACGAGGAAACTAATTAGCCAACTAATTAAGGAGAGGCGAACTTAGCGGTAAACCAGTAATTAAGTAAAAAGCATATCGCGATGCATTAGAGAAGCTGAAATTTCCTTCAAGAATTTTAAATTGCAATGCATGCCTCGAGGGGAGGTTCCCAGCCAAGTTTGTACATTTATTAAGGATATTTCGCCTCTCATGTAATTACTGATACGTGCCGCAACTTTAGTAGGGATTGTTAATGATATCCCATAATACCGTGCAACAGCTTTATTGAAACAAATGCGTGGAAGTTAGAGGTAAGCTACATGTTCGCGGTCCTACATATTTAAGTTAACATCACTTATTTATATGTGCTATTAGAATCTTTGTAGGAATGAATGAATGATCCGATGGGGATGCTGTTGTTAGAAGTGAGTGTGGGGAAATGTTTTACGTCTTTATCGCGTTGAAAATGTATGTCTAGTGGCTGACATCTGTTATGTGTTAATGTTTGATCCCTTATTTTAATATTATATGGACGTCTTTTATAAGAGCAATATAGTAGAGTTAACATTGACTCAATTTATTTCATGTAATAATTACCAAACCTTCTTAATAACAAACATGTATTTGATGTAATAATAGAGTCCGGCAGAGATGTATGACATTTTTGAAATGAATATAACAGTTCACAGAGGAAGGCTAATGTTTTCGGAATGGTAGGTGTGTGAAAGTCAGGAGATGCCGTTTCAGTCGCCATGGGATCGTGGACTCGAGCATTGTGTTTTTGTTTACGACACTGGTGTTTATTCATAGAGACCGGTCGTTCTTTTGTCGCTACGCAACGCAGGTTCCTAAATCATTTCAATGTTGGAAGGCACGGTAGTGTCCGTACTCGGAACATAATTTTGAACTGGGTGAATAATCTCAGTACAACTGGATCTTTGGATCCTCCGGGACTACAGCAAATAGGAAAAACTCCCGAAAACGTGGAAAGAGTTCATGTAGCAGTGAAAACCAATCCACGCCGATCAGCTGTACGGCATGCTCGCGTTTGCGCTTGTCTGACAGGTCAGAACGCCAAATTCAGCATTTAGACTTCCACTTTCACCCGAAAACCGTAAAAACATGGAGGTCTACTTCAATGACGGAAACGTGCATTGAAGACACTATTAACAAAAACCAAAAATCCAAATATACACAAAATAATTTGAGAATCGCTGATAATCTCATAGTAAAACTAATATCTTAACCAGTAAAGTAGAATATATTTATCTGAAATGAAAAAGAAGGCCGAATCCATCCAAAAATATTCTATGAACTTAGTTTGCACTTAGTTTACAAATTGGCTGAAAACCCAAATTTAAATGCTGAAGAAACTCGATACTTCTATCATACTGCATTGAAAATGTAGTTTTACAACCGAGATCCATCATAGTCCAATCAGTCTGTCTGAGCCCCTATGTTAAATAGTCACTAATTGTAAACAGCAAAAAAAAATTTGAGCATATAGAAAATAAAATTTCAAGAAACTTACAGTTTTTGCTCTCAAAATGGCGGCCGCTAACATAACCTAAAAAATTCGCAAAAGTCAAAAAATGGTTTTTCGCGAATAAAAAATAAAGTTGTGCTCGGATTGGAAAAAGTTAAATGAGAAAGTTGTATGTTCTTGATTTTGCTCTAAAAATAACAATATTTGATGAAGACATTTGATAATTTCAGAAAGTGCAGTCCTAAGTGAGGCGAAAGCAATCGTTTTTGTACAATTCCAACATATAGTTATAGCTGTTTTCGTAAAAAAAGGTGTTTTCGTAAAATGGCTTTTCCATCGAAACGGATAGTGCTACAGACTTGTTCGAGGGCTTATTTTCTTCGTTGGTAGTTGTACTACATATATATTTTCAGCAACAATCGATTTTTTTTAATTTTTTGTATAGAAAATCGCGTTTGAAAATTACGTAATTTTCGTACATCGGTTTTTTGGCAATAAATTCTTGTAATAAAACCGAGGACAATAATTCCACTAAAATTCTTCAAAAATTATTTTTTAATTAGCTTGAAAATTTCTTTGAACCTTTTAGAATACGGGGAAGAATTTTTTTCCTTGAAATTTCACATTCTTTCTTAAGCGCGTCGGACTACACTGTAGCGACATTGCATCAAATAAATATTTGTTGAGAAGAAACAGTCTAGGGGTACAGCCTAATGTTTTACCTTATGATTTAAAACTTCTCTAATACACAACAGATGTCGTTAAAAGATGTTCATGTTTAGTCAGAAGCATTTACAGAAGTTCGTTAGTATAATGCGAGTACATATTCAAAAAAGATAATTACCTCGCTTGAAATCAATCATCGCGGTTTTTGTGTATACATAGTAGTGATTTTTAACAGTTTGTTTATAATGTCAGAGTGCTTTCAAGTTACAATGAGTGACGCAAAAGTGTACCAGAGCAGGAAAGATACAAAAAAATCGTATCCATCGTGCTATCAGAGCAATACGTTATCGAGACAACCGTTGAATAGATTTCAAGCTGATAGCATTTCGAGAAGAGCCAGTACTTCTGCCAAGAAATTAAAAGTTTCTGGTGAAGATTTAGATATTGATTATGAAATCAGCAATAAAATTATAAATCTGTTTGCCGTTTTCTCTGTTATTTCGCAACACGTGAAGTGTAAAATATACTTCAGGGTCAAAAGTCCTCGAGACTTAGGCATCAAAATAATTATCGTTCCTTGGAAAATATGAAAAATGGGCGACCATGTTTTATAAGTTATCGATCGACGCAAGTCCATAGTACGAGAAGTGCTCAGGGTCTTGGTATGACTGGAAGAAGGCGGAAGCAGCAGATTCCTTGGACACCTTCTATCATAAACCGCCACTTCCTACGAAGGTTTTTAAAGCCATCTGGACACCTTCTATCATAAACCGCCACTTCCTACGAAGGTTTTTAAAGCCATCAAACCGATTTATGAGGACATGAACCAAGACGGGGTGCTAAACCGTTGCTTGCCTCCCAAGCAAGGGTTTAGAATAGCAATGAAAATAGCAATACACACAGAATAGCAATGAAAGTTGCAATACTACTGTTTGGAGATTGGCTTCAAAATCGTATTCAAATGGCAAAAAGGTCTTGAATATAGCGACTGATTTTGCTGTGTACACTTCTAATGATGGTCTGACTAATATTCTTCGATTATGATAAGTTCTGGAGATGAATATTGGCGTCCAATTATACAATTTTTATCTAGAAGCCGATGCTAGGCGGATTAAGCACGCCGATATGTCTTTCGCAGATGTAGCGAGAGACACGCTCTAACATAAAATATTCTAGGAAAGAGAATGAAGAAGAATATTCAAAGAGAGACGGGCAACTTTATGGTCCTGGGATAGCAGATTAACGGTAAAACTTTTAGACACATTTGAAAACTTTAAACGTGTTTTTATCGAAATACGATTTTTCAAAACGGCACGCAACATCATTCCAACAATTTTCACTTTTTTGATGCGACATTGTAACGATACATTTACAATAAGATTTTGAAGGGAAATACGTATGGAAATTTCGATAAGTTAATTTAAACATGTTTTGTTAACATTGACATCATTTATTAACGTTTTTGATTTAGATACAAAAATCAATATTTTTGTATAATTACTTATCAATATTTCGCTAGCTATAAGCATTTATATTAAGTGAATTCTTCTTCCAGATTCAAATTTGCACCAGTGACACATATCTCGCGAGAATGGCTCTAATGTCGCCATTTTTGAATATTTCTTGATATTAATTTTTTGTATTATACTTATTACCTTTATTATTCTTTATTCATCTTATTACCTCTTATTATTTATCTATTACATTTTCTTCCATCCAAAAAAAATTGTCAAAAAAGCAATCTCTTAAATCAGGAAAAATCAGGACAACAGTTACCCCTTAATGGGGAATATTGCACCAATACTTGCTTCATTAAACAAAAGGTATTAAATTCATTACTGAATACATTTTCAAGTACTTGAAAGTGATAAATAGTAGGTAGATATTTCGTGGCCTCACAACGTATCCTTTGTCAGTTATATAAAATCCAATTGATTCCTTTTGAAGGGGAAACATATTAAGGATAACTTATCGGGCTGTATGTTCGTGTTAACAATATTAGTTTTTTCGCGGCCACTTATGCTTAGTCATAGCGAACGAGCCGCTACACGATTTGGGCGGCACGTTAAAATATTTACAATCTTTCGATTACTATAATCAAAGAGGCGCTTGTTTATGAGAGTGGAAAGTGATTAATGATGAGTAATAATACTTTATTGAGTCAGTCTCCTCTGTATGTCCCACCAAGTAGATGGGACACTCGCGTCAGAAGTAAAAAGCCCACGTAGCTGCGATTGGGTCAGACGCAAAGTGGTGTACCTGACCTAGAGCGGTGCGGTATCTTTGTTTATGAACTTCCATGTTCCTCCAATTAAATACCTTTCATATAATGTAGATAATTGTATGAATTAAAAAGTAACTATGTTGTTACATGACAATAAATCAATCATATTGTTGAGTTGAGTCAAAGGGCACTAATCTCCACTGTATTATTTTTCTTCGAAAACATTGCGATATGTGTGTATAAAACTATAATCTGAAACTGTGTATAGTACACAGGAGAGCTAAACCTATGTGGGTGTTGAAGATATACTTCTGGGTGAAGAAGAAAGTAGTAAAACTGAATTAGAAAAAGATATTGAAAACTTATATGCCTATATGATTTAAAAAAGTCACTACTATCATTTAAGTTTTAAAATATCGTATAATGCTTTAATAGCGTAATATGCTTTTCTCATAATTATTGTAATTGATTATTATTAATAAAATATTAATTATGTATCTATATAATTAATTAGGAGATTCTATTAATTCCACTGACTCTACTATTCAGAGCTAGTTACTGTCTAAAGTACATCCCGCAAAGCTGGCGGGAGGTGAATGTGGTCTTCCTTGATACCGAAGGCCGGGGAGCTCTGATACCGAAGGCGACTAAGCACCCACCCTAAGTCATACAGCCCAATCAGCCTAACAGCATTTTTCCTCAAAACAATGGAAAAGATAATTGATCTTCATCTGAGAAGAAAGGTACTTGCAGTGACACCACTCAGTAAGAACCAATATGCCTATCAGTCGGGCAAATCAACTGAGACAGCTTTATATATTCTTATAAAAAGAATCACGGAAAAATAAATTGCGCTCTGTGCATTCATAGACATAGAAGGCGATTTGATAACACCTCATATGAATCTATACGCAGGGCTGCGCAAAACAAAGGATTTAAAATTTCTACACTTGAATGGATCCAATCAATGCTGTCGTATAGAAAAATCAAAGCAAAATTGGGAAGTGACTCTATAACAGTGACTTCAGTTAAAGGCTGTCCTCAAGGAGTATTATCGCCCCTTCTGTGGTCGATCGTCGTAGATAATCTTCTCAGACAGCTGGATAGCTGGACTTTATGTTCAGGGATATGCTGATGATATATTAATTACCATTAGAGGGAAGCATGACAAAGTCACATCTGATCTGATGCAAAATGCCCTCAATATCATCAACAATTGGTGCTGGAAGGAAGACCTAAGTGTCAACCCCGACAAAACAGTAATTATTCAATTTACTAGAAGAAGGAAGCTTTCATTAACCACCCCCGTTATGAGTAAAACACAAATTAACTTCTCAAGTGAGACGAAATATCTTGAAGTAGCCCTAGATCAGAAACTTACTTGGAACCCACAGTTGGCAAGAGTAATCGAACCAGCAACAGTGGCGCACTGGACTTGCCAAAGACTCTTTGGCAAAACATGGGGACTGAACCCAAAAATGATTATATGGTCATATTTAACGGCGATCAGACCCATGGTCACGTACGCTTCCTTGGTGTGGTGGCCAAAAACAAAAGAAAAGACAGCGTGGGACAAGTTGTCAATCGCGCAACGTTCAGCATGTCTTGGAACAACAGGAGTAATGAGAACCTGTCCAACTGCAGCTCTCGAAGTACTGCTTGATCTCCTCCCCTTGCATCTTCAAGTAAGGAAAGATGCGATTTTAGGGGTGATGCAACTGCTTCAAACTACAGTACTGAAAGAATGAGACTTGATCGGACATTTGAGCATCCTCAAGGACTACGGCTCAGCAGTAACGACTAGACCGGTAAACATAATGCAACCTATGTTCGAACTTGAACACTCATTCGAAGCAGTCATTAATGACCGCCATATGAGAACATGCGAACAACCTAAAACAAAAACCAAACAACTACAAAGTCCGCTCGTCTGGTATACTGATAAGTCGAAAACAGAAAATGAAACAGGAGCAGGCATTTATGGTCCAGGTTGTAGGTTATTAAAAGCCTTAGGCCGGACTCCTACTATTTTCCAGGCAGAAATACATGCACTCGAAAATGTCCGAACAGAGATATACAAGAAGCTAGAATCTATATCTACACAGATAGTCTGGCAGCGCTGAAAGCCCTGAGCAGCTGCGTCGTCAATTCCAAACCTGTATGGGACTTTCGGCAGCTGTTGAAACACCTTGGAGACCAAAACAGGGTAACCATGAAATGGATTCCAGGGCATGGAGGAATTGAAGGAAATCAGATTACCAATCGCCTAGCAAAATAAGGTGCAACATCTACGTTTTTTGGACCAGAACCATATTGTGGTATAGCCAAATGCCATATAAAGGATTATAAGTCCAAAAGTGGGAAGAGAAACAAAATCTTTTCCACTGGAGTGCTCCAGGATAAAAACAAGTGAAAAGGTTTATAACTTATTCGCCTAAAAATATCAAAGAACTTCTGAAGCTCAACAAACTGGAGATAAGGCAGATAACAGGCTTTCTTACAGGACTCTGCCCTCTAAGGTACCACCTTAAGAAGATGTGAAAAGTTGAATCAGACCTATGCCGCTTCTGCAACGAGGCAACCGAAACTGCGGAACATATACTCTGTACCTGCAGAACCCTTTTTACCGCAAAAGGCTACTTTATCTAGAACAGGTAGACATTTCTCCTGCAGAAGTAAGAACGGTGGCTCATAGAAGAATTCTAAGCTTTTATAGAAGCCTAGAAATCCAGGAAAACTCGTAAGGTAAGCGCAATAGATCTAATTAGATCGCAGTGCGGAGAAACCTGAAGAAACCTAAACGACCCAAACCATATCTAATCTAATCTAGGAGATTCTAACGCTACGAGTACCCTTTGGAGTTCCAGACTAACCATAACAAAAGGAAGAAAACTTGTTAAAGCTGTTAATGCATGCAGAAGCACACTCTATCTACTGGAAAGCCGACATATTGGCCGACAGACCCTAATATGGTGCCTAATCTAATCGATTAATTTTGTAGTCAAAAATGTAGCATATAATTACATTCAGATTGATGAATGTCACGACTTATGTGTCGACCACACAGCAATAACATTAATGCTGAGTGAAACTGTGATACAGAAAGAAAACAATCCTATACTAGTTAGTAAATATACAGACTGGATAATTTTTAAACAAATACTTGAAGAAAGAGTAAAACTAAAGGTACCTCTTAGAAATGAAAATGATTTGGAAGCAGAGTTGGATTCACCAAAGACATCCAAATATCTGCATGAGAATGCACACCGAAAATAGAAAAAGAGACTAAAGGGCAGTAGCTATCCGGAAGAAATTAGCAAATTAGTTATAGAAAAAAGAAAAGCAAGAAGGAAGTGGTTCCAAACCAGAGCCCCACATGACAAAACTATATTGAATAACATCAAGAAGAAACTAAACAGGGAAATTAAAGAATAAAAGACGAAACTATTGCCTACTTAATGGACCTTACTAATGATAGTAATACGTATTATTATTTATGGCAAGCGACAAAAAGATTAAAAAGGGTCATTATGCAGATACCACCAACTAAGAAGGCAGATGGACCGGATGGAAGCTGGGCCAGAAGTTGCGAAGAAAAATTTCAGATATAGAATATATTTCAAATAAATAACCTACAATCAGAAGACTTACCTGAAGAAACTCCTCGTCAGGAAGAAGAAAATATCAAATTGACATCACCACATGAAGTTATGAAAGAAATCAAGCTTAACATAGATCCGAAAAAGACTCCTGGATTTGGCTTAATAACAGGGGAAATACTAGAGCGCCTTCCAAAGAAAGCACTTATCAAGCTGACTAATCTAATCAATACCGCATTCAGGCTTAATTAAGTACGTACCTACTATGGAAAGTGGCAGAAATCGTGATGGTACTAAAACCCGGGAAATCTTTTTATTATCCATTATGTCCAAGTTCTTTGAGAAACTGCTAATGAAAAGAATACAACCAATTATTGAGAGAGAAAAAACTAATCTTGGAATCTTGGAAAAAACGATCTTGGAAATTGCATAATATTTTCAATGAACCCTGTATTATTCTGAAATATATTACGAGTATAAATATAAAACGAAAATCTTGACAAGACTGTCAAAATTAGTTTTTAATCCATCCTGTTATCTAGAGTAAATATCTCAAAATTGATTTTGATCCTGCAAACCGTTATTAAGAGATATTTCAAGACTTCTATGCCTTTCAGCCACTCTGTAATTATACTTATATATACTACAACATATCATAACAAACTAGTGAATAATTTTCAAGAAGCTGTAGGATACTGAACACGTGTAAATTAAATAATTGTAAGATAACTGCTTATTTGTCTAAGCTGTTGACCTTAAAATAACTTTAAATAACAAAGAGAGAATATTTACTGTTCAACCATCTTCAAGAAAATGTAAGGATCATTAGAAGTACATTCCTACAATGACTCTGTTACACCTCAACTGAATTAATACCATCACTTTTTGATAGACGTGGAGATTTTATCTATAATAGAATATTTCCTGCTGATTTCTGGCATGTCATCAAACTCGGTTCGGGCCAAATGAAAAATACTGATAAGAAGAAAACATTAATTATGAAGATTTGAATTCATTGTCGGTAAATTGAACGAAGTTTTTTGTTAAGCAATAAATATGTAAAAAATGGTACATACTTTTTTAAGGCGTGGTGTGTGGGAGATAGATACGAATTAATATTATTGAAAAGTTTTCCATAATATTATAACAATTAACTTTATAAATTACGATTCTTGAAATATCTTTGATTTTGCGGTTTTATATCCTATGGGAAACAAAACTTTTATGCAAATCTTACCTAAATTTGTTGGGTGCTCTTTTAGTAACACTTTTTATAAGCTTTTTTTTTCATAAAAAATTCTTCAGTTCTCCATTTCAGAACTATCTTGCACTAATATATTTCTTTTATATAATATTTCAGTATTTAAATACAACAAAAGAAACTATGTAGGTCTTAGATTGAATGAATGACATAACAGATTCAATAAAGCAATCAGGTATTTGGTAAATAAGAAACGAGAAAGTTTGGCTTTTGCCATCTTCTGTTTCTCCACTGCTTCCATTCCTCTAAGCATGCTGCTGATTAGGTCTGATTTGCTGAGGAATATTCTTTCATTCGACAAGAATGAAAAACTTATTGAAGTTCCCTAAGAGTGATAGGAACATGTATGTGGTGTCTATTGATCGCTTTAGTGCATCGCAACGATTTTCTATGAAGTTCATATCTGGGCTTCTTGGTGGCCAGTTCATAGTTGGAATATTCACAAATCGAAGGTAGTCCGATACCTCTCTAACAACGTGGGACCAAGCATTATCCCGCATTAAAATTAAATTGTCCCCGACAAACGGAGAAAATATCATGACATGTTTTCTACGTTGAAATGTGCATTTATGGCTATCCCCCGTGTAGGAACTAAATCCGTGCGATTATCGAAACAAATTCCTCCATAGACATTATTGGTCTACTAAGAAATGGGATACTCGGAGAAATATTGCAGGCAGAAAACCTCTCTCCTGGCCTCCGCCAAACTCGTTGACGTCTATTTCGTGAATTACTATTGTTTCGCCCGAAGATAAAACTTGCTTCCAGCCGTCAATGTTCCAATTTACGTGTTCTCTTGCAAAAAGTAGTCTAGTAACTCTATGATCTCTGGTGAGCAGTGACGCAATAGCTAATCTTCTACTGTTCAATCCTCCTTTATCAAGCCTTCCACTGATAGTTCGTCCTGAAATTGTTACATTTCGAGCTGCTGCTAGGGCTCTGCTTAGCTCTAGATTGGTATAATGCCTGTTTCTTAAGACGTCTTGCATAATATATCACTCATCTCTTGCATCTGGAGACCTTGTCCTGGGGTTCTACCGTAACTTTCAGGTTTATGGAAATGTTTAACTGTTCGACTAATTGTCTAACTCCTACCAAATTAGCCACATATGTCTCTCGTTCACCAGAGTTACCACTTTCACTACTTAATCTTCTTTTAAGTTGCGTAGACGATACACTACCGCACTCCAGGCCGAGTTAGTTGGAATTACATACGGTGTTCTGGGGGCCGACCAAAATCGGACCCAGGAGAAGGTATGTATCTGCTCGGATAGAAGAGCGGCATTGGCAGCCCTGAATTCAGCAACGACAAAGTCGAAGCTGGTCTATAATTGCTATGAAGCATTGAACCACTTGGCAGGGAAGAGACCGGTGGAACTCTTATGGATACCTGGGCATAATGGCATTAAGGGAAATCTAATTGCAGATGACCTTGCCAGATTAGGGACCAGGGAAAACCTCTATGGACCTGCAGTGGGAATAAGTCGGAATCTGATCAGAGACCGCATCAATGGCTGGGCAAGAGACCAGCACAATAAAAGATGGAGAGGAGTAACGGGTTGTTGAATAACCAAACTCTTCATCGAATACTCAGAGATTGAGAAATTGGCCCAATAATTCATTGAATTGAACATGCACAAAGCCAGAGCCCTGGTGATAACACATTAATGCTTGGATACTGAGTTAATTGGAACAAATTATGTGTGTGGAAATCCTAAAATTATCAAATTTATACATATTACAAATTAATTTATGTTCCCTTGAAGCAACGCCCTTCATAAGCGACTGAACAATATGCAAAATATAATACGCGTATAATAACGTTATTATCAAAAGTGCCATAATAAAACGTTTCTATATAACAATTCAACGCGACCTCTAACAAGAACTGAAAATTATTTCAGTGAGTAACTTCCCGTTTTACGGTATGCCTCGGAAAATAGGACTGAATAAATAGCACATGGGTCAATGTCAACGGATTCTTTATATTTGAATAACATGTAAGTGGGAAGTCCGTACTATATATAATATTTAAGCTAAATGAGAGAATTGTAGTTATATTTAAATTTTGTTTGTTCAAAATCGCGAGGAAACATGAATTCCCTCATATTTTTGTTAAGTGTTATCCTAGGATATTACACAAGTGAGTACAATATACACTTATGGTTTGTTTTGCCTATATAAACAATTAACCGCATGTCACTTTTCACAAAATATTTATAAATGTTAAAATTTAAAATGCCATTTTCAATTTTAAAATAAAAAAGTGGATTTAAAAGAAATATAAAAATGAAAAAAATCCATTTTGTATTGCTATTAACTGTAAATAATTTAAAAATGAGCTTTCAATGATTCAATGATAAGTTCCTAAACTTATTTCTGGTTATAAAGAAATATAAGGTTAAGCAATAGCAAAGCTGCTTGTGTGCCCTTTGTGTTTTTCATAATACGTATTCTCCTTTTGATACACCAATTGAATATTAGAGTAATAATTTATATACTTCTGTTTGAATTATAATTTTTATAAAAAAATATCACAAACTATTCAAATCATTGATATTCTACAGTAGGCACAAAAATTAAGGGATGTAAAAGAATCCTAAATTTTTAGGTTATTTTCAAAGGACTGTTGTAACTTGGAGAAAAAATAGTCGAGGAGCAATTTTAAAAAAAGCAAACTGCAGCAACAAATATCTAGTTTTCAAATATTAACTTTTTTATTGTCAGCAGTTTATGAGTAATCACAAGAGAACTATTGAAAAAAAAATGTTTCCAAATTTTCGCTTACCTTTCAAAAGGTTCGCGGACTTTAATGCATGCTTTTCCCAGTGATTTCATCATGAAGCTTTTTCAGATAATTTTATCCTCTATAATTTGAGCGGTCTAATAGCACTGTGCGATAATTTTTCGCTGAATTATTGTCGTTCAAAGTAAAAAAGTCAATTTTGACTTTGGTAATTAATTACTCAGGAAATAATGATCCTACATAATATTCAA
Source organism: Rosalia funebris (assembly GCA_037954035.1). Taxonomy (NCBI): domain Eukaryota; kingdom Metazoa; phylum Arthropoda; class Insecta; order Coleoptera; family Cerambycidae; genus Rosalia; species Rosalia funebris. Next base: position 12,617,685 of record JAZFAV010000018.1, read on the forward strand.
CGGTTTCAAAATCTGAAAAGTATTCTTTACAAGTCGTAGTTATTGGTTTTTGATAAAAAAAAATGTCGGTGCGAGAATGTTGATCGAAAAAGAGGTAAAAAATTCCGTATTTAGGGATATTCGCTGAACTTGGCATAAATTTGTAAATAATGGATAGACTAAGGATATTAACTGTTTATTTTAAACCTCAAGTATCCCAAAGAAACCTTGAAAATTTCAAAGCCCTGCGATTTTCTTTTATTGTGTTCGGAATGATTGAATTTGTGGTTTTTGCTAAAAATCAATTTAAGGGTGATTAAACACATTTTTAAAACAAAATAAAAATACACGACGCAATGTCACGAGTAATCGCACACACATTAAAAACGTACTACAGTTACTGTAAATACCCGAATAGTATAAAACCGGAATATCCTCACCGCCCAAGCCTGTTTCGGTAAATCCCCCACACTTGTGTGTACGTTTCAAACCGATTAAACACAGGGGCGCCACAAATATTGACGCAAAATTTAATTTTATAGAACCTCGGTATTGCAAACTACAAATTATAGTACAATATACATTTACAAATACTGGTGCGTGATGGAAACAAAAAAACCGCGTTTCTGTAGTTTATGGTCAAGCCAAAAAGTCAAAAAGTCCGATCACAAAATCTCTGTTGGCATGTATAATTAAAGGAAATAATATAAAACTATTTTCAGAAAGCAATCCCGCAACTATCAAATTAAATCTGGTGTTAGCAAGTTAAACGCAAAAACACATTAAAGGGTGCATGCCCAAATGCAGTTGTTCTTTGTAAAGGAGTTTTCATACACATAATTCTTTGAAAAATAATTATATTGAAGAGTCTAATTTTGTGTGAATGACTAGCTGAACTATTGGCCAACATAAATTAGCAGTTCCAATAACTTACATATTTTGACTTTATTTTTGTAGATGGAATTCGAAGTCAGCTTCTCTCTGGAAGCACACCGTCAGGGCAGACATATTTGTGTTTACCAACAGGTACTAATTGTCCCACTGGGTCAAATTCTGGTGACAATACCATAGATCCTCGAATAGTCACACCAACGCAATCGGTAAGAAATTGCTTCAAAATACTTACTGAGGTTACTTATTACAGTTAATTTACTCGGACTTCAATAATCTTCGCTACTTTAACATTAGATAACTAACTAATGAACTTTCCCCAGTAAACTTTCCCTTTCTTTCCTTGTTCTGCTCCATAAATATAATCAATTACTGACATACAGTTTACATCACTTTTATTATCTGACATTTTATTTATTACCAATTATTAATAAAACCTTTTAATTTTTTAGTCTTCGTTGTGCCCCAATGGGTTTTTCCCATGTTATGGACAAAGTACTACATGTGGAGTACAATACATAACGCCAACCAATACTGGTGATGGTTTATCAGATTTTGGTGCTTATCCATGGCAGGCTTATTTAAGAAATAGCACAAGCACATTCTCTGGCAGTGGAGTACTGTTGGATGAGTACCATGTACTCACTGCAGCTCATAAAGTGTATAGGAACGTGTAAGGTTTTTATAGTCTTAAATTAACGAATATCTAGTTACACAATATGGTATAAGCTGTTACCAAATAACAAAAATGGCCTTGTTGAGTAAAGTTTTCCAAATGAGTTGGCAGAGAGTCCGTAAAGACCCAGTTACGGTTTACTTTCGATACGGTTTACTCTCGATACTGCTCGTCTTTATGTCTTGGAATAGCACCTAACTCAGTTTTACCCTATGTCCCGTCCCTTGTACAGACCCCATAGTCTGGTCCTATTGGATCTTCAATGTGACTGTCAGCATCTAGCTTTTCTTCACCAAATAGTTGAAACGCAATAACACAATACACATTATATATTTGAGTTTTGTCTATTGAATTAGAATTGGGGGTTTGTTTAGTTATAAGTGAAAGCCTTTATTTAGTAAGGAGTGGTAGAGCTCATTTGGTAAAAGGTTATTAGCTACATATACCTCACTCAGTCATGAATATGTGCTATTACTGTATTCTATGTATTTTCAGGGCAAATCCTTCAGAAATAACAGTTTACATGGGTGTGTGGAATCCAGCCAATTTATACACAAATACGCAAAGTAGTACAGTGGCTAGTATTACTATATTTCCTTCGTTTGTCGCAAGTACTCTTATAGATGACATAGCCGTTCTCACCTTGTCACAGCCGATAGTCTTAGGTATTTACACAAACATTAATACAATATGTTTACCAACCACGGGGGTATCAACGTCGTATGTGGGACAAACGTAAGTTGCTTTCATGATATGACATATATTTTGACTTTTAATTATCGGAAAATGTTCGTCTATAAATCTTAACATCATGAGTGATATATAATACCTGTATATTCTGTTCATATAGTCATGTAAACGGAAATGGTCATATAAACTTGACCGTGGTTTACATGATCATGTTTACTGTATGTATACAGTGTGTCTTTAATGTAACGGATTTCCTTTCATATTTGCTTTTAAAAAAATCAATTAGCGGTACAGTAAAAAGGTATGTTGCCAGGAAGGGAGAATGAAATTCGAAGATATTTTCCAAGTCCAAGGTACAGCGACGGAAATGATTTCTCAGCAAATTGTCAAAATTGCAAAATACATACTTACAGATTTTTTTTACAAACATCCCTTAGGGTCCGTACTAGATTATTCTAAAGACGAAATCCATCAAATTTTTGTTTTACAATACTAAAAATTTTTTGAGGAAATACATGGTTTTTATTCAAAAGAATACAAAAGAATCACCACTCCTAGAATACACTTTCTTTAACCTTTATATTCGCCACAGACATCCCTTAGATTTGTTTCTAGAGTATTCTAAAGGCAAAAAAATCAATAATTTTTTTACAAATAGGTACTACCTTTTGTAACAAGAAATACTTGGTTTTTAGTCAAAGGAATACTAACTAATCTCACCACTCTCATAATACGTCCTCCTTAACCTTGTTATTCACTACAAGCATCCCTCATAATTTCTACTAGATTATTCTAAAGGCAAAAGGTATGAAGAGTTCTACAAGGTTTTACGTGGGTACCTTTGGTAGATAAAGAAGGTCAAGAAAGAAGATAAGTGAATGGGAAATTATAATTTCCTAATACCTACTTTCCAAATAATGAAAAACGGAAAAATACTTTTTATTGCAGTTTCTAAACAGTAACTCGATGAATTGAATGAGAAAGTGCCTTCTAATATGCCTCACCCAATGACATGATCCACTCTACATGAGATTTGACCATCATCCACTTTTGACATAAATATTTTAGGCAAGACTATAAGTATTATATAATAGACTATTGCTTTGCCAATTTCTAAAAAAATGGATTAAAATAGCTATTAATTGGAGGTCCACGCTCCACATCTGACATAAACTTTTTAGACAATATTATAACTACTATAAACAAACTACTCTTTCATTTTTAATTTGTGAAAAAAATTAGTAAGTTAAACTCAATATTGGTAATTCATCCTTAAAATGGCTATTATTTGGTATTAATAAAAGGGTGATAAAATTCACAAGATAATTCACAAGGTATATTTCTTATGGTGACTTTTGCTCTTTTTTTTTGGTCTTTCTGCTATTTTCATTCACAAACTAGACGATTTTTGAAGTGAATACTTCTTTGGCGGCGTTCTGATATTTGACGAGGATGGAGAGTGAATTGGAAAAAATGTAACGTTTCAAGATTTCGTTACACGAGAGAGAAAAAAGATATAACGTAGAGAGAAGGGGAAAGAGAGCTATACATCATATATATCAGTTTAGGCTATCCGCGTCTCCCTATTGTCGCGCATGCGCGCGTTATAGATGTACGCGTCCAGACGCTACATATTACCAGCTGAAGCACGCGTGTGTACCGAATATTTATCATTGTGTTTTGTAATTATTTACGTTATTTACATCTGTGTTCTGTGATTATTTGATAATACCCTTGAACCGTTTAACTTGTTAAAATCTAGAAGATATAATATATTTCATTCACCGCTCCCCAAGCGAAGACAAAATCCCTTTGATTCTCGGGGGAGATTTCAATGTAAATTTCGGATCCAATGATTCTTTGACGTTGATTAACTTTCTTCGAGAAACATTTGGTCGGTTTATAAATAACAATCCCAAAGAATCAACAACAAAATCCGGAACAAGAATAGAATTTTTACACGTTATCTAGAAAATATCGAATCACGAACACATATTTCATATTTTAGTTATCACAAACCAATCATATCAGTATTACCAATTGAATCACCAGCCGATGATAGTATAGATAATGAATAAACCGAATATTATTTACACAAATTTTATATTGTTATATTTCTTTTGAAATTATCCCTCTCCTCTCTCTCTCTCTCTCTCTCTCTCTCTCTCTCTCTCTCTCTCTCTCTCTCTCTTTCAATATCTCACTCTTAATCTCTCTCATTCTCTATTCTAAAGAAGTATTCACTTCTATCACGTGTACTGTGCTGCACATGATATTTGTCTTATATTCTTAATCTAAACGACCTACCCAACTAAGTATCTAAGTTTTGCAACAATACTTTTACATAACGTAACAATACTTTTTATTACACCTACTTTCTAAACAGTAACTTGATGAATGAGAAAGTGCCTTTCTAACATACCTCATTAAAAAATTTTACCATAATCCACTTCTGACATAAACGCTCTAGACAACAGTATAAATACTATACAACAACATACTTTTACAAAACGTAATAATACTTTTTATTATAATCATTTTCTGAAGAATAATTTGATAAATGAGAAAGTGCTTTTCCACTATGCCTCGCCAAAGCTTTTGATCATGATTCACTTATGCCATATATTTTAGACAACACTATATATAAATACTATACAACAAACCACTGATTTTCTATTGGTTCCTCAAAAAATTATTAAAATACGTAGGTTAAACTCAATATTGTTGAACTCGTCCTTAAAATGGCTATTAATTGATATCAATAACAGGGAATAATAACAAAATAAATGATATAACTCTTATGGTTCTGTTAATGTTGTCAAAATAATCATTCATGCCACAAAAATAAGAGAGCACTTTGCATCCAGTACCCAACATGTTTCTGCATTTTTCTTTTTAAAAAACAAACCAAAAGAAATTATAATTGAATGCCTTGGCTGGTTGCTGTTTTTTTTTTCTGAAAAATGGTACCACCTGCGTTCTATTATTACAGATGTAGAGTCTCTGGATGGGGTCAAACGGCTTTCACCACATTCGACGCCCCAACAAATCCTCAAAAACAGGTTACTGTAAACATAGTAGACTACAACACATGTAGAACGTCATTTGCAAGTCCAAGTCTTTTGGGTGCAAACGTTGATACTTATCTAGACCAAAATGGTGAGATATGTGCTGGAGGACAATCGATGAGAGATGCATGTTCGGTAAGTTAACTGTATCTATTACCTACTTGACTAACCTTCCAAAATACAAGATACTTTAACTAAAGCGGTTGTTTCCATACTCTCCTAGCATGATCGTATAACATACCTGTATTGTTTTAAATATAAATTATCAATTTGTGGGAAACATTTGGTGTTAGTATTATTTAGTCCATAATAGTATTAGTCCATTTTTCATTCAATTTATAAGAAAACGTGAAAAAAAAAACTAAAACAATCTGAACATAACGAACTCAACTGACTATTGGTCCAATTTTAGCAAGATGGTGGGTCACCTTTAGTATGCCCGAATGCTAACGGAGCGTACAGTTTGGCAGGACTCGTCATATGGGGCAAAAATTGCGGGCAGCCCGGAGTATATGGAGTGTACGTCAGTGTTCCATCTTACTACAATTGGATACAAGGTATACTGTCACAGGCTGTTGCCACCACAGCAGCTGGATAACCAACAGAAGACTGATTGAAGAAAGCTGTACTCTACCCAATACCAATGAAAACAAAGAAATGCTGAAATACATTCACGAACCATATTTTATTTTTAAGACCGAAATGTAAATAACATAAGCTGTAAACAGACAGAAGAATTAAACATAAAATATTAACTACAATGTCAGTTGATTTCAAAAATTATTTTAGAGTAAGCGTCAAGCAGATGGTAATTATTATTACAACGGAATATTAGCTCGAATTCGCTATGCTAGCAGATGCAAGACAGTTAATAAAAGTATTGTAACTTTGAGTAATATACATCTTCATCGCCTTACTGATTAAATAATTTGCTCGACGAGTGGTTCAAAGTGTGTTCAACAGATCCAAGAAATCATTCAAGGCAAAGCACACAAGAACACAGCTCTGATAATATCATCAACGGGACAGTTGGAAGCTTTAAATAAAGATATTAAATGAATTAAAACACAAGTGGTGGTAAATATGATAACGATTAACTACAAAGTTAAACTACCATCTACTACTATCATAGACACATTCCAATATGTACATAGATTAAAAATAAAAAAGAGATAAAGTATTTTCCATTTGAATATTATTTTTAATCTGGTTTATTAGCTTTTGTCTGTTTGGGGAGATGTTAGAATATTTATTTTTATATGTACAACTTAATAATACTCCACAATGCTGCGTTTAAAATAAACAACTAAAGAGAACGTTTCACATTATTTTCATTTTGGTTTCATCGATCTTGTCTCCTTGTGGCGATACTGAAATATCGCTACAGGGCCCTGCTTCGATGTTAGCGAGTCCTGTAGCATACACCTTAGATTTTAAGTAGCCTCATAAAAATAAATCTAATGGTGTTAGATACGGAGATCGACCGGGCCACTCCATTGTACCCCGTCTTCTAATACATGTGTTGGGATACTGTTCTTTGAGATAAACTCCTACAGATCCATAATAGTGCGGAAGAGCACCATCCTGTTGAAAAATTATTTCCAAATCTTTAAATTCATAGGGATTCGTTTAGAATCTCCACAACTAGCGGCTCAATAATATTCAATACGTCTAAATACACTTATCTCGTTAACTTTCGACTTAAAATCACAGGGTCTATTTTTAAGCAAATATGTACATTGTAGCCTAAGTATTCACGCTACCATTTTAGGAATAATGTGGATTCATCCATTAAAGAAATTATTTCTTTCTGACATATGTAACTTCGCAAATGGAAGTCTGCGATCGAAGCCACTTTCTCTGAGCTAGTGACAAAAAATACGTGAATTTCTTGTTTATTTAAAACCCTTTGTGTAGTGTTTGCAAATATTCCACAAAGAGCTGTAGTTTCAGATATAAATTGTGCGGGATTCACTGTCTCAACAATATTTATTTGTTGATTTTTACGATGGCTATGTGTTCAGTTCTTTTTTCATCCTGAACGCCACCTGTCTTCTGAAATTTCTGCAGTATATGTCATAAATATACTAGAGATAAGGTGATGGAGAAAGAGATAAGGGATGGGGACTTTTATTGAAAGTCTTTCATCTGTATGTATAGCTGAATGTAGTGGTGTATAGAAGGCTATAGCGTTCAACAACGTGTACAAATCATCAAATTTTATTTTCAAAATCAATGCTCCAGAAACGTTCAGCGCATTACGTGATTTTTATCCTTGTCACAACCGTTTCGCCGAGTCGACTATATGACGCGCGACGTTTGGTGGCCAAATTCAAGTCAACCGATTTGAAAAATAATAAGCCAACACCCGTACGTCACCGAAATGCAAAGCCTGCTGAGAACATCGCTGCTGTGCGTGAAAGTGTATGAAAAAACCCGAGGCAGTCAATTTTTCATCGCTCACAAGAACTTGGCCTTTCTGCGACTTCAACTTGGTGAATTTTTCAACGGGACTTGGGTCTGCATCCGTGTAAAATCCAACTTACCCAGACACTTAAGGTAAACGACCATAAACAACGCCGTGTGTTCGCTAATTGGATTCTGGAGCAGTTGGAAGTTAACCCAAATTTCACCCAAGAAATCATCTTTAGCGACGAGGCCCACGAAATTGGCATTGCCATAACCGTCAAAGGCGAACGCTATAGATCGACGATAAGCAACTTCTTGTGGCATAAACTGGATGATCTGGATACCGACGACATGTGATTCCAATAGGACGACACTACATGCCACACAGTATGTCACGATGGACATTCTGCAGGAGCAATTTAAGGGTATGGTTGTCTCACGCAGTGACGACTGCGACCTGACCACCGAGCGAACTGGCCACCGTGGTCCAAACGGCAAACAATTGACGCCCTCAAAGTCAACATAACGAACGCCATCCACCAAATTCAACCAGATTTATGCGACAATGTCATGGAAAATTGAGTCTCCAAATACGCGCCATCACGCAAAGTCGCCGCGGAGATTTGAACGGCGTAATATTCCATACTTAATGCCATAAAGTATTTTTTAAATAAAATAAAAAAATTGAGTGTATATCTCACACACAACTTCTTTTATTTATATTTAAAAATCGAGCGTCCTTGTTGAAATACCCTTTAGTATCGCCAATAATTAGTAATCGTATTGAATAATCAGAATCAATCTTCTAAAGCAGGTGTCATATTTTTAGAAGGAATCAAAAATATGCTCCAAAGAAAATTTATAAAAATGTAAATAGAAAAAAAAGTTCGATATGGAAGATACCGTCAAAAGTTCCGTTTTACGTGATTTCTGTCAGAAAAGCTAACAATTAGCTTTTATAGGATGGCCCTGTCTAAAAATTTCGGCATCTGTCTTTTGATAGACAGATTCCGAAATAAAAGGAAGTTGAATATATATTTGAATCAGCTTCCAAAAGAGATGTTGCTCTATTGCCATTCAAAAATTGTTTTTAAAATGCCGCTACAACGCCATCTTTGATGATTATATCACCATTTTTAACTAAAACATGAATAAAACATTATTTTTATGCAATAAAATTCGAATACATACAGTATAGTATAATGTATGTATTCCAATTTTCATTCTTTTAGGTCTTTAGATGCGAATGGAAACACACTCTATATACTGTCAACAGTATACAGAGTTACACTCTTGGTCAAATACTTTGACCTTTTTTTGTACTCTAGATTTTTAAACTTTTTAATTAGATTGTACTAGGTTGATCAGAGCAATCTTTAGCGAATAGTTTTATCTTAATCTATAGATTTACAAACCAACGTTTCAACTGACACTGATACATTATTCCTTAAACTGTGTCTAGGGACGTATGTGACATACTTTACCGTACATATTCCCATCGGAACGATCATTTTCTTCCATAAAAATAGAGACAGGAACACGGACAAAGTTCTGCTCAATTTAATGCAAGAACAGACATTTAATATAATTTCAGGAATTATTTTGTTCACCCCAACTTACAACATTGTGAACATCCTAAAAACTTATCATTATACATCAGTAAACGAATAATTAAGTCATTCAAAAGTTGACGAGTTTGACACGAAATTATAGTAATTAAATGACATAGGCACTAATGAGGGAGATATCAGTTCGATCTTTTGAAAACGAAACGCGTTTCCTTTCGACGTATCTTTATTAAATCAGACAACGAACACTAAAATCATCATTTCTGTCGTTTGGTCCCGTTCTCATCGCTAGCTGCCGGCATACACGTAGGTGTATGTGGCAATTAGTCGTACCGGCAATTTTTTTAAATGGCTTTTAAATAAAGCAGGCATCCAAGTCAATGTCGTTTTCCCATGACGCAATTATACATATTTGAGTAAATATTTCGAATGGTACCAATTTGGGTACGTTTTCTTTCATTACTCATATAGTCACATAAATTGTGCATAATCAATTGCTTTTAAAAATAATTGCCTCGAAAAAAATGTTTACTTTATAAAATTGCTTATATCGTATTGTGATAAATATATGACTTACTAAATGTAGAGTATGTTTATTTACTTAAAAAAAAGCAACCACTGATTACATGACTGTTATTTTAATAATACCGTCTTAACCTACCATCTTAATCGTCCTAGAATTTGGTATACACAGAAAAGACACCAGTGCTCTCAGATATATCCCTAATGATTTCCACCATTGTGTTCAACACAGAATCGCGAACCTCAATTTTCTAGTCCACCGCCTACTGAGCTTGCCTCTCGATAAAGATAGGTTTGAAAAAGAACAAGCAAGGATGTGTGAAAAAGAAAAGGAACAAGGAAGGACGGCGATTTACGAAATCAGCTGCAACGATTGTAATCAAAGGTATGTTGGACATACCATACGATCTATTCAAACCAGGTTCAAAGAGCACATGGCGCATCCAGTGTTGCTCAACATGCCTTCAAGAACAACTATAAGATAGATATTAGCAAATTAAGATTAATTAGGAATGTAACAAATATTAGACAACTAGTATAAGTGTATAAGCAAGTGTAAAAATATTATAAATAGTGACAGAGGGCCTATTCCACATAGGCCGCTTTATTGGCTAGTTACTCACGGCTCACTGGGCCGCAACCGTGACGGTCAGGGCTCACTGAGTCGCAACAATAATTCAGATATAAATGGGACACATTGTTAGCATAAGGTTAGTTTTAATCATCTCCAGATAATGCCAACGTCGTTGCCGAAACACACGTCAAACGTACTGATTATTCCTACAATCGTAAATTGATAGAGTCGAAGAAAGAATGAAAGATAGAGTATTCCGATAGGCTGAACTTAAATATTTATAAATGCTAGATATGTAATTAGTTATTCCCGTAGACAGGAACTAACTGTTTTTCATTAGTATGCGATTTCGTACTCTCCAGACTTCATATGGAAGGATACATGGGGAAGGAATGTGTTGATTTCGCTATAATAGAGTACATTAGAAGCCTAAAGGATTTGTGGCGTGGGTTGGCTATATCAATATTTACCTTATTTATATAAGAACAGAAATAATAGAATAAATCTCGACAACGAGAAGTAACAACTATTGGGTCCCACATGAACCCACGCGAAGTAGCTCATTATGCCATAAACACAGCGGTTTCCATTGTATTCGGTACAGTTGGCCACACTGATTACCGGTCACTAGATGGTTTGCGATTTGCGACGCTCGTTACAGGGTTAACTTATGGCAAAGCGGTCGTCTTTTGACATACACTAACGGGGAAGCATTATATTATTCAAATATCTCCCTCGTTTATGTTAAGTACAAGTTGTTCAGGATAACTGCTTTGTACAATTTGTAGAGTGGATATCGTCTAGTTATTTTATTATAATCATGCAATCCACAACATTATATACTAACAGCAAAGTTTTCTATTAAGATCACAATCAAATTTAGTAGCTATTACATGTTTGAAATCCATTACATTTACATGTTATATTCTTTTAATTAATCGCCACCTAAAATTATTTTTTCTTCGCCGGGCAACTATCACAGGATGTACCTGTGAGCATACAGGTCTGGGTACATTCTATCCACGATGCGTATGCAGGGACATTGACGTAAACTCCATAGACGTTTGCTTGCCCACAATTTTTCCCCCATATAACTAAGCCAACAAGATCAGAATGTTTGTTGGTAGAATCGTAGCAAGTTAAAAGAGATCCCCCGTCTTGCTGAAATTGAACAAATGGTCTCTTTAAAATAATACCCCCCCTCCCCCCGCCTATGTGCTTGTGGTATTCCATATTTGATTAAACAAGTAATTAACTGTAGAAGAAACATCATACGCTACTCAAAAGAATTAACGGGACAAAAAAATTTCGAAAAATTTTCAGTGATTTTTGAAAGACTAACTTTATGAAAAATGATAATAATTAAAAATAATTTTGAAACTTGAAGTTTCTAATTTTCATATCTTTAGAAAAAAATCTAAGCTACTGCTTGGTTACTGCGCAATCCAAGGAAACATCGCAAGACAAACATTATTCAAATTTTTTTACGGGCATCCTCAGACCCCGGAATTTTTTTTCGAACTAAGTCGATGCAAGGGCCGATTAGCCCGTTTATTCAGCTTTAATTTGGTTTTTAACAGACTCTGTACGACTATTTGTTGCTGAGATACCGGTGGCTTAATGAAAAATCAATTTCTTCTTCTTTGATCATCGATATTTCAGGAACTAATCGACGGATGGTTTTGAAAATTTGAACAATAACCTCTATAAATGACGACTGTCTTTCTTGAGGACAACCATTTTTTAAATCCGCTATTAATTTGAAAAAGTAAAAATGAAATGACTTTTTTACAAATTTACTGCTACTTTGAAAAAATTAAAGAAAAGACTAATATTGCCAGGTTTTTTAGCTTATTATACTCCCAATGGCCCTGCAAATTTTCAAATTAATACATCGAACCGTTTTCTTTTTCCAAACGATCAAAGTTTTGAAAATAATTAAAGGAACAAGATTATTGCTTTGAAACATCATTTAATGATTTAGCAAGATGGAAAATTTTTTAGTGATTTTTCAAGATGGAAAAATTTTGTTGTTCCCTTAATTTTATTGAGTAGTGTTTAAGCAAGAATAACAAGATAAGGAATGTGATATCAATTTTAATTCAATCATACTTAATTTAGTTGCATCATATTTATTTTTAAAATATATATTTTAATAACATTTTAACAAGATGCTAGAGAACAATAACTCTGAAGTGATTCAACAGTAACTCTGAACCGATTCAATAGTAACTCAAGAGATTTAAGGACAAAGCAAAGTTAATTGAACATTAAAAGGACTCTAAAAAATTCAGTGCATTTACAATGGAATGGCATTTTGCCCTACAAGATGTCAGAGATATTATTTTTGATATATAGAAAAAAGGCTTTGCTAAAATGACATATCGCATCGTGGTAACAATTGTTAAAATTAACACAGCGGCTATATAAGAATAGCAAACACAATACACGACTGCGCTAAAAAGAAACAAATATCTGTTATTTCTTTCTTACGCAGGAAATGGGGTGAAACCAGCATTTGGAAGTTCAAGTCTCTCACTTCAGGAAGTATACGAGTCGAACGAAGTTGATTCTCCCCGACTAGGTGTCTCGCTGAAGGATAATCGTCGGCATAGCATTGATGAGATTGTTGAAGTCTTAAATATAAGCCACGGTTCTGTGTTAATTACAAAACATCACATTATGCATGACAACCTTTTCCAAAACGGCCATGATCGATAAATTGGCAGTAAGGTATTTTTCAAACCAGTTGACTTCATTATTGAAACATATCACGTATTGATGTTTGTAAAGCACTTTTGCAATACACTGAAGCAAAAAGAGATACCTTTCTAGCATGGACGATGACTGGAAATCAGTCCTGTATGCATTACCATCAACCTATAAGTACGATTGTCAGTAAAGTATGAAATCACATCTCTTCTAGAAAACACAAAATATTTTACATTCAGTTGTCAACTGGAAGGGCTTACCGATTCTTTTATAGGATTCTTTTGGGTGCCAGCCATTCAAGATTTGAAGCTGAAAGTCTGGCATATCTTTCTTATTCCTCTGACCTCGCCCCAAGCCATTATCATATCGTTAGTTCACTAAGAGAAACTTAAAGAGGCGCATTAGGTGTGGAGGAATTTCAGGACTATGATGAGTAATACAGGCGATGCATCAATGGCTATGTACGTGATTTTCTTTTCGTCAGTTATTGTAACGCTACCAAGAAACTCCAAGGGAGTATATAACGTGATGCTGATTACTGCAACATATTTTGTTTAAAAAACATTTTTCAAATTTTCATTTAACTCTTGTGAACATATATTCATAAATGAGTATTTGCTCAACCTACTCTAACCGTCAGAGAAAACTTTCTTAGTTATAGTCTAAATAGTCTTAGTTACACAACGAATACGTACAGTACATGCATCTTTTCCAGGTAGCAATAATATCTGTATCGCATATTAATGATTTTCATAAAAAAAATTGTTTTTTTTTTACAAAAAAATCAGCATACGACGCTTTTCACCAGGAAAGTTGAGATCATATGCAGAAAAACCACACTAACAGGTCGTTCGTTATATTGAGTCATATTCAGAATCTTTAGTTATAAAGAGTAGTCCAACCATAATGCACGATGTTAATTGTGAGTCACACTTTAACGTCAAGTTTTTTGCCCAACTTAATTTGACATCTCTTTGTTTCAGTGTTTGACAAATTCAACCATGGAGAGGTACACAATTGAGCAGCGCGTTAAGATTGTTGAAGCCTTTTACGAAAATGGGCGTTCAAATCAAAATGCATTTCGTGCACTTCGTGACTTTTTTGGTCAGCATAATCGACCAAATGTGTCCACAATCGGGAGAACTGTGCGCAAATTTCAGCAAACCGGAATTTCTGTAGGAAATGTGAAAACACCTGTGCATGCTCGCCCAGTTCGTTCTGCGGAAAACATTGCTGTTGTTCGCGACAGTGTAGCAGAAGAGCCGTCAACCTCGATTCGTCGTCGTGCCCAACAATTGAACATCTCACGAACATCACTGATGCGAATTTTGAATAAAGATTTGAATTTACACCACGCTTACAAGGTTAAATTGACTCAAGAGCTGAAGCCTACTAACCATTTCAAGCGTCGTCAATACGCCGAATGGTTGGTTGAACAGACAGAAGTGAATGGCGACTTTACAAAGAAAATCATCTTCAGCGACGAGGCACACTTTCACCTCAGTGGATTCGTTAACAAGCAGAATTGCCGCATTTGGGAAAATGAGAATCCACGAGTGATTGTTGAAAAGCCGATGCATCCACAAAGAGTGACTGTTTGGTGCGGTTTATGGGTTGGCGGCGTCATCGGGCCGTACTTCTTGGAAAATGAGGTCGGCCAAGCAGTTACCGTGAATGGTGTTCGCTATCGCGAGATGATAACGGACTTCTTGTGGCCAGAAATTGAGGATATGGACCTGGACGATATGTGGCTCCAACAGGATGGTGCCACTTGCCACACAGCCAAGGAAACAATGGCACTTTTGCGCGAGAAATTCAATGGCCGTGTTATCTCACGTCTTGGCGATGTTAATTGGCCGCCACAATCATGTGATTTGACACCGTTGGACTTCTTTCTTTGGGGATATTTAAAATAAAAAGTGTACATCAATAAGCCAAGAACAATTCAAGAGCTAAAGGATGAGATAATTCGGCACATTAACGACATTGAACCTCAATCATGTGTCAGAGTCATTGAAAATATGGACCATCGGATAGAGGTATGCCACCAAAGCCGTGGCAAGCATTTGGCCGATATTTTGTTTCACAGATAATTGTCATAGATCCTTCTATCATAGTAAAAATATTAAGATAATTCTCTGAAAACTTTTTGTTTGATTTACAATTAACATCGTGCGTTTTGGTTGGACCACCTTTTATTTAATTTAGTTAAATTCAGAAGATAGTTTAATAACAAATGATGCCTGAAACTACTTTGATTCACAAATCTGATATAATATGCACTTTAATTAAATAAGAAATACACACTAATTCACACAGTTGTTATAAAAAAGGTGTGATTAGATTATTCTACGTCTTTCAAAATTAAAACAGTATTGACCATTATATCTAGTTGTAGTCAAACGTTGCTCCCTGTTTTTGGGACGCCCTGTATCAACACCGGATATGCACTTAGTAAATAAACACATTTATATAATTTAACGAAATTTGACCTTGGCATAAACTACAAAATGACTGCATCTGTTGATGATGTTTTAGCAGTGACTCATTTTTCAATTCTTTTCCTTTGTCCACCACCTGAAAATGCCTTACGTAATAGGTATTACACAAGGAATAACAAGGCGAAAGAAGCTTCATTAACTCCGTATACGTTCACACATAATTTCATCCAGCTTACATTATATTAAATCACAAATAATCAGACCGACGTTTGTCTTATAGTCCACATAAAGCTCTACTAGATCGATTTACGCAAACATGTTGTTTCGTGTCCGTCCGCCATGTGTTGTTGCGATATTGTTAAAGAGTTTATTTTTTGCAATACACCAGGTGTGCCTAAACGACCTTATTCTTCCTTTGGCGCTACTCGCATGTCAGACGGCGAACTGGTGTAATGGCATCAAAAGTCAAAATATCTACAGCTCGCTTTGTGTAGCTGGCGACTAAATGCAAGAAAATATGCGATAAATAAGCCCTAAATAACATATAAATATTTTTATCACATAATGTATAGAAACTTTAATTTTGTTAAATAGATCGAGATACACTAGTCAAAAAAATTAAAGAGCAAAAAAAATTCCGAAAAATTTTCAATTTTTTTAAATTATGTATGGGTGTAACATTATGAAAAATTATTGTATCGAGATGAGTACAAATCCATTTTGAAGCTTGAAGTTTCTAGATTTGAAAACTTTTGTAGCTTTAATTTCTTTTTTAACGAACTCTATACGACCACTTGTTACTGAGAGATTTGTGGTTGAATGAAAATGATGCCTTTCTCTTTTATCATGGATATCTCAGGAACTAATAATAGCACAGAAAATCAAAGGATAGTTTTGAAAACATGAATTAAACCTCTATAAATGACAGATATCGTTTTTGAACACAAGAATTTTTTATCCTCGCTATTAACTTGAAGAAAGTACAAAAAAATACGTTTTAAAAATCTGCCGCCACTAATACTCTAATAAAAATACTAATTTTGCCAGGTGTCTTTTTAGCTTATTATACTCCCAATAACCCTGTAAATTTTCAAATTGATCCATCGGACCGTTTTCTTCCGAATCATCAAAGTTTTGAAGAGAATTAAAGGAATAAGATTATTGCTCCGAAAACATTTAATGATTAGCATAATGGAAAAAATTTCTTTACTTTTCATACATTTATCAATTACTTAGAGAAAAAGTAAGAATGTCTTTAAAATTAGTTTCAACTGAAGTTCTTACATTCTTGAGACAACCTACTACACATATAATTAGTGGGAATTTTGATTAAGTATACTAAATCTGAATAGAATTGTGTCGGTAATTCTGGGAGTGAATAAATTAAGTTTTGTAATTAAAATGATTACAAAACATTCATTAAAATTATCATGTTCCCCTTTTACTTAATATTTTATGTAACAAACTTTTTGCGTGCTATTAATCGTGGAAAAAGTACTCATAGATGTGAAAATATAGGTAAATACTTAGAAAGTTGATTCCCAGCTAAATATTTACAATCTGTAACAAACATTTACTAATTCTCTATTTATTGGTGCTGGTTTGTTTGCTTTCCAAGTACACATTCAGATAAATGTGACAACGGAAACACGCGATTTCCGAGAAACCTTTTTACAAGTTCAAACTTGGTTATACGGTGCAGACCACAAGTCGTACAGTTTAGGTCAATCTTGGCATATATCAATAAGGTTCTTGGCAAAGGATATTCTAACGAAAAAACCATCCGTCGTTGATTTAAAAAATTTCTTCAGAAGATACGGCAATCGAAAATCAACCCCGTGGACGATCTTCAACATCAATCTATGACGAACTTCTTAAGAAGACTGTGAAGGAAAATGCTCGTCAAACAATCAAGCAAAGATAGCCAGAACATCTCGACACAAGCAGGTCGACCGTTTCCAGACATGTAAAATTCACCGGGAATGTTAAAAAGCTTGAAAGTTGTCCCGCAAGAGCCGAGTCAACGTCAGCAGTTGAAACAAAAGATTTTTGTTTCTCTGCTTACGCGTCAAAAAATTTCCGGTATCTTGGGCGTATAATCTGACGAAAAATGGTCATCGACGCTGATCAGATCAGTGGGTTAGATGTCGATCACGACCTGATGCCTGGTCACATCACTTCGGATGCCTGGTCACATCCGAAAATATTAATTGTTACTATACGATGGTCTGTGGTTGGAGTCATTTATTTTTCTTTTCTACCGAGGGGAGAAACAATTAATTCAAAAACGTACTGCCAACAAGTTAACCGAATGCATCAAAATTTGATTAAACAGCAGCCGGTACTAGTGAATAGAAAAGGTCCTATCCTGTTACATGATAACGCACGACCTCATGTTTCATTGCAGACCGTAAACAAATTAAAGTACGGCTAAAGGATCCTACCATATCCCCCATATTTTCCTGATCTATCCCCCACAGACTACCACTTTTTTCTGAGCTTGGACAACTTTATGCGAGGAAAATTGTTTGGAAATGAATCGGACGTTAAGAAATTATTTTTGACATTGTTTCATCTCGTACGAGGGACACTATTTATATTTTGAGCCTTGGCAACAAAGTATTGTCAGACGCCATCTGACGTTTCCAATAGAAAGTTTGACATTTTTGACCATAACCTTCTTCAGAATATTTTATCATTTAAGCGCGATTTGCGTTGTTTACAGTGATTTGAAAATTGTGTCTCGGCAAAAAAATGGAATTAACTTGTGAACATTTTCTTGCGATGATTTATTACGACTTTCGACGTGGATTATCAAGACAAAAGTGCATCAATCAACTTATTTCCACTTTTCGCGATAAAACCCCATCATTTGCCACTGTAGAGCACTGATATATTGAGTTTAGTCGTGACCGAAATTCGATCACCGACGAAAGTCGTGAAGGTCGTCAATAATCAGTTGTCGTGACAGAAAATATTGATGTTGTGCAAAAACTGATAATACAACATCGTCATGTGACATACTATGAGACTGAGGCAACCTTCGAGGCTAGTTCGATTAGAATATATAAAATATTGCATGATCGTTTGCAGTAAAAAAGGTTTGTTCTCGTTGGATCCCATATAATTTGAGAAATTCTCAAAAAGATACTCGTGTCGATTGGTGCAAGCAGATGCCCAAGAAATACAATGGTGGTACTTCAGTAGACGTATATAACATTGCAACAGGTGATGAATCATGGATCTATACGTATAAGCCGGAAAGTAAGTACAGTCGACTCTATGGGTGTTTCAAGATAAACCAAAGCCACCAAAAATTGTTCACGCTTGAAGCATGGTCGTCTGTTTTTTCGGAAAAAACTGGTCATGTGGCAACAGTGCCTATAGAGGAAGGTAGAACGGTCAATTATGAATGATACACAATCATTCGTTTGCCGGCAATCGGATCATTCTTCATGACAATGACAATACGAGCTCTCACACATCTCGTCTAACAACCGAATGTTTGAACACTCAAAAAATCGAATTAATGGGTCATCCGCCGTACAGTCCTGATTTGGCACCCAATCACTTCTTTTTGTTCTCCAACGTCAAAAATAAATTGCCTGGACAACGATTTTCGTCGACAAATAAAGCCGTTGATACATTCAAAAACCATGTTTTAGAGATATCTCAAGCGAAATGGAAAAAATGGTTTAAAAATAGTTCGAACGCATCCAAAAGTGTATACATCATGAAGGAAAATATTTTGAAAAACGATAAAGCAATTTTCAATGACAAATTGATGTTTCTTTATTATTAGACTCAAAGTATAAATAGTGCTCGAACTTTTTAAATCTAGAAATTTGGAAAACTTGGTTAGTTAATGTCGAAAGTAGATTGAAAAATATATTAAATATTTTGAATGAAATATATTTGATCTGTTAATCATTTTTTTTTTCATTTACTTTTTGTTCCAAAAAAAAACGGACATTTCAGGTGTGACATCCCAATATTTATCGTGTACAAAGTATTCATATTTTTTAGTTAATTCGTATAGGTACCTATTTTGATAAAACTATGCCAGTTCTTTAATAAAATAATTTTGTCCGCCTACATTTGCATAATTGAGATTTGCGCGTCAAAAATAGCACATGCTTTATTAAAGTAACTATCATAAAAAATTGCACTTCCAAATGAATGTTTCATCAACGATTTGTCTCTTAGCAAATGTAACACCGTTACAAAAGACATGCCCGCAGGGAAAGGCCAATAACAACGTCTGCCGCAATTAAAAACAGTAACTCATTAATTACATCAATATTTAGCAGGCTGAAAGGCTTTCTTTCAGACGGAGGAACAATTATCTCTTTATTATCGTGCACGGTATCATGAGAGGTATAAGTGTCGGATTCGCAAAGGGCGGCCGCCTTTGACCAACCCGTTCTCTCATTACATTCGGCATTGCTTGCGTCGATCAACGTAAATTGTCAGAATCCGGTGTTCGGTATCTTAAAATGTTCGCCCTTTCACCAGAGGGTTGAATGACAAAAATCGCCTCTGACCCGGTAACGCCTCGATTGAAAAAAAAAAATAAGTGGCTGGGTGCGGATTTGCTGCCCCCTTTTGTGATCGGTGCCGGTCTAATGGAATCCGTTTTGAGCCCGCGGAACAAGTTCGGATCCGGTACAATAAATTTCCGTTGGAAATAGTGAACGCTTAAGAGCTTAAAGGTATGTTCGATATCAAATTCGCGATAAATTTGTCTGGTATTGTCAAGAAATAGCCGGCTTCTAGTTTGAACGTTTGATTTAAATCAGTTTGTATACAATAAAATTTTGTAACATCAAAATTGTAAGAGCTTTCATTAGAAAAAAAAATTAAATAACCTCCTACCGCACAAAATTCTACTCAAATAATGTCATTTAGAATTAACAATTAACATCTTTCAAGATTTTATTTCAAATAGTAAATTATATATAAAATGAACTACGTACATAGATCACAGTGTACACCATAGTGATAAAATTACACACAGTATTCATTTTTTTTATAAATTTTTGAAAAACTCGGAAACACATCAACCTCATTTTTTAAAAATACATTGACTGGAATAATTTTTGTATCCATTTGAGCTATGGCGTCATCATATTCCGTTTTACATTGCAATGTAAAATATTTTATATGTTTATACAATTTTATGGAAATTAATATATAATATAGAATAGAAATTAATTATTTATAGAATTTAAGAAATAGAAATTTATGGAAGTATACGAATTAATTCTTTAAAATACTCTTAGTACAATAGTATTCATATTATGTGTTTCCTGTTTACTATTTATAAGGTGAGGCGAGGAAAACTGTTTTTAGAAAAACAAATAAAAGCAAATGCGACTTCAGAATTTTCGCAGCTTGGTCATCCCATTTTCTTTTCGGTTTACCCGAGCATCTCTTTTGTTTCGTACTTGCTTCTCATAACATTCATTTCAATTTTTGTCTTTCTACTCGTATATTATTACTTTTCCGCACTCCACTATAAGCGGAAAAGTAATGTAATCGTGTAAAGAAAAAGTGAAAAAAATTTTTTTGGGTTTATTTTTCGTTTTTCGGTCTAAAAGCCAAAAAAAATGGTTTTTAAAAATGTTTCGCTATGTGTGTGTCGTTGTCGTAGGCATTTATTCTTGTTAGCAC
The DNA here is from genome assembly GCA_037954035.1 of Rosalia funebris. Taxonomy (NCBI): domain Eukaryota; kingdom Metazoa; phylum Arthropoda; class Insecta; order Coleoptera; family Cerambycidae; genus Rosalia; species Rosalia funebris. Next base: position 12,638,888 of record JAZFAV010000018.1, read on the forward strand.
GATAACTCAAGTAAATCGTCTCAGATCGATCGGGTTCTGACTGATTCTGATCGGGGATGTCTCCTAGACGACACCTATTGATTTTGAGGTGAATAGCACACACCACCCCCTCCCTTGGGTCGTCTATTTGAGAATGTTTTTTTGTTAGCACGATAACTCAACTAAATCGTGTCAGATCGATCGGGTTTTGAATAATTCTGATCGGGGACGTCTCCCAGACGACACCTATTGATTTTGAAGTGGATAGGACACACCCCACCCTGTCCATGGGTAATGAAAAAGCAGGATAGTGCACTATTTGAGAAATTTGTTTTGTTAATACGATAACTCAACTAAATCGTGTCGGATCGAACGTGTTTTGACTGATTCTGATCGAGAACGTCTCCCAGACGACACCTATTGATTTTGATGTGGATAGGACACACCTCACCCTGTCCATGGGTCATGAGAAAGCACGACGGTGGACTACTCGATAATTTTTTTGTTAACACGATAACTCAACTAAGTCGTATCGGATCGATCGGGTTTTGACTGATTCGGATCGGAGACGTCTCCTAGATGACACCTATTGATTTTGAGGTGGATAGAACATACTCTACCATGTTCATGGGTCATGAAAATGCACAATGGTGGACTATTTGAGAAATTTGTTTGTTAGCACGATCACTCAATTAAATCTTGTCGGATCTATCGGGTTTCGACTGACTCTGATTAGGACGTCTACCAGACGACAGCTATTGATTTTGAGGTGGATAAGACACACCCCACCCTGTGCATGGGTCATGAGAAAGCACGAGGGTGAACTATTTGAAAAAAGTAAAACTGTCGCATAAGACATATATTCTGCATTTCTGTGTTGGTTTATTTTTTCTCGGCCGCTCAGTTTCGAGATAGTTGTTCTATGTGCGGAAAACTCCGTTTTAAGGTTTTAAAACTGTCTATTTAATATGGGTTCAACTTTTTAGCCTTTGAAAGACACTATAACCGTTGGAAACATTGTTCGCGAGACATTAATAGAAAGAAGAGAGAAAAGGAGAAATAGAACAGATAGAAGAGAGAACAAATAATATTGTCACCTCTTCACATCAATCTGGGTTTAATGAAACAGTTTGTAAAAGCACTGGACAAGTCAGGTGGTTGGGTATGGAAAGATTGGATTGAGCACTGGACAAGTCAGTGTCAAGCATTTCCAGCACTGAGTATGGAGAAATTAAAAGCAAGGATTTTTGACGGTTCAAAAATTCTAAAACTGCCAAAAGATCCAAGTTTTAACATATATATGACTGTTGTAGAATCTGATTCATGGTTTAGTTATATATCTGTAATTGTAAGCAATCACACGGCAAATAACTACCAAAAACTAGGACGTAAGATGCTAAAATGTTTTGAAACATTGGAGGCCAATATGACCATTAGATTACATTTTTTTTTGCGTAGTAACTTAGATAAATTTCCTTCTAACTTAGGAGAAAATAGTGAGGAACAAGGTGAATGGTTTCATCAGGATATCCGTATAATGGAGGAAAGATATCAGGGAAGGTGGGATCATCAGTGTGGGTGGGTGACATAATGGCCGATTACTGTTCGAGTATGCAGAGGGGCTGTTCGCAGCAAAAATATAAAAGAAAATCGTACAAAAAATTTTTTTATAATTTTTATATTTATATTTTCTGCATGAATTTCTTTATTTTCTTGTTAGACTTCATATATAAAAAAATCAAAAGATATTTAGTTTTTCTTACTTTGCATTAATATTTATCATGTATATTTATTCCAGAAACTAAAGCCAACCAAGAAAAAGTAATGCAATTTTCAGCATCAGGGGCAGTAATGTACTCGAGGTCGACTCCTCCTGACAACAAATTAACTGTTCCCCAGTGTAATAGGTATCTGAAAAATCTCTACATAATAGTCCTCTGCACAGAAACCAATAAAAACGTTAAAATTTCCATATTCGTGATATATTTCACATACAGTGTAACTGTCACAAAATAATAATTGCATTTGAATAGCACAATATCCTAAGGGGTTTTAAATTACCGCACCCATTCAGGTTGCTAGGAATTATATCAGAATATATTCGAATGGAACCAGAATACAGGCATAAAAAGCCGACAGTTAAAAAAACAGCTAGATTCGACCAAAAAAAAATGTATTTGTTTAAAATATTACGTAACTCAATTTCGAACTGGAGCGAAACTAATTAAATTTAGCGTTTAAAAAAGTTTTATCAGCGCCATTGACTTCAAATTACGAATGTTCTTGTTCTACTTTAATGGGCCGCTACGTGAATTAAGGTTCCGAAATATCTTCCAATAATCAAGATAACGAATGAGATAATTTTTAAGGAGAGTGTGAAACGCAGGTGACATTTAGATTTCGTATACCTTTAAAATAAAAGAAACAGATATCCAACTCAGTGGGTATGCTTGTACGTGTAAATGGATACATTTAGATACCACTAAATGTTATAGAATTATAGACGGAATCATGCCACTGCAATCAATTTTAACCTTTTACATGACATGTGGTATGGTGTAAGATTTTTTTCTAATCCTTAAAGAAATTTTGCATATAGACGCGTGACATCCGACTTTTGAACTCCAAGGGCAATTTTAATGTAGATCGTGCATAAGGCAATTGATCTCGACCAGTGATAAACCGATAAATGGCTGCTGAACCGGTTGAGGATGACGGCATCGTACGCAACATCATTAATTAATTTATAAGTTATAATCATAAATGTAAAAAATCTAACTGACTTTATTAAATGATTTAATTTATATTATTGTCTAATTAACACATCATTGCGTTGATTATTAATGATGTTAAACCAGTGACATTAAGTGGGTGAAATGTATAAGAATTCGCAGTACACATACGTCACATAAGTTTTACGAAAAAAATATTTATTGCAACCAAATGAATAGAAGTTTATCTAAGTCGACTTTTTATTTTGATCTATATAAAAGTATTTACCAGTTGATTGGAATTAAATAAATTTAGAAGTTGGCCGGAAGAAAATGAGAAATTCATTCAAACGTTTTAAATAACCAGTTCAGGATTTTAATAATTACTCCTAGAATAAAAAAATCTTAATAAACTTTGGCGTACGGGGAATATAGTTTGGATTCAAATGGAGTTATTGAAGAACTAGAAGCTGTAAATAGTACCTACAAGTAGGTAGTGAAAAGAGTAATTCTGGGTTGTTAGTTATAAAACAGGATAGAAAATTAAAAGAGGTTACAGTTAGACTTGTGTGGAAAATATACAATAAATTAATGAAAAAGAAGTATTACAAGTATTTTAGAAGACCCAGTCAACGCACAATATTTTAAAGTGCAAAATTCTCATAACAACACGAAAAAATAATACAGACGGATTTCTCACTGGTATTAGATAGTAGATGGCAGCATTAGCTTTACCAGAATTAAAATGAAATTACATGAAGGTATGAACTACAGTGCAGTGGAGTTTGAAAGGACAGCCAAGCTGTGATCTGTTTGGTTGAATATATTCATATTCGACAAAAAAACCTATCCAATAGTTGCATTGAACACAATGCAATGCAAACACCTCCAGAAGAGATTAAGAAACTGTTTCTGGCATTAATTCAAATATACTGGATAAGTTCAAAGTACTGCTGAAAAGTTCTCAGTAAAATAATACTTGCCGTCTAGCTGGTATATTTTTTTAAATGAGAAAGTAATATTATAACCAACAGATTGATTTTGAGACCATGTCATTGGTAAAAGACAAGATAATGTAAATATTATGAAAATATGCTTCTGGCTAGATAGGAATATTATAAACCAGTGATAAAGCTTCTATAGAAGCAATTATGAAGCTTAAATATATCAAAAGAAATATACAAATCACAACGATACGTACATAAAATTATGTCTGTGTATACTTCCAGTAGTAGGCACAAATTCGTCATCGACAAACAAATCAAGATTGCGAATAATTTATATACAATCAATTAGATTCACGTAAACAGTAATTAATAAACATTTCATTAATCTATTAGTTTATTTACAAGTTAATGCAATCGTTTTTGTTATATAAAATTGACAAATAGACATTTCTACTACCGAAAACTGAAAAATGAAGTGAGAATACAGATTCCTGTCATATAATTAGAATTCTATTATATTACATATTTAAATATTAATTTTTCACAATCATAGAAAAGGAGATATTTGCTCACAATTTTTCACGATTTAAAGACTTTATTTGCAACATTTTCTATTTTCCTATGATGTCAGGTTACATATGGCCATGGAATGAAAACGTTCATTCCAGTATTCTTAGCTTATATTATTCTTTTGAAATATTTGCAAATTTTTAAATTAAAATTAAAGACTAAAGAGTATATATTGGTAATAGGATTATCAACAAACCGCTGACTATAGACAAGACATCTAGGGTGGTCGGCCGACAATATCTGCATGCTTGATATGTTTGCATCTTCTACAGGATACATGTCCACGGTTTCTTTCCAGTCGCTCGACATGTTTACAAGAAAGTACAAGTTCGTGAAAGAAGTATTTCAAAAGTATTACACTGCTGCAAAAAATTATATGCCAACCCAAAAAATTTCGCTATTTAACCCCCTTTACGAAAATTTTAAGCAAATGACGCTTATAACGTTAATCACTCCTTTAGAAAAATTGTGTTATAGAAAATTCCAGTTTTATAATTTAATTGCAAAGCTATAGACAACTTTAGATTTAGGGCTTCCACAAAATTATACAAAGCATAAGTGCTGTAAGAAACATGAATCAGAGATTTATCTTGTTGATAAACAAATGAAATTTTGTCATGATCCTCCAGAAATGGTAAAAATCCGACCTCCTCATAATTCCTGGTACTAGAATTATTGCCATCTAATTATTCCCAGTTACACCAGGCTGTCCCGAAACTGCATATCGCGATTGCAACCTTATTAGGAATCATCAGGACAAGTATTCGGGACTATACCTGGAGCTCTGAGGATATTAGACGGGTTTTGTGCCAAGTCGACGTGAGAAATACATGTAGAAATTGAGCAAACGTCATCTACGACAAAGTGTCACCTACGGAAAGCCCTGTTACTTCTCATTACTTCATCTAAGGAATGTTTCACATTACACTATTTAAGGGGGCATTTAAAATAATAATTGGCTTCTAATTATTTTCAGTTACTCCAGGGTGTCCCGAGGCTGCATATCGCGATTTATCTTTTAGCAGGTAAATGCGTTTTCAAATATCTACAATTTCTGATACTCTTTCAAGTTGATTTGAATCGACAGAAACTCAATTTGTAACTGAATGCTAAACGAGATTAATCCACTTAATCGAGCGGCCATACTCACGATGAATCATGATCTACGCGCGGTCTGCCTCACATAATTTCCCACCGCGAGAAATTTAACGAAAACTAAGGAAAGAATTACAAAGAACAAATTAATGCCAGGTATGTAAATATGAAACAGGAATTTTTTTATAGAAAATACACGTTTATTGTATGAAAATGATAAAAACAAGTTTATTCAAAGTATTTTCCATTGCTAGCTATACATTTTTCCCATCTCTCTGACAACATATGAATTCCATGCCAAAAAAAGTTCTTGCTCTTTTAAGGTAAACCAGTCATCGAGCCATTTTCGTACATTTTCGTAAGAAGTGAAGCACTGCTCAGCAAATACGTGTCCCATCGATGCAAATGAGTGGTAATCGAATGGAAGCAAATCTGGTGAGTAAGCCGCAAGTGAAGGTATTTCCTAAGTAAAGGCCTCAATCGTTTCCTTGACCATTTTTGCTGTGTGTGATGGCGCATTATTATGAAGCGAAATCACTTTGTGTTGCCTTTTTTGATATTCTGGCCGGCTTTCACGCAAAGATTGATTCAAATCGTTGTCGATAGCGTTCAGTATTAACGGTTTGATCAGGTTTTAGCAGCTCATAATAGATCACACTCCTCTGTTCCCACCTAAACACAGAGCATTGCTTTCCATCCATAGCGATTTGACCTTACAGTCGATGTCGATAGTTCGCCTGAAGTTACCCATGATTTTTTACACTTAGGATTCTCGAAATATATCCACTTTTTATCGCCGGTCACAATTCGATGGATAAATAACTTTCTTTTGTACCTGGCGAGCAGCATTTCGCAAATGGTTTATCGGTTTTCCTGCTGTCTTTCATTCAGTTCATGTGAAACTAATTTTCCCATCTTCTGGATCTTTCCCATGGCTTTCAAACGTATGGAGACGGCTTCTCGTTTCACATTTAATTGATCCGCGAGTTCTTGTTGCGTTCGAGCATCATTCTCATCCAACAATGCTTGCAATCCGCTTTCAATCTTCAATATTTTTCGGCGGTCTACCACGTTCTACGTTTCTCACGTCAAAATTGCTACTTTTGAATTTTTTAAACCACTCAAAACATGTGATTTACCAAGAGCATGCTCAGCGTAGGCTTCTACAAGCATTCGATGCAATTCAGAAGTTTTCTTCAAATGATAGGTAACAGAAAGTTAATGCTGTCCAAAAATCGTAGTTTCCAGGCACAAAATTTGACGTGTTCAACGCTATTAAAAACGATATTGTTATATGAAACTTCTATTGTTGTGAAATATAAGTTTAGTTAAACATAAAAGTAAAACACTCTACTGGCCAGAACTGCTCAATGAACTTTGACAATCAAAAATAAGTGACATAAACACTCTCGCTACAACAATTATTTTAATACTGGCGACCACACTTGACCAAGACCATTTTTAATACTCACTATAGATACACGCAACTACGTTAAATGAAACAGTGGCCACTACTGATATTAATGGCTCCATAATACCTACTTCGCTATTAAATTGTCTTTAAATGCTCTTTTATCAGTTGCTGACTAAGAATCGCCAAACCCATACACTAAAACTGAATGAAACGTACGACACGACGTAACCTGAACAACGAATAAAAAATCTAAATGGTTATCAAAAAAAATATTTTACGGCTCAATTCTTTTTTGGATTTGGGTAAGCAGTAAACGGCAAGGTCGCTGGAGATGTTCTTTGTCGACTTCCGAAGACAATGGTGGCTCCACACGAGTCTCAACATCCAAGACCAATCAATTATCTACGCTATATTGTATTTTATCAATTAGATGCGGCCCGATTCAGATAATGCCACCATCATCACTGAGCCGAAACAATTGACTTTTTACCCTTTTATCTGTTTAACCACGAAAAACAGAAACGACTCAACAAAGGATTCCAATTATTGTACAGGAGTTTCTTATTGTTCGTTGCGCTACTTTAGGGAAATTACTTATAATTTCACGAATTGAATATTAGCTTATTGAATATTACCAAATAACAAGATGAGATGTAGTTTGGCGACGGTATTGCAGGTGTAGGGACAGGTAGACAGGGATATGAGAAGAGAATTTAGGTTTCTTAATTTTATATTGTTCGAGTTTTGTAGCGATTTTTTTATCGACAAAGCTGCAGATAATTATTATTTCTAGACATTTCTGCATATACTTGTGTATTTCGTACATCTATTAAAATCTTTAACGGGGTAATACAAGAGGTCATCTACAACTTTCTTAGTATTTTACGAGTATACTATGCACCAAGTATTGTATTTTTGATTATTTTTATTGCTTCATTTTTACCGTTCTCTTACATTTATAAATATTAATAATAAATTGGTAATCAATTTCATGATATCAATCTTTCTTTGATGGCATAATAATTACTTTTCGATTTTTTAGTAAAATGATACAAATTTTTAGTTTGAATGTTCAGAAGACTTTTCCTTGATGGTTTCTATAAAATTGATAGAAGCCATGAAAAATTTATATAAATAGATAAATTTGATATTAATATGGTCGAATTATATTACATTTTGTACTAGAAATAAAAATATATCCCATTCCCGTTTTCTTTTTTCAATCGGATCGGTGGAGGCGATAAAAACGAGTAACCAGTCCGTTCTCCTGATTTTATCCCGCTTGGTTATTTTTATAGGTTTATTGAAATCGCACGTCTACTTCAACAGACCAAATCTGGTACCAGACGTCCATGGTAAAAAAATTAAGACAAGATTTTAATCAAATCATTACGGAAACGATTCAAAATGTTTTAGAAGAATATCAACAATAGAAAAACGAAGGAACCGATTTTAAACATATAATTTAAACTATTTCCTTTCAAAGTGTGCTTTTAATGAAGTTTAATTATACTCGCTTAAAGAAATAACTTGGAATTTTTCCTTTTTCTATTATTTTTTTACAAGTTAAAGATAAATTGGAATTGTATTAAAAAGGAGAAAACTTAAGGCGAACAACGTATAATGCCATAACGTTAATATAAGGTAATGAATAAATTTTTTGATTGAAATTGAAGAAATGATTTTTTAAATAATTCATTTCCATCAAATTTTTTTTTTTTTAATTGCAAAATCGTTGATCTTAATTTTTTATTTAACCTATACTCACGCTAATGTAATTATTACCGTAGCAAATGTTAAAAAATGTTCTCTTTCACAATCCGAAATAAAAAAGGGGGTTATCGTAAAACACTTTTATGGCTTTATACCTCCTACACATATCACCCTGTATGTATTGATTAGATTATATTTTAAAAAGTGCGCGACTACAAATAAAATTTGACAGACCCAAGAGCTTTCCCGAAAAGTTATTCATTGAATTTTTAACGATGTAATTTATACATTACTTAACTTGGTTGGTAATGGAACCTTCAGCTTTAGTATGTAAAAAATGTAAAGTAAATTAAATGGTCGCAGTGTTGTTATATTAACCGTATTTCTTGATATATGACAAATTCTGGTATGAAAAAATATCTTAAAGTGATTATAATATATTATTTATATATTATATTTATATATATTATTTATATATTATATGGTTTCTATAATAAACCAGTCGAATTGTTGCAATTATTTTAAAATTAAACTTCAATCATAAGCTTCTAACGAAACCGACAAATTTATAAGAGGATATAATGGAAACAAGTTTTCATCGGCAGGCTTATAAATAAATATATTCAGCAAGACAGCCAGAAAGTTAATTATTAAAACGAATAAACTTAATTAATAAATTAACATATTAATAGCTTTGCGTTCACCCCTATATGAGACTATTTGCTTTATAAGAACCACTCAAAACCTTAGATTAAATTAGAATAATCGTCATATATCATTATCAGTAAATATGGGTATACAAAGTGTTCGACGTTTGTCCTTTACTCTGAAATGGATCATTACTTTAAAATTATGAAAATATAAATAGCAAATATTCATCATCATTAGGTCATCAGTCCTAAGACTGGTTAGACGCTAACCTCCAGCTTCTCCTATCTTGTGCTAACCTACGCATTTCGCTAATTGTGCTACAACCTACATCCCTTACTATTTGCGAGCAATAGTCTAGTCTAGGCCTACCACTGCCTTTCTTCACTCCTATTTCTGCCTCCAAAATATCGCGGACTATTCCCCCATGTCTCAGCAAGTGGCCTACCATTCTATCTCTTCTCTTCTTTATGTTTTTCTACATATTTCTTTTCTCGCCGACTTTCTCGAATACTTCATCGTTTCTAACCCTATCAGTCCATGGTATTTTCATCATTCTTCGGTAACACCACATCTCAAAAGCTTCTAATTTCTTCCTACTTGCTTCCCCTACCGTCCAGGTTTCGCAACCGTATAGTGCCGTGCTCCATACATATGTTTTCAAAAATCTCTTCCTTGTTTCTAAGTTTATTACCCCCGAGCATAAAAGTGCTTTCTTTTTGTTAAAAGCTACTCGACCCTGCGCTATTCTTTGATTTATGTCTTTATCGCTTCTTCCATCCCAATTTATTTTACTTCCTAAATATGTGAAGTCTTTAACTTCCTCCAATCTTTCATTATTAATTTGTACTTTCGTTTTTGCTCTGCTCTCGCGCCCTCTGCACACTAACACTTTAGTTTTGTTCTTATTCACCCTCATTCCGTATTCTTCTGTCAACACTGCCTCCATTTCGTTCAATGCTGATTCTAATTCCTCCTTACTAGATGGTAATACTGCTATATCATCCGCGAATCTCAGCATTTTTAGTTTCTGTCCCTGTACTTTAATCCCGAAATCCACTCTATCTTTTACCACATTAATCGCCTCTTCGATGTACAGATTAAAAATTAGTGGTGATAGACATCCTTGTCTTACTCCTTTCCTAATACCTACTTCCCTTTCTTCCCCTTCTACTTCTATAACAGCAGTTTGATCTTTGTATAGATTGTATACTACTCTCCTATCTCTATACTTCATTCCCGCGCTCTTTAGTATCTCGAACATTTTTTCCCATCTTACGTTATCAAAAGCCAAAGCCGTTATCAAAAGCAAATATTGATTCTCAAAAAAATTATAAAGAAATATGGTTTCCATGCTTTATATATTTTAAATACAGAGGTCCTTTGACTACAATATTATCACCAACAATTATTACCACCTTGTTTGTTTATTTAAATTTTATATTTAAAATGTTCTAATTCTAAACCTGAATTTGAAAATCAAATAGGTCTAATGTTCATCAAGGTCTAAATTTCACTAAGAGAAATATATATAACATTACCTTAACATGTATTATATTACCTTATAGTAAAGCTGGACAACAATGTAGTTCAGCATTTACCGATGTAGGATACGAACCATTCTGTATTAGTAAATGTAATTAATGCTCTTTCTTATAATAGAAAAAGAAACTATGTTTAGATATTGATTTCAAAGATAGACTTGCTAAATTAATGTTACTCATCTTACACATCTCATCCAATCCAGAGATGTTTCGGAGGCACAAAGGGTATATCCTGATGGAGAGCTTAAATTGGCGTCCATGGGTATCTCTTGTACCAATTTCGATGAAAGCTACATACCTTAGAAATGGATATTTAACTAAGAAAATATATGGAAAATATAATTCTTCGAACATAAATTTGGTTATAGCTCCTTTATTTGTAAAAGCCAAACATAAAGAAACGACGAGAAAATAAAGGTAACGACTCTCTGCTGATAATATTAAAGAAATTATCTGCCGTGATGGGGAGCTTTAATGGGCGTCAATAAACATCTTATATTCCAACTTTGTTCAAAGCTGCCTTAAAAATAGACTCAACTAAGGGATGTTACTTCTTCAAATCCAAAGTTGATTGAAGCTTGTTTATATTGGCAAAATACAAAGATATGGGAAAGACAAAAAGATGTATGTAAATGGTGAAGGATCTTTCCTTAGCGTGTTTCAGAAATAAGGAATAATACTCTATTTCATCATTCAAGAGGACTTCCAGGTAAGAACTTCCACTAGAAAGGATTATTTGCATCGCAGTAACTATCACTAAGAAAGAAATATACTGCTCCTACTTTCAGTTATTATTGTAAATGCTGCAACAGAAACCATTTTTTTACGTGTCTTTGACATATAACCAAGATAGTTTTTGATATATCGGTGGAATTATATTCAAAAATAAAGGATCTCTGAATTTACTCAAAGACAATATGCAGAATATTACATTTCATTACAATTATAAAAGTATATACTTCGCAAATAGTAAGGATACAGTAATTGCCTATAATTTTTCGTCACATTTCCTACGTCTTTAGGAGATCCTAGTAAAAATTTCTACAGTGGCTTCTCCGGGAGTGAGTACAAAGCTAATCTCCGAATTGAAGTGAGTATAATGTTAGTACTCACATCCGATGAAGTCACTAACAATTATCGTGTTCACAAAAATAAAAGCAGAAGTTTAAATAGAACCCATTTTACCAAGTTCTATAAAGAAATAGCGTTCATCAAGTGGCAACTGAATTCATCGTTAGGGACTTGGGTATGTCGCCTGGTACGTTTTGCAAGTTACAATTGTATTAGCGTTTGCCCTTCTGTAACAACAAATTATCTGCCAGTTCCATAAAGTTACAGTTGGCATTAAATAATGTTTTTATATAGGTGTTTCTGTTTACAGGAACTTTTGTCGATACTTTTAGTTGTCTTGCTTTCTTCAAAAAACCAAGACGAATAAAATATAAATCATACCTAAGGCCAATAAAAAGCAAAATATCTAGGTATTTTTAGGTGTATCATCGTTTGAAATGTTATACCGTTTATTCCTAAACACCTTGTATATGAAAGTATTTATTGTAAGAAGTGCAATAGTTGAATTATAAATCGACTATTATATTAGGTGTTCTGGAATGTTTTCCTCATTTGTTGGTTAAACGTCTCAGAAATGTGCGCGTGCATGTACCATATTTGTTAGACACCACACCTTCGAAATTCAGTTGAAATAGGTCGTTTGATCGGTGAGCAACGTGCCATGTGTGTCAGGAGCTTTTACAAGAACTATCGTTCTCTCATATTAGTTCATCGCCTGTATCAAGAGCACTGCCTTCACAACATTAATCAAGTTCCTTCAGCAAAATTAAATCAAATCGTAAGTCGCCAAATTTGAAGGAAAAAGCGCTAGCATTAATAAAAAGCCAACGGATCGACCCAGAAGAGCAAGAAGTATCGAAAACTTCGAAAGTATCGAGCAAGAAGTATCGAGCGTGTTTGTGCAGCAGTGACACGTAAACCTTTTCATTCAGTACAAAAGCATACAGCCACCTTAAATCTGTCCACGACATCCTGGAAAAAGATTTGAACTTTCCCCCTTACAAGATTCAACACGGCAAGCTTTGAAGGTTGAAGATTATCCAATTCTATCCGCTTTTGGGCATGAATTATTCCAAAACTTTGAAAATTTTGGTAACGTCCTATTCACAGACGATGCTCATTTCCATTTGCATGCAGAAAAAATTTCCGTTACAGGTTTATAGGAAATTTTCGAGACAAACACGAAAATCCCTTACATTCACGATTTTTGGCACCAAAGTTTCAAAATTTTGCTGGATTTAATGAGGACGCGTGATTTCGGCAAGATGGAGCTACGGACCGTACTACAAATTTATTAATGGAAGTCGTTATAGCGGTGTTCCCTAGAAAAATGATTTCTAAGCTGGGGCATTAATAGGCCGCCTAGAAGTCCCGAATTAATACCGCTGGATTTCTTCTTATAGGGTTATTTGAAATCTAAGGAGTACACTGATGCTCCTAGGACATTGCTTAAGTTAAAAACCAAAATACGCAAGGAAACTAAGAGAATTGAACCAGCATTATATAGGCGAGCTATCGCAAATTTTAGGTCACGCCTTAAGGGCTATCAGCCAAAGACAAATCCATGTAAAAAAAATTATACAAATTAACGTTGCAGTGTGTGGCAGAAACTTTTTATGGAAAACAATCTACAATAGGTGTCTAATTGAAATATACTAAAAATACAGGATGCTTTTAATTAGATTTATCTTGAGAGATCGCATCTTGACAAGAATCAAGGCACAACTGACCGGATATTGGAAATTTATTCATCCTATGTTTACCTTCTGAGCTGTGCTACACAAATTAATCCTTCTATTTGTTTACTAATACTTGTTTATACATTAGCATGCATAAACGAACTATAGATTTTAAAATCGGTAGAAAAATTCTTATTCTTATTATAGACTTTTTATTTTTGTCCAGTGAAACACGCAGTGTGCAGCGGCGTGAAGAAAAGCACCTTGACGACGTTATTTTTCATATATAACTTTCCCTACATGGCAAATTTATATCGAAAATTGTGAATGTAAAAAGTCTTTTTAGCAACCTAGTTTTATTCACTCAAAAAGAAGAACACATTCCGGGACACCTGTTATATAACTGAATAACCAAATACAAATTCATGAACAAATTTTACTGAAAGTAATATGTTTATGTTGTAAACTGAAATACTACTCGTCGTCCGTCCACTACGTGATAAATATCTAATAACTCCCGAAATAATCCTTGAATATATTCAAATGCGGCGGACGATTTGAATAAAACTCTTTTTAAACTGCGACGTAAATCCATTAGAGTAAAATATAAAAGTTGAAACAATAGTATCCTGCTTGGAATAGCTCCGTATATAATAATAATGAAGAGCAGCAAGGTGCCGGAATCACAATCAGAATACAATGGCAACAAATCAGTTGTATAACTACTATACATTCATTAAAACTAATATTAATTGGTTGGGATATTAATTAGTTCGAGCGCCGCGGGTATCCTCGCCTTATGGTTAAAGCCGATATGCCCAAGTTTATAAAACAGTAGGTAGTAATCCCAGTTATGTGGTCCATTCGGAATAGGCCCAATGGACGTGTTAAAAACTGAATCGTAAACTATTTCGAATCAATGAAACAGTTGTTGCTTATTCATATACAAGCCAATCACCATAGATTTATTTTTATTGTTCGATTATAAAAGTAATGGTAATATTTTTGTCGCAGCCTCGAAAAGAACATTATTCATGATAATATCATTGAGTGGTGTTATATAAAAGGGAATTTAAAGATCGAGTTGTAACGTAGAAAAAATAGTTGGCTATGGTTTTGTTAGGATCATTTTTTTGTCTCAACGACATACCAGTGAAGTCAGTTTAGAATAGAAATGGATTGAGAAATTGACGATGTAGAAAAGTAGCATTTGGAAAACACACCGACATATCTATATGTATCATCATCATGAGGTCATCAGTCCTAAGACTGGTTGGACGCTAACCTCCAGCTTCCCCTATATGTATGTGTCGAGACAATTTGTTGTCATAACGAGACATATATCTATATGATTGTGTCGAGAATTTTCGTGTATCATCCAGCGGCAAGCAATAGATCTTTCTGTATGTAAATAAAACAAGTTGTATGTGAGATATCCACTCAATTTTTTGGCATTAGATATGGAATATAACGTCGTTCAAAGTCGCGTCAGTCCGCCGCGGCTTTGCTTAGTAGCACGTATTCGGGAGGTCCAATTTTCGATTATTTTGTCGCATAATTGTTTGCGGTTTATTCGCATAGACCTGCAATTTAAGATAGCCCCAAAGGAAGTTTAAAGGCGTTAAATCACACTATCTCGGTGGTCAGTTCACGTTGCCGCCGCGCGATATAACCATGCCCTCAAACCTCTCATACAGAATGTCCATCGTAGCATGCGCTGTGTGGCACGTGGCGCCGGCCTGTTGGAACCACACATCGTCGGTATCCATATCATCCAGTTTAGGCCACAAAAAGTTGCTTATCATCGATCTGTAAAGGCGCGTCCCCACTATGCCGCGGTTTGCCAGTTGGCAAGGCCAATTGATAATGCCAGTGGTAATGTAGACATCACCGTTGGCACCTGCCAACGTCACCAACAAGAATCGCTCGAATGTCGGTCTCCTTCAGAGAAATCCATATCGTGATCTACTTTGAGGACTTGGACGTACCCAAAACCGTCGTTTGCGCCATTTGCGTCGTTTTCATTCACTATGTAGTATAATAACAGCAGTTGATGCAATTAGTAAGTCCTCATCCGTGAACATCGTGGACTAAACTAAATGCCAATACAGATGTGGATATTTACGGTGGCCACTGGCGTTGCCAACTAGCAAACCGCGGCATAGTGGGGACGCGCCTTAACGCTCGCCGTTGACGGTTATGGCAATGCCAGTTTCGTTTTAAAAGAAGTACGGAACGATTATTCCGCCAGACCAAAATCCGCACCAAACAGTGACTGCCTCGGGATGCATTTGGTGCTGGTGTATCTCGTGTGAATTAGTATCATCCCAAATCCAACCATTTTACTTGTTCACGTATCCACTCATCCAAAAATGGGCCTCGTCACTAAAGATGATTTTTTTGGCGAAATTTGGGTAAACTTCCGACTATTCCAGAGCCCAATCAGCGAACACGCGGCGTTGTCTATGATCGTTTACCTTAAGTTCCTGGGTCAGTTGGATTCTATACGGCTGCAGACCCAAGTCCCGACGCAAAATTCGCCAAGTTGAGCTCTCAGAAAAACCAAATTCTTGTGAACGACAAGAAATTGACTGTCTCAGGTTTTACCGTACACCCTCACGCACACCAGCGATATTTTCAGCAGATATTGCGTTTTGGTGACGTATCGGAGTTGGCTGATTATTTATCAAGCCGGTCGACTCGAACTTGGCCATCAAACGTCGAATAGTCGACTCGGCGCGACGGTTGTGGCAAGGATAAAAGTCACGTAATGCACCGAACATTTTTCAAACAGAGCACTGCTTTTGAAAATAAAATTTCATGATTTGCACACGTTGTTGAACGCTATAACCTCCCATGGTGATTTGTCATACACTACTGAACAATTCACTGGTTCAATTTAATATCAAATTGTACGCCGCATTTCGGATAGTGTATAGGGAAAACGATTATTATTAGTAGTATTAATAATTGACGTAATCAGGCGTTATTAAATTACCTTCTGACATGATTTAAACAACCCAATCCAACTCGTTAACATAAAGTTAATATTAGATTGTGCTGATAAAAAACAAGAATCTGTAATTTAAAAACGCATTATGTTTTATGCTTAGTCCCTGCTAATTACCTATCTTCAATAAATCCATTATAAGAATATGAATAAATACAATAAAGTTAAAAAAGCAATGACACGCTTAAAATAAATTGTCATAAAATGAAATTGAGATAAGGCAAACAAGGGGCACTTAATATATGTTAAGATAAGGATAATGGACTTGGTGTCACGCCACATGTATTTTTTCTCTCAATTTGAGAACTGGTAAAGCTGAACATATCTATATGTTAATTGAATAATTAAATATCGCCGGTTAAATAAAATGTTTAATAGATTTTTAATAAATTCCGACTTTTCATTATTTTGAAGATTCTGTTTTAATGTCGTGTCTTAGATATCATTAATTCCTAATATATTTGCGAATAATGATGCCAATTTGATGTTTGTTTGAAATTTATGCTAAATAAAGTACGCACATTTTATCGTCATTGAATACGAGGGTATTCTAAATATTCTGGGAAATATGTAGAAAGGTATTGATGTACTAATCATTTCATCGCTATTTGCCAAATAAAAAACTCTCTTATCTTGCCGATAAACGGAAGAGTTTACCTGAGTCTAGCCATAAAAACAAGCCAAGGTTATGTTTTGAGATTTTTTATTTGGCAAATAGCCATGAAATAAACTGTACGAATGTCTAATACAATATTATAGACACTGTATCACAATCTATCAAAGTTCAAAATTCAAAAACTGAACTACATCACTTAAACTACAACTACTATAGATTATGTTTTATTAGATTTGAAGTGCTCATAAACAATGACATTCTCTTAGATATTCTTTTATTATTTACAGGATTATCTCCTTTTTAATATATAAATCCTACTCAATAAATTAAGTTGTACTCTTCTAAAATTTTCTTCATTCTGCAAATCATGTACAGAATTATAAATCCTGGTCCTGTAGTTATTCTTCATTGTCAATACTCGCAGAGTACATAATGCTCCTCAAATAAAAAATCACATAAATTCAAATCAGGACAACGTGGTCGCCGTATAATGAGAGCCGACCCATCTTGTAGTCCGCTTTCGGGGTACGGGGTTTTCATTTGCATACACAAAATGTGTATGCAAATTAATTTTACAAGACGTACCTTGTAAAATGTGATTCGTCCGTAATTTTTTTTTTTGTGAATAATCTGTGTGATTGATTGATTGCAAGATCAATAGGTAACAATTCCTGAAGTGGCTGAGTGTGAAGAGGATGAACCATTTATGTAGTGATTACTGTGTTCAAGTACTTTTGTAATTTTTGAATCTCGAGTTTCCCTTTCTGTTAATCGGACTCTAGTTTCTTGGTTCTCTTTAACTGTTTCTAGATTATCTTCTTTTACAAACTGTTCAGTGGTGACGAGGCCGCCCGACGTTATGCCTGTTCATTTTACACATACCAGTTTCTCTATGACGTCTTTCAACATTTTTAAAAATCTGATAGTCTGAAGTTCAATAATTTGGATATCTTCAATTATATTCGCAGACTCTACACATCATAATTTCCTTTGCAAAACCCTAACACTAAGAACATTTCTGCTGTTTGGCAAATGATACGTATACGATATATTCATCTTACAACAATTATAACCACTACAACGATACTTAAAGGTTTTAACGACAATAGAACAGAACCCTAAACTAAAAAAAAAGAACCAACGAAACGACCTTCACTATAAACAGAGTTTTTAATTCCCATAGTACAGGGTCTTTCAATAGAGACGCTCGCAATTTGTGCGGTTATAGCGGCCATGTTTTTAGAGCAACATCTGTCAAATTTGTTTGTGAATTGTCCAGTAGCGTATGGCAAATCACCATGGAAGGTGATTTGCCATATAGCGTTCAACAACACGTGTATATAGCGTTCAACAGCGTGTGCAAATCGTCAAATTTTATTTTCAAAATCAGTGCTCCGTTCGAGAAACATTTCTTGCATTACATGATTTTTATCCTCATCACAATCGTCTCGCCGAGTCGACTATTCGACGTTTGGTGGCCAATTTTGAGTTAACCGGTTTGATCAGCCAACAATCGTACGTCACCGCAACGCAAGGTCTGATGAAAACATCGCTGCTGTGCGTGAGAGTGTACGGGAAAACAGGAGGTAGACAATTTTTCGTCGTTCACAAGGACTTGGCCTTTCTGCGACTTCAACTTGGCGAATTTTGCTTCGGACTTGTGTCTGCACCCGTATGAAATCCAAATGACCCAGGAACTTAAGGTAAAAATTACCATAGACAACGCCGTGTGTTCGCTGAATAGGCTGTGGAGTAGTTGAAAATTGACACAAATTTGGCCAAAAAAATCATCTTTAGCGACGAGGCCCATTTTTGAATGAATGTGTATATGAACAAACAAAGTTGTCAGATTTGGGACGATACCAATCCACACGAGATACACCAGCACCAAATGCATCTCGAGAAAGTCACTATTTGATGCGGATTTTGATGTGGCGGAATCATCGGTCCTATTTCTTCTAAAACGAACCTGGCATTGCCATAATCGTCAACGGCGAACTTTATGCTTTTTTTAAAAATTGATCGAGGAAGCCGTTACTCTGTGGTAGTTCATAATTCCGACGCAACTCAATTGCGTCGGAATTATGAATTTTTGTTTGTTTAGTTCCAAGCTATCATCTGTTAACATAATGGCAGTTATTCTTACACCTTGTATATAATCATTAAATACCCCAATCAACAACCTATACTATAAACTCTCTTCAGGCTATGTCTTAAACCGTCTGACATACCATTTGGCTTCCGCAATCGCGTGTTTATTTTCACAATACCAGATAATCCAACTCATCAAATGCTATTAAATGCATCCTAGAATTTCAAATTATCAAAAATGTATCAAGCTGACAGGAAACAACTACCGGGAACCAATTATAACTCCCACTTAGGAAATTATTATATTTTAACTGAAACAGTTTTTTTCTTATCTGACCTCACCTGCAAACTTGACGGGCAGAATTTAACAGGTTGCGCCCCGGTGGAGTTTACCTACCAGAGGAATATCCGCCGTCGCCTAAAGATAATTAAATTTCAATAGAAAAACAGCACCTTCGTCTGAACCACCTGTGCTATTGATAACACAATACGTGTGTATAATCAGTAGTCGACGCTGCACCTGCCTGTAAAACTTAACGCAAAATAATTGATTACATAAAACATTTCTGTGTGAAACTGCCGTGAAACCATAAACAATAAATTTAAAAGTTGACGGTACGGTGAAAATTGCATCAGTTAAAAAAGTAATTATGTTTTTGTTTTTTAAAAGAAGCAATGCATTCCGCGGGGTTATGAGAGGACGAGGATTAATTGCGACAATACTACTACTGTAACGTCCACAAATAAATACTTCGGTTCAGTAGACGACCAATTTGCAGGTAATCACATAGCCGAAGATGAATAAAAACATACAATTTGTAAAATAGAAATCGAATCACCGAATTATGTTCATAAACTAATCTAGTGACCAACAAGTAGATTGGTGACAAAACTGTTTGCGTAATAATGTTGATTGTTTAACTCCATATTCCATGCCTTTCTATTGTGATAATGCTAGAACAAATGTTTGATATCGATCTCCAGTATTTTTCATCTACAATACTTTAAATTCCATCTATTAAATATGTGCAATTAACTCTATCTAACTACCTCATATTACAACTAGTTAAGGATGTAGCTTAATATAAATTATAGTGCAGTGCCAATCCATTATCATTTTTCACAACATATTTATTGATATTTCTAGGAATATAAAAAAAATCGATTAAAATAAATTAAAAATTGAGCTAGACAGTTGTGCAGCCAAAGGTGGGGGTAAAAAAGGGACTAAGCTGGTTCACATGATTTACACCCTTTCTTAAAAGTATTAAAAAAATATGTTTATGCAGAAATGGTGTGGGTGATATGCTGAAGGTCTGTGCCAAATTTGAAATCAATCGGTTGGATAGAACTTGAGATATTATGTCAATTATTGTATTGTAGTATTTAAAGTTTTGAACAAATATTTAAGGTAGCTGCCGCGGTAAAAGTCAAATGATGGTCACTGAAATAGCTTTAAGTCCGTAAATATTTTGAATTTTCAAATTTCCTTTGGAGGACATATTCTTAAAGGTTTGAACTTTAAGAATATGCCAAATTATAAAAAAATCGGTTTCTTCAAAATTCTGGACTACAATACCACCTTAAGTTAGTACTTTGAAATGATATACAGTATTGCAGAACCGAAAAAACAACAATTGAATATTTTTATGAACAGTTTTATATAGGTGGTAACCTAGGCTATTTCTTTTCCAAGGTATTTGCTATCTTTCGTAAAAGCTCACTAACGCTAGTGAGGCAGAAATTAATTATTAAAAAATTAAAACGAATAACAGATATTGGAAAACAATTAATATAAAGCTTGACTATTATCGCTCGGTGTTCAATTACATAAGCTAACAAAGGTTTTGTGATCGGACTTTTTTTTTACTTTTTGGCTTAGTTTCATCAACTACGGAAAAACTGTCTTTCTATTTCCATCACATTGTATTTACATCGTACTCCTTGTATACAGGTCCCTGTAGTACATTTTTAATGTGTGTACGTTTACTCCTGACATCGCGCCTTATTTTTATTTTATTTTAAAAAGGCCTAGAAGTTGTAAGAATACACCAAATATATGTTGTTATAAACTTAACACCTGGTTAAAAAACGTTATTTATGCAAATTTGGTTGTCCGCAAAAAAATCCTTTGTCGCCACTTCATATTAAATTAGGATTAATGAAGCAATAGGTAAAAGCTATAGATAGAAATGGGAATTGTTTTAAGTATGTGTACTTATGTGGCAAATTTCCAGTTCTTTCTGAAGCAAAATTAAAGGAAGGCATCTTCGTAGGACCACAAATAAGAAAAGCGATGCAGTACCAACAGTCTGAAGAAACAATGACAGAAATTGAAAAAGAATCTTGGATATACTTTATAAATGTAAGAGAAATTTGGTTAGGAAATTATAAACATCCACAGTATGAGGAAACACTCAACAAAAAAATACTGGGTAAGTTGAAGCAACTTGGTTGTAATATGAGCATAAAAATTCATTTTTTGCATGCTCATCTGGACTACTTTCCAGAAAATCTTGGCGCTGTTAGTGAGGAGCAAGGTGAAAGGTTCCATCAAGACATGAAGGAGATGGAAAGGAGATACCAGGGTCGATGGGATGTGGCGATAATGGCAGACTACCTCTGGATGCTGAAAAGAGAACATCCAATGAATGACTACAGAAGAAAAACTACAAAATGAAGTTTTTTGTTAAAAAGGGAAACAGTTTAAATGAAAAAAAGAAATTAGGGACTCAAAACTATTTATGTTGTTACTTTTTACTATGTTTTTAGTGTTTATTAAATATAATGCTTATTAAAATGTAATTTTTCCTTTAGTTTTTAATTTATTCTGATTCAGTTGATCAAAAGCCTTACGTTAGGGGCAAAAACCGAAAGTAGATATTAAATCAGCGTAAGTAACTCACTCATAATCACTTGTCAAACCCAAATCAATTTTCGCAATGTCAAAATTTGTAGGCCTGTGTTATTAATCATTTGGTGTTCAAATTATCTGCTATTCACCTCTTGATGATATGTAAGTCGAAATTGAAATTCTTGTAAAATGTTATGTAGGGTTTCAACATTAATTGGTGGTCTTGATCTTGCCATACACAATGAAAGCACTCAGTCACAAAATCTACAATTCCTGTCGTATATCTGGTGAACACATCTGTTTCTTAGTGTAGTTGCGTTAGGGAATTTTCGGTACATATATTTTTCTAGAATCTAGCGTAGTGTGAAGTTCTCCAGTTTATATAACGGAATATCACTTGGTAAGAAGGTTGCCGTGAGGTCATAGAAAAATAGTGTCATCATTATCGTGACTGCTAGACGAGTATGACTTTTCACCTGTATTGTTGCGTTATATATTTAATACACATGTCCGCAAACTCCGGGTCACAATTAATCCAGGTTTGCAGTAATTCTGGTCTGGATTTTTTCTCTTGTGGCATGTTAATTTTCACGTTAACGCACAAATAAAAACAGAAATTCTAAAACACGACGTGATTCTCAGAACCCCGTAAGAAGTCAAAACAGCAATGAAATGAAAACAATCCAATAACAGACGTCTGTGTAACATGTGTTGGCAATATCGTTGCTATAGAAACGGACATCGGCAGCATATCGATTCTTAGTCCGTCTCTGTTGCGGATCGCCGAAATCGACGCTTTAGTGAACCTCAACAGTGATGACGTCGAAGAAATATACCTATACGAAAAATATATGACGTCGTAAAGAGGCTTATACTCCAACCATCTGCAGGTCCCTAAATATTCAAGATTAAACAAATTAAGCCACAACAGCTATTCCCCCGGCTATTTGCCGTCGACGTGCAAATATAGCAAATTACGTGGCGAAATTTGCTGTATATTATTCTAACGTAGAACTAAAATACTGTGAGTTGGATTGCTCGAAAACCATAAGGAAGATGCAAAGCGTCCTCTATCTCAGGATACCGCTAACTGTAAACCGGTTTCGACCTTATCTTGGGTCTCGTCAGTACAGTGTAAGCGAGTATGCCTTTGACAAACGAGGCTTCACATCTTATAGACACCCTTACGTTCTACAGTAATAGATTGTAAAACGTAACCAAGCGCCATCTCTCGGTAGCTGTTGTGGCTTAAGTTGTTTAATATAAGCAAGCAAGCCTCCTTACGATATCTTGTAAAACTTACTATGTGAAAATTTTGCGTTTATAGACGAAAAACATATTTTTATTTAATACCATCCGAATTTGAGGATTTTAAAATGTGTTGTATGATTCTTGAGATCACGTTGAAACCAATTTTTGTGGATTTGGGACGAGGCATATCAAACGAGAACAACTTGTAATACCATCACTAACAGTACGAGCTGCTACCCATAAGATTACAAGGCGAATACAGATATCAAACCGCCTGCCTGTGAGACTGGACGGAGTGAAGGCGACAGACGCGGGCACTTATCCTCGTGCAAAAATTAAAATGTGCCCTTCACCGTCACTTTTTCATAATCAGAAGTGGACCGTCGAATAATTAATACACGTAACGCTGCGGTGGCGTAGTTGCTGCTACCAAAGAATTCCCAGCAATCCGCGGCTAGTTTTTAAGTCCTCCTGCATGAGCGCTTCATTTGCCTGGCCCGTCCGACAGAGGCTCCAGATCGGTAGAGATAAGTCGCCTGATAAGCTGGTCATCTCACGATTTCGAAATTCGTTTTATTTTTCGCTTCGACCTTTGCTTTTTTGGTCAATCCACGCTGTGATGCTTCCACTGATTAAATACTTGTTTGTGTACGGCGTTATTAAGCTATAAGTATGGCGTCGCTGTCTCGACGGAAATAACTCCAGCGCAGGCATTTCCAATTTTTAATGTGTCGGCCTCTATTGTAAGTTATTTATGTATGTGTGTACCCCATATTAATGCCTACACTATAACTATAAAGTCATACAGGATGTTTGATCGAAACCGCGCATTGAGAGTGTTAGGGGCTGTGCTCATTATTTTTTCTGAAAATTTAAACATAAACAATCATTGTCTATATTCAATAATCATATTTTTTAAAGATAATCACCTCTACCGATTACATCAGAAGTCGCTTCCATCACAGCAAATAAACATCAAATAACTTCTAAGAGCTTCCACATTTGGTGTCTACTACATAATTATTTTAAAGGGACTCACTCAACCAAGACTGAACTTTCAACCATTCTTGAGATATTATTTTACTTTTCCGCACTCAACTATACTAGCGGAAAATTACTAATACTAATGCAATCGTGTAAAGAAGAATGGGAAAAAATTTGTTTTCGTTTATTATTCGTTTTTCGGCCTAAAAACCAAAAAAAAATTATATTTGAGAAATTTTGTATGTGTGTGTCATTGTCGTTGTCGTCGGCATTAATATTTCTTGTTAGCACGGTAACTTAACTAAATCGTGTCGGATCGATGGTGCTTTGACTGACTCTGATTGGGGACGTCTCCCAGATGACACCTATTGATTTTGAGATGAATAGGACACATCCCACCCTGTCCATGGATCATGAGAATGTACGATGGTGGACTATTTCAGGATTTTTTTTTGTTAGCACGATATCTCAACTAAATCGTGTCGTATCGATCGGATTTTGAGTGATTCTGATCGGGGACGTCTCTCAGACGACCCCTATTGATCTTAAGGTGGAGAGGACACAACCCACCCTGTCCGTGGGTCATGAGAAAGCACGACGGTGGACTATTTGAGAATTTTTTTGTTAACACGGTAACTCAACCAAATCATGTCGAATCGATCGGGTTTTGACTTATTCTCATCGGGGACGTCTACCAGACGACATCCATTGATTTTGAGGTGGATAGGACACACCCCACCCTGTCCATGGGTTGTGAGAAAGCACGATGGTGGACTATTTGAAAAAAGTAAAACTGTCGCATAAAACACATTTTCTGCATTTATGTATTGGTTTATTTTTTCTCGGCCACTCAATTTCGAGATAGAGATGTTCTACGTGCGGAAAAGTCCATTTTAAGGTTTTAAAACTGTTTATTTTTTTAATTTGGTTTTACATTGTATATATTGTAGCCTCTCAATTATATATTGTAGTCATTTTGGTAATGGAAGGTGCAATATTAGTTAAATTAGACTAATCCTGAATACCTCACACATCAGCATTCTGCATCCACAGATGCAAAAAATGCTGAAATTCAAATATGGTAGTTACAATGTTTTACAAGAATTACAAAAATGATCCATAATATTAGATATTGTGTATGTGAATTAAATGTCTTTACTGTTTTTCAGAATCCTTTTTATTTACATATATTGATTTATGTACAGTTTTCTAGTTTTAAAATCTTCTGGCAAAAAAATATGTATTAAAAGCGAATTTGTAAGCAAAGTAAGCATTGTAAAAAAGATGTTTGCGTCCAAAACGAGATTCGTCGTTTATCAAGGGTGTATTCGAGTTTTCAAAGCCATTTTTCTATTCGCTGTACGATTATTAGTTCCTGAGATACCGATGATCAAAGACAAAAGCATCATTTTTCATTCAACCACTGATATATCAGCAACAGATGGCCGTACAGTCTGTTAAAAAGCAAATTATAGCTAAATAAACAGGTTAACTGGTCTTCGGCTTTCGCAATAACCATAGTTAAGAACATTTTTTTTGTCAAAGGAAAATAGAAATTGAAACTAGAAACTTCAATCTAAAATGGTTTTTTTTTAATCTCGATACGACAATTTTTCATAAAATTAGTCAATAATCAGACTTTCAAAAATTACTGACAATTTTTTGGAATTTTTTTGTTCCCTTAATTTTTTTGAGCAATGTATTTGAAATATAAACATTAGTTCAGGTTTTGTATGTCTATTTAGCCATAACAATCCATGTAAATACCCGGAACATTTTTAATAATAATCATGTTTGGTGTAAATGTAATTACAGAGTACAAAAGTGTCAACTAATGATTATTCTATGAACGGTATATTGCTATGAATTTGCAGAAATTCTATATATTTCGTTTGTTAGCGACGCCTTCTTTTATACATGGCTACATTCAATATTAATTATATGTATTCTTGAATTACTGTAAATTTTGGACTGTAGTTTTTTATTTTTTATTATTCTTGTTATATCTTTGGATTAAGAGTTATGATTCAATACACCGATCACTATTTCACTGATTTGTTGACAATGTGTACACTAAATTACAAACTTATTCTACTGTACAAAAAATTCTGCCTGAATGACTTCACCCAAGATGCGTACATGCACACTGGATATTAAGTTGATTACATTGTCCGCGACATCGTTTTTAATATAACTCCAGAGATAAAATTCTAAAAGAATTATATCGGTTCTGTTAGCAGCTCGAAAAATAGAGTTATCTTTACCAATTCGTTGCTAATAATTGATATATGTGTTGAACACTGAACAGTAAAAATTTAACACTGAGTAACTTATCTTACTATTATGAGCATCGTCTTTCCGCCAGATTCTTTAAAATATTCCATTCAATAGAATACTGTTATTAAACTTGGAAATATCATTTCTGTAATCAATTCATATATTTTTCACTGTTCAGGATTCTATAAAGATGTATAGGTCTTAACACTCTATTTTTCCAAATACCCCACCAAACTTTTATCGATCGTCTTCCTTTTTGAAGCAATCCTTGAATTCATCTGGGAGGTTTGAGAGACTAATAGTGATTATTTCTTTAATCGAAATCTCATTTCATGTCCCGCGTCTCATCTTTTTCTCATAAATGGTAGCCAATTGTAACCCATATTATATAACTTTTATTTAGGTCCAAACTATCAACTGTTAAAATAATAGCAGTTATAATTTTTTCGCCCAGTATACTATAAAGTATTACTTTGGACGTCATAGTACACTATATACTAGTCACTATAACATAGGGTGTCTCATTTGGAACTACAGGATATGATTTGTGAATAAAACTAATAATATATGACAAACTGAGGTTTTTTATTCTTCAACATAAAATGGAGACGATACAGCTACAAATGGAACAGAATATCATTTATATGCCTCGACTCATTACGCTGACAGATGCAGATCTTTCTTTAAAATCCGATGCGTGGTAGCTCTTAGCAGATTCAATTGTTACCGAATTGATGTGTTTGAATACTTCCGTATACTTTCTCTTATTATAGCAATATTTTCATAAGACCGACCACCCAACCCGTCTCTTCAAATTTCTTGATTAAGTTATAAATTCTTAACTCTGTAGGCGCTTCATGTCGTTCCAATTTTGTGCGAATTTTTCTTAATACAACTGTAAATAATCGCTCACTTTCATAAAACATTTATTCACAAACTATTCATTACTGAACTGTTAGTTGCGGCATGTTGACGTCGTATGATTTATAGATGGCAGTCGTTAAATATTGACGCTCTATCTTTGACAGAACACAAGTGGCGCGCAATTCAAATCCTATAGTTCCAACTGAGACACCCTATGTAAGTGAAAGAGATTTCAGAGTAAAAAAAATATGTTTAACAATAACAATGGATAAACATTATTAAAATGGATCAGAATATCTAATATCCACCGATCAATACGTGATGTATAACTTTATTGGAGCGTACAAATAGAAACTTCAGTACGCCAAATTGTAAAAAAAATTGGAGAAACATATACTATTATTTATCTAGACCAAACTTCTCGGGCCAATATTTTATTTTTATTGTTTCTCTAACAACTACGTACCAACATTCCACTATACCACAAAGAAACATTAGAAATAAACAGAAATCTAATTAACTGGCCAATACCAATCGAAAATTGACAAAATATCTACGTATTTCTTCTAGTGGGATCAATCTAACGCACAGAAGTAGGTTGTTTATAACTTCTTGTAAAACATGATAAAAAAGGACAATGAAATTCGATAAAGATAATTCCGTTCTAAATACACGGCCACGGATATACCATATGGTAGTCATCTCTTTAGAGTAATGGCAATACTATCAATATACAGTACACAAAAAAAGATTACCGTTAAAGTAGTTATATTACTTACGTACGTATTAGTACTTTTCTTTCTAGCATAGCTATACAAAACATTGTATAATCGATTTATTGGCTAGTTATTAAAAGTATATGACACTGAACTTTAAATGGATGAGAAAGATGTATAAAAAGATGCTTTATGGTATACAGGTATAAATACAATGTGTCGAAATATAACTGTTCATATTAGAGCGCTTTAGAAACACTTTTGCATATAAGAAATAAAATGCGTTGAAAATTTTGCCGTGCTAATGTCTCTGTACTACTGATATGAAAATTAACACCAGTGGGTGAAATGGGTGCCCCTATATGTACCCCATTTAATGTAGCTTAAATAAAAAAATTTACAGTGCATTTCAGACAGTGTGGTATTTACAATACAAAAATAATAAGTTTTAAGGACTAAGAATAGGTTTAAAAATTTTGGATACACAGAAATCGAAGCCCCTAAAGCCTCAGGCTGCGGAGGAGAAAATTACACATAAAGACAAGGACAAAAACACATATGCTCAGGAACAGATACTAAACTCCCCGCATAGGGACTCGAACCCACGCATATAATGCACCCCAATACTGGGCCCAATTCGCCACCTCAGTGCGAATGACATTGTCATAACCATCTGTGTAGAAGAATACGATAGGCCACCCATCCATCTAATGGTGACAAAACAGTGTGCTGCACTTTTATAGCTTTGCCGTCAGACAACTTAAATTCGTCGGTTTTCAATATAAAACAATAATATATTTTTTTGCATTCAAGCTTAAAAGTAATTTTAAAAGAAAAAATATATTTGCTACACGTTTTGTATGGTATTCAGCAAACAACACAATTATCACTTTATCAGTCATCGGACCTTCTTTTCCAACAGTGTTATGAAAATATATGTTTAACGGTATTTAACAGTTTAAAAAAATTAAAACGAATTACTAACTATTTTCTTTGAAGCTATGGGAAACATGAGCTTAATTATCGAAAATATACAGCGTGGTAATAAAATTGTGATGATAAAAAAATATCTATTAAATGATTTTTTAAACTGTGAAACATGTCCACCAATATTTTTTATAATAAATATTTTTTAAAAATATATTTATACTGATTTAAAAATTATTTAATTTTGAGTTTAATCGACTTTATAGCCAATATATCGTTTTAAATATATTGACTTATGTACAAATCTTATTTACCTATTTCAGAATTTGTGTTGGAGCTGAAGTCTTCATAGTGTTTTTTAAACTTCAACCCCCTCTACTTTTTAACAAAAATTTATTCTTTATTCCTATATTAGTTTTCTATTTACCGTTTATGACAAGATATTAATCTTAAAATTGTAAAATATGATTACATTGTAAAATAAAAATGTTTTGCAAGGTATCTCGGATCAGAGATCTGGTAGACATTTTGACTAAGATATGAAACTACGACCGATATAAAAATTCCTTCTTTATCGTAAAATTCTCTAAAACTGTTCATGGAGAGATCGGGTCTCCGTTAAAAGTTATTGTGAAAATAACCATTAAAACCATGTTGAAACATTAAAACAATTAATTTTCATTAAAACGATTAATTTTCATATCGTTCACACAAGAACATCGTGTCGACAATATGTAATAATTTATTATAGCAAAGGTTAAACATATCGATATTTATAACCATTAAGTAAAATGTTTTACAATGCAACAAATAGTTAACAAACGCAATATATACTTCTAAACAATTAAACAAATCGCACGAATTAATAACAACATAAAAAAGATATACGTTTCACATCGAGCAAACAACTTTTTGCGTACTCATTAATTAGTGGATGAAATTAAAAACGCTATTCATACAATTTGTATGCCCTGTTGAGAAGTTATGAAAGTCTTGTTACTGCCTGGCAATTATTGAGAACACAACGAGTTATTCTGCCTATTCTTTCTTGTGTTCTGGCACCATGGGCGGGACCGGAGGGGTTTCCAATTCAAAAACAATTGTCCGACACGAAATGGGTTTTACGCTTTGTTTCCTTCCCTTGCCTTTCCTTTCGAATTGATGGTTTATTATTTGCTGCTGACTTAATTCCTTATATATCTCTCAGACCGTTTAACATTATAAAGCTAATCCAATATGATAAATTTATCTTCTTTCAATCAATCAAATTACGTTATATACAGTGACGACTTTTTTATGGATTTCACATTTTTAACCATCAACGCAAAACAGTTGTATTTGGAAAATGGTTTCAAGAAATTTAATTCCGGAAACCAAGAAGTCAGCTCCATTACTGATTACTGGAATTAAGTGTTTTAGATATCGGTAAAATAAATATGTTTCGCGTATTTTATCGAGATTAAAAACTTTTCTATTGCATTAATTCAATTATCTAATCAAAAATAATGTAACTAAAAATGATAGGATATAGACGTGACTGATCAAGAGTTACCTTCTTCTATACACATAAATTTGAGTTTATTGAAGAATTACATAAAAGCCATGGATAAAAATGGGGAAGGATTTTTATATTTCAAAATTAAGAGATGCCAAAGAAAGGGAAAAATTAATTAAGGTCTTAAAATTATGTTATCAAATTCTAATTGGGACTGTTCCAAATCTTTTTAAAACTTATAAAGACTGAGGCTGCTGAATGTCATTAAAAATATATTTTCCGCATTCAATCTTTACCTATTATGATATTTCCCGAACTATAAAATTTAATTTCCGCTTCTTTCTGAACTAATCTTTTTTCAGCAAGATTGCCCGTATGTCCTGTATAGAATATATTAATTTTGCTTTTCCCGAATTGCTCCTAACATATCTTTGCTAATTTCAAAAACATATGCCTATACCTCGTAGAAACCTATTCGAAAGATTTAACGAATTTAAAAAGGATGTGAAACATTTGAACGCATTACGCGTTGGAATAAAGGGTCTTTTCAATATAAACGCTCTAATTTTGTTATGGATCATCAAATTTTATTTTCAAAATCAGAGTGCTCCGTTCGAGAAACATTCCGCTCGTTCCATGATTTTTATCCTCGCCATTTTAACCTCCTGATTTTAACCGTCCGCCGAGTCGACTATTCGACGTTTGGTGGCCAAATTCGAGTCAACCGGTTTGATAAATAATCAGCCAATACCCGTACGTCACCGAAACGCAAGATCTACCGAAAACATCACTGCTGTGCGTATACGGGAAAACCCGAGGCAACTTCAACTTGGAGAATTTTGCTTCGGGACTTGGGTTTGCACCCGTATAAAGTTCAACTGACCCAGGAACTTAAGGTAAACGACCATAGACAACGCCGTCTGTTCGCTGATCGATAAGCAACTTCTTGTGGCCTAAACTGAATGATATGGGTGTCGACGATATGTGGTTCCAACAGGACGGCGCTACGTGCCACACAGCGCATACCACGATTTACATTCTGCACGAGCGATTTGAAGGCATGGTTATCTCGCGCAGCCGCGACCTGAACTGGTCACCGAGGGCTCCTACCATTTTCTATCAAAACTATTGTTTTTACTATTTTAAAAAATAAAAAATTATGAAAAAATCAGTCGTAAAATGCCTTTTTTTCCGACAGCCATTTTGCGAAAAAAAATTATAACGAGATATTCCGGCCGGCTATAATGACATTCTTACTAATTAATAATCCTTTTTTAAATTTTGTTTCAGATAACCAGAAGGGTATCAATCGTCTCAACAGCACATTCCTTTTTTTATTCCCAACTTTACCAGCTAATAACTTATTTAATTTTCATTTTTCTTTTCAAAAATTGTTTGTATATTTTCAAGATATCAAAAAATATGTTGTAAAAAAATTAATGGTAAAAATATTTTTTTGGTTTTTTGTTTTTATCGAGCTCGACAAAACGCCCAAAATTTATGCCACGAGACCAGAATACCCCCATAAGGGAGTATTCTAGTCTAGAATATTGAAGAAACCAATTTTTTTGCATATTTTCAACGTGTATAACATTAAGAATATATCCTCCAAAGAAATTTTCAAAATTCCAATTATTTACGGAGTTACAACTTAAATGACTTTGTCCATGAAAATCCCGCTCTAAATGACGAAGTATTGAAAGTAATAAAGCCGATATATGAAAGTTTGTCTTCAGAAAGCTTATTACATCGATGTTTGGCTTAAAAACCCAAAATAATAATGAAGCGTTGAATTCATTGATCTGGACTTTTGCACCAAAACATATACATGCAGAAACGCGGACAATTGAAATTGCAAATTAATAGCTGTGTGCATTTTCAATTAAGACGTTTTACCGATTTTTAAAATTTTGAACGTCATGGGATACACCATTGGTCCTGAAGCCCATGCGTTCGCTATCTGACGGGACGAAACTCGTATTGAACGCTCTGGACTACGAGCTTCTGATACTTCCAAGGAAGCTAGAACTGCTCGTCTAACAGAAATAAGTTCGGAAAATTTACATTTTGAAGTAGAAGAAGCCCCACTGTATGGATCAAGAATCGCCGATTAATGAAATGTAAGTATAACGCACCATTATGACTTAAAAACTGCCTGAAACTTTGCTCAAATTTTTAGACGCGTCTTTCTCGAAACTACTTGTTTCAACACGTTTGACATGATATCTCAAGCTCTAATGAACCGATTTACTTGAAATTTGAACCTTCGAACCTTCTCCATATAACCCTCTATTAATAACCCTCTAAGTAAAACAAGAATTTTTACTATTTTTAAGAAATTAAAAACTGAAAAAATAAAGGTAAAAATTACTTTTTTTTTAAACAGTCGCCATTTTGCAAGAAAATGTTTTTTCTTTTTCTCTGAGATAGGGGTTATAATGACATTCTTACTAATTAACTACTTACTATCTTACTAACGACATTCTTACTAATACTTTTTTTCCTTCTTTTTTTTTTTTGTTTCAAAGGACTAGAAGGGTTAGAATCGTGTCAACCAGGACGCACCCTTTTCTTTTACCCCCAGTTTACCAGCCTGTAACTTTTTTAATTAAGTATTTTTTTTTTTTTTTTTTTTTTGTATAATATTACAATATCAATAAATATCTGATAAAAAATGAATCCGATCCGATAGGACTTGCACCTTGACAAAGTTCTAGTGCAAACTGGAACGGGTGGGTCGGCTTGCGCGTTTTAATGATTTAAGGAGCCGTACCATAGGTTTAACCATAGTGGGAGGGTCCTTATTGAAAAACCAGACTAAGACAAGTCCCTGAAGGAGGGCAGCAGCTCTTTCAGTAGTCATAGTGGCAGAAACCGTGGGGGTTGGTATGGTGCTATGACACACACGACTGCGATGTGGAAGGCAAGAGGAAACCACCACATTATAATCCTCAGAACAGCTAGCAGAAAGCTTATCCCAAATTAACAATGGCGTCTCCTGGGGCAAAAAACTCCGGAGGTAAAATAGTCCTCCGTTTGGATCTCCGGGTGAGGACTGTTCCGGGAGACGTGATCGAGTGCAATAATAGTAAGAAGTGTAGCATTTCACGAGTCGGAGCGTGGAATGTCAGAAGCATGAGACAGGCAGGGAAGCTAGAAAATCTGAAGATAGAAATGGATAGGGTAGGATTAGATATAGTAGGTATAAGTGAGACGCGCTGGCCGGAAGTAGGAGATTTTTGGAGCGGTGACTATAGGGTAATACACACAGGATCGGTAAATGGAAACGCGGGAGTAGGGATCGTTATGTGGAAGAACGCAGGACAGTGTGTAGATAGCTACCTACAATACAGCGAGAGAGTAATGATGGTTAGGTTAGATTCGAAGCCAGTGGAAACAGTAATAGTGGATAGGAAACAGTATACATGCCTACTTCTAGCCACAGTGAGGAAGAGTTAGAAGCCGTTTATTCGGACATAGAGCAGGTAATAGGATTTGTGAAGGGTCATGAAAATTTAATAATAGTAGGAGATTTTAACGCAGTCGTAGGTGAGGGGAAAGAAGGAGAATTTGTAGGTCCTTATGAATTAGGAAACAGAAACGAGAGAGGTAGCAGACTGATAGAATTCTGCGAGAAGCACAAGATGGTAGTCGCGAACACATTGTTCAAGAATCACGTTAGGAGGCGGTACACATGGAAAATGCCAGGAGGGATAGACAGGTATCAGATAGACTACATTCTGGTTAGGAAGAGATTTAGAAATCAAGTAAAAGACTGTAAGAGTTATCCAGGAGCAGATGTAGACAGCGACCACAACTTGGTAGTCATGAAAGCTAGATTAAAGTTCAAAAATCTGAAAACCCGGAAGGATAAGAAACGTATAAATGTAGATATTTTGAGGGATCAGAATATGAAAGATAAGTTCCAGGAGAAAACAGATCAATTAATAAATAAAACGAGTAAGGACGAAATCAAGAACGCAGAAACTGAGTGGGAGGGTATCAAGAATAGTCTAGCTTCCGCGGCTACGGACGTTTTAGGACACGATAAAAGGGAAGCTAGGAAGCCCTGGATAACGGACGAAATCTTAAACTTAATGCAAAAGAGACGAGGCTACAAAAACAGACGAGACGAAGAAGGACTGAAAACTTATCAATACAGCTTGTCAATAAAGTGGGAAATCATTAGAAAATGTAGAAAAGCGAAAGAACAATGGATAGAGGATAAATGCAAAGAAGTAGAAGATAAGTTGCAAGTAGGTAAGACCGATGAGGCTTACAAAATAATTAAGAGGAACTTCAGGGATATAGGAACAATAAGTAGAAACGTTAGGAGTCAATCGGGGGACATACTGATAGGAAGAGAGGAGAAATCGGATAAATGGAAGCAGTACTTAAGAAATTTATACGAGGGTCAGGAATTAGGAGAGATATTAGAGGAAGAACCTAGCATCGATAGGGAAGATGTAGGAAAACCTATATTGAGAGAGGAATTTGAAATAGCACTAAGGGGGCTAAAGAATAATAGAGCGCCGGGTGCAGATAAAATACAGGCGGAAATTTTGAAATTGCGGGACAGAAAGTAGTAAATAGGATGTTTGAACTAGTAAAATACATATACGAAACGGACGAGATGCCGGAGGATTATAAGAGGAACATTATCGTTACTATACCGAAAAAGAGAGGAGCCGACAAATGCGAGAACTTTAGAACGATTAGCCTAACTTCCCATGCGTCAAAAATCTTAACTAGAATAGTGCAGAAGAGGATGGAAAATAGAGCGGAGGAAGTACTAGGAGAAGACCAATTCGGGTTTAGGCGAAATAGGGGAACTCGCAAAGCTATTCTGGCGCTAAGAGTAATGTTAGAGAAAACAATAGAAAAAGGAAAGAACGCTTATATAGGATTTGTAGATTTATAAAAAGCTTTTGATAACGTAAGATGGGAAAAAATGTTCGAGATACTAAAGAGCGCGGGAATGAAGTATAGAGATAGGAGAGTAGTACACAATCTATACACAGAGCAAACTGCTGTTATAGAAGTAGAGGGGGAAAAAAGGGAAGTAGGTATTAGGAAAGGAGTAAGACAAGCATGTACGCGAGGAGGATCGCGACTAATTTTTAATCTGTACATCGAAGAGGCGATTAATGTGGTAAAAGATAGAGTGGATTTAGGGATTAAAGTACAGGGACAGAAACTAAAAATGCTGAGATTCGCGGATGATATAGCAGTATTAGCATCTAATAAAGAGGAATTAGAATCAGCATTGAACGAAATGGAGGCAGTGTTGACAGAGGAATACGGAATGAGGGTGAATAAAAACAAAACTAAAGTGTTAGTGTGCAGAGGGCGCGAGAGCAGAGCAAAAATGAAAGTACAAATTAATAATGAAAGATTGGAGGAAGTTAAAGACTTCACTTATTTAGGAAGTAAAATAAATTGGGATGGAAGAAGTGATAAAGATATAAAACAAAGAATAGCGCAGGGTCGAGTAGCTTTTAACAAAAAGAAAGCACTTTTATGCTCGGGGGTAATAAACTTAGAAACAAGGAAGAGATTTTTGAAAACATATGCATGGAGCACGGCACTATACGGCTGCGAAACCTGGACGGTAGGGGAGGCAAGTAGGAAGAAATTAGAAGCTTTTGAGATGTGGTGTTACCGAAGAATGATGCAAATACCATGGACTGATAGGGTTAGAAACGAAGAAGTATTGGAGAAAGTCGGCGAGAAAAGAAGTATGTGGAAAAACTTAAAGAAGAGAAGAGATAGAATGGTAGGCCACTTGCTGAGACATGGGGGAATAGTCCGCGATATTTTGGAGGCAGAAATAGGAGTGAAGAAAGGCAGAGGTAAGCCTAGATTAGACTACTGCTCGCAAATAGTAAGGGATGTAGGTTGTAGCACTATTAGAGAAATGCGTAGGTTAGCACAAGGTAGGAGAAGCTGGAGGTTAGCGTCCAACCAGTCCTAGGACTGATGACCTAATGATGATGATGATGATGAAAAAATGAATATTAAAAATGTTCATTGTTTTTTTTTTTTATCGAGCTCAACAAAACGCCCAAAATTGATTCCTCTAGACCAGAATATCCCCTTAATACCACAATCGCGCACGCCACTGAATGCGAATGCATAGAGGAGGGACGTTACCGTGACCGGCTTACCACTTGCCAAATTCTTTCGGCGAATGGATGCAACATGCAACTTATTTGGCCGGGGCACAAGAGCCGCGCAACCGGCAATTACGCTGAAGTTTTGATTTAGGTTCTCGAATTTGTTCGGGTACCTGTTCCCCCCAATCATTTTAGTCTAACTGGTCTGGTTAACAATGAGCGCTAATTTGTTTGAACTAGCGGAATTTTCTGCGGCTGCTCACGCACGCCACAGCAAATAAGCTCGCCCTGTCTGCCCATAAAATAATACTCCTTAATTGCCAATACGAATAATATGTCGATTAAGTAACAGTATCAAAAAATAGTAATAAAAAAGTATTGAGAGTAACAGAAAAGTAACATGATTTTTGTTTTCAAGATGCTATTTAGGATTCAATTCAACTGGCTGAATCACGATATTAATTCTGGTTGGCTCTACGAAAACAACAGCGTTGAAAATAATTATACACGTATGCGATAGACCTAAGAAATGTGTATATATATTACTACGGGAGGTGGAACCGCCAAAATACTCTATTGTGAATCTTAGATAACAGATAACTCACATTCCTTAATAATCAAAGGTTGCAAAGTTTACTGTTGACAAATATACAGGATGATTTTGTAAAGGCTAACGCCTCTGTATCTCTTTTAATAATAACTAATATTCGTAGGCTGTATGTAGGGTTGCCACCTTTTATTTGAGCAATTAAAGTATATTGGTTGTTAAATGTAGGAAAAAAGTACATTGTATCAAAATAGAGTAGTATATATTTTACTTTATTATTTTATTTAATTTAAGTATATTTTTTATTACAGTGGAACTTCGACAATTCGGACACCCCGTAAACCGGACACTCCAGTCAATCGGACACCCGTTATAGTTCGGACACTTTCAGATTTTTATCTCTGTTATCCGGAGCTCAATTGGTGTCAAAT
This sequence comes from Rosalia funebris, assembly GCA_037954035.1. NCBI lineage: Eukaryota > Metazoa > Arthropoda > Insecta > Coleoptera > Cerambycidae > Rosalia > Rosalia funebris. Next base: position 12,676,438 of record JAZFAV010000018.1, read on the forward strand.
ATGAAGATGATATTTCACTGGCCGATCGAATAAAAAAACCTCTACTTGAAGAAGCTACGAAAATGGATGACTTGAAAAAAAAATTAAGAGTTATAGATCCGAAAAGTGAACTGACTGATGAAAAAATTACAAACTGGGCGACAGGAGGGGACGAAGTAGCTGCTGATAATGCTGGCGACAAAGAAATAACTGAAGTGGTACAATCGAACACAAATGATGAAGAGGAAGAGGATGTTATTGAAAATCCGACAAATATCAAACATTCAGAAGCAGTACAGTGTTTTTCGAAATGTGTGCAATAGGCGGAGGAAAATAAATTGAATTATCAATAAGTCCTTTTAATAAAAGAAAAAAGAAAAAATCACAACGCGAACATTACTCAAAAAAAATGTGACTTTTTGACTTGATTTTGACTTTTTGACATATTCCTTTTCACCAGTTTCATTCGTACAAGTATATGTACATATGTGTGTCCGTACAGTTAGAATATGTCGATTTGTAAAACATTTGAGTTAATATTGGAATAAATAAACTTGACTTCAATGTTAATCAAGAGTGTTCATCGAACTTCGGTTGTCCGGACAATTCACCAATCCGGACGAATACCTAAACTATATCTGTCCGGATTACCGAAGTTCTACTGTACTTTTAGTAATATTCAACAAATAATTGTCACTGTTAAACGGCTTCGCAGCATCTTTACAGTCTATATTTAAGTTTAGATAAATAAATAATTCATTTTTCATCAAATTCAGAGACGCTTTCTTTCTTTCGTCCCGCCACTTAATATTCATCACAGAGGAAACTCTCCCCGTGAATGCTGAAGTGGCGGGAACCGCCAATAGAAATGAAATTAATTTGTAGAAATTTGTAAAATCGCCATACGTCTCATTAAATATTTGTTGCCATTTTTGTGTAGTGAATAATTCTGCAAAAACTTCAGAGCTATATATTTGATAATGGATAAATACTGGATACTCGAAAAATTCAAAGTACATACCATTAAATTCAAACTATGTATAATACGGATAGACAGAATGGAGATTTATTAAATATAAAAGCAAAAATGTCATAATTTTTTTCTCAAATTTATGACCTTCTTAGCGTCCTTTGGAATACCACAAGGCTAAAATCTGGTGCTATTATTCTTTATCTTATTTATTAATGATTTTTCCTTAATACTTTGATCGCATCATTTTTTTACCGCTGACTTAAAACAATTTTTAAATATAACCTGCTTAGGCCATCGCTTGATGTTGCAAAAAGTAATCGGCCTTATTGTATCGTGGTGTTCGGAGAATAAATTTGGTTTCACCGAGACCCAAATTTTCCTCATTTTTGTATTGAAGTCCAATCATATTTTAACGATACTTTCCGTGGCAGATGGGTAGGGCAATGAAAACAACTAGAATAGCCACCACTTTCACCTGATTTGATCCCCTTGGATTTCTATTTATGGAGTTACCTAAAGTCGCGGGTTCATTTTAATTAAAAAGGTAAACAATTTAAAACCACGAATTCGAATCAATATGGAAAATATTAAGATGGAAATTATTAAACGTTCAACATGATGTGTTTCTATTTGTCAAGTTATTAATGGAGCATTTTGGATTGACTTTAAATTTAATATAAAAATTAAAGTCGTACTTTTATTTTTCTCAAAAAGCATTCTCTAAAAGAAACCCCCAATATGGGGTACCATTACACTCGGAAAACTAAGGAATTTATTTTTGTTAAGAAAAGAGAAATTGTAATACAAAAAAGACTATGATGGCGCCACAGCTCAAACACAAGATTCTGAAAAAAACATTTCTTTTACGTCAAGTAAGTTTTTTTAATAAGATTGATGTTACAATATTTCAACAACTAATTTATTAAGAATTATATTATAAACAGTGTGCGAAACATCATAACCACACTATATAAACAACAGCAGCTTCATTGTTTAAACATTAAAAAGTAACAGGTAACTAATTTTTTTCTAAAACGATTATAGAAAAATCTAATTATTGCAAGAATTACTTACTTTTTAGCGAAACAATAACTCAAGGTGCTGCTTGTCAAGAATAGCAAAAAGTGTGAGGTTCTCAATGTTGCGTCGAAGAAAGAGTGAAACGCACATTCATACATACTCGATATTCACTCTGGAAAGATTTCAATGCGACTGAGCAAAGACCAGGCTATTACTGTGCACCTCGTGGGCGGTCCGATATCGCAGTTTTGAGACTTCTTCCTATTCTTGACAAGCTGTAAACATATTAAGCTATCGATATACGCGATACGGACTACGAAAAATGAATTGTATGTCTAGATCGCCAAAGATAACCCTATTGGATTATTTTGTATGGAGATAGCTGACGATGATACCATGCAATAATACGCAAAATTTAGAACAGTTTTCATAAGTAAAAGCGTAATAAAAAATGTAGATTCTATATCACAACTACATATTAAAACAAAATTGAAATATAAAATGGAAATATTTTATACCAAAAAAAATTAAAAAAGAGACAATAAGAATATCAATATCAGAACAAGGTATGTACCATATGATAAGAAAATAATGAAATCCTTTCGATACATTCCCTGAGATATAGGAAAGACTAAATTAATTTTTAATTATGTTTTTGGTTTATAAAGGGCGTGTTCGTTCTGAAACTAAGAACATAATTACTCGTATCTCCAAAATCTGATGTACTATTCTGCTTTTTGTACATCTGAACTGTAGGTCGCAGTGCCAGGGGGCGACCGCTCCCTTTACTCCTCCCCACCGAGCGACCATGTACCCATTATATGACTATTTATAATCCGCAGTAATGAGACATTTCCAAGAGTTTCTTATTACTGTATTTTTAACGGCTGAAAGCATTAACGGTAACAGAAAAAATCTCCTACCTGTTAGATGATTCCCGGTAAACTCGAAGTCGTCGTCCTGGTCCCAGTGTTTCAATGACAGATTTGAGAGCGGTGTGGCGTTGGCGAACTCCAGATTGGCGAAGTGCCAGTCTAAAATCTGACGGTCTTTTGAGGATAGGTAGACATCGCTGAAAGATACAATAGGGAATCGTTATACGTATGCTGCCTTTTTATAAGTATCTTTAAATAAGTGCAATGCATAAGATGTTGCGTAAGTTTATTAGCTTATTAGGAAAATCACCTAACTTTGTTATACCAGGTATGTAAATATGAAACCGAAATTGCCCATAGATGGCCTAGCTGTTAATGTAGTTACCGTCATACCGCGTCATTGGCGCCAATTTCTTGTTTTGCCATCTGATTTTTTACGTTTTTATCTCACAACAATACAAGTTTCATACAACAACATCGTTTTTAATAGTGTTGATTTTCTGTTACCATTTGAAGAAAACTGCTGCAGAATCGCATCGAATGCTTGTCGAAGCCTACGGTGAGCATCCTCTTGGTAAATCACAGTGCTTTGAGTGGTTTAAAAAATTCAAGTGGCAATATTGACGTGAGAACCGAAGAAAGTGGAAGACCATCGAAAAAGTTTGAAGATAGTTAATTGTAAGGCATTATTCAATGAGAATGACGCTCAAACGCAACAAAAACTGGCAACTTAATTAAATGTGACACGAGAAGCCGTCTCCATACGTTTGAAGCCATGGGATATGTCCAAAAGACGGGAAAATGAGTTCCACATAAACTGAATGAAAGACAGCAAGAAAACCGAAAAACCATTTGCGAAATGCTGCTCGCCAGGTATAAAAGAAAGTCATTTCTCCATAGAGTTGTGACTGGCGATGAAAAGTGGATTTATTTCGAGAATCCTAAGCGTAAAAGATCATGGGTAACTCCAGGCGAACCATCGACATCGACTGCAAGGCCAAATCGCTATGAACGGAAGACAATGCTCTGTGTTTGGTGGGATCAGAAAGGAGTGATATATTATAAGCTGCTAAAACTTGGCCAAACCGTTAATACTAAACGTTACCGACCATAAATGAGCGATTTAGATCATGCTATGCGTGAAGAACAACCAGAATATCAAAAAAGCAACACAAAGTGATTTTGCTTCATGATAATGCGCTATCACATACAGTAAAACCAGTGAAGGAAACGATTGAGACGTTTAGTTGGGAAATATTTCGCTTGCGGCTTACTCACCAGACTTGGCTTCGTCCGATTACTAATTATTTACATCAATGGGACACGCACTTGCTGAGCAGGGCTTCACTTCTTACGAAAATGTATGAAAATGACTCGATGACTGGTTTGCCTCAAAAGAGCAAGACTTTTTTTGGCATAGAATCCACAAATTGTCAGAGAGATGGGGAAAATAGCTAGCAATGGGTAATACTTCGAGTAAAATATTTTTTTTATCATTTTCATACAATAAACGTGAATTTTCTATACAAAAAAATCCTGTTTCATATCTACATACCTGGTACACTATGGTCCATAAGTAACAAATTCATTTTTCACGTGGCTTCGAATTTTTAATAATATGGTATAACGTGTCAGTGTTTAATACTAAAATGCGATTATTTGAACAGAATGTAATTACATGCTATTTTTTCACCCCCTTACATTTAAAAATGTTATCTCTAAGGGGATTATCTCAGGTTACCCCTTTAAAATGTTTCAACGGAATGCGGCTGTATATAATAATGAACTTTAAAATGTCAATCAAGTATGTTTTAAAAAGTAAATTAAGTATGTTCTGGAGCCAAGCAACCTTTAACTTTTTTTTTTGCAATACCTGTACGTGTATTATATACAATATTTTCATAAAATACTGAATAAATTCGATGAAAACTCAAGGAATAACTTTTAAGAAAAGTTATCTTACTCTCGCGACTTATTAAATTTTATTTTTAGTTGTCCGTTTTTTTAAATATAATTAATACATGCAGGGTGATTCGTGTAGGAGGGCCAACGGGGTACAATTTGAACATCTAATTTAATTGATCTTTTAAATAATTATTGCCATTAAATTTAGTATTTAAATTGCAAAATCGGCTTTTCCTTTTAATTTGTTTTACCCAACTATACTTACTCTAATGCAATTATTACTGTAGCGTAGGTAAAAGTATGTACTCTCTCACACTCCATTTCAAACAAAATATATCAATGACATCATACCTCCTACACAAATCATACTGTACGTATTCCTTGCATTTTCAAAAATGCGAAACGAAAAATAAAAGTTGATGGATTGTACAGTTTTGCCCTAAAGTTTTTTCTTGAATTTTTAAAAAATTTATTCATTATGTAACGAAAGCACTGCATATCATGTTTCTCAAATCTCTTTTTGTCAAAGTAACAAAATCTTCCAAAAATAGAATTAAAACAAGTTACGGCCAAGGTTGATTTATGATCCTGTTACTTTTTATTGGCCCTGTGATTATATAATCATGTTTGGGGTGTAAAATATCTCGTGACAATCAAAATTTAAAATACTAAAAAATATATAACATAAAAAAACTAATTTCATATTATGAAGTGAAAAATTTTTCAATATAAAAGGGCCCCGGATAAAATCTCTTTGAGTACGACCCTGGCGTCGAAAATTAATTTAAAAATGTACGCATAAAATTTACTGCTAATTACATAACACGTATTTCTGGAATTTTAACTACTATTAATACTATTCGTTTTTATATTTATTAATACATTTATTACTGTAATAGAATATCCATACAATCCATTACAAATTTTAGAAACACGTATGTATCTAAAGAAATTAGTTATTTTGGTTTACTCTCACTGATTTTTATAAATATATTAAGGCATGTATATTTTTAAAACTAGGAATTCCAGCGTTTTAGAGAAATTATTACTAGATTTATATCGAAATATCTCTCCCAAGAAAATGCTGATTACGGTACTGCTTTCATATTTCTTGGCGCCGTGTGACCGTGAGTACAGCTATAGTGCATAAATGGTTGCCTGATTGTGAGGTCAATATTATAAATAAAAATATAATTTTGTGAAATTCAAAAGGACTATAATACTTAGATCACTTTACACATATCTACATAATATGAGGATGACGAAAAGACAATGCATACAGGGACGACCATAAAGATTGCATCGAATAGAAAAATATATTTGTATTTTTTATATAAATTTTTGGCCCAATTCATGTATAAATGACAAATAAACGTGTATTAAATATCCTAAGCGATTTATTTTAAGTCATATTTGGAAAACGTATTTTTTTCAAATAATCAATATCAAAAATTCGTTACTTTTAATCAGTATCTTTATTTCTCCATATTATACTATATTCATCTATTTACATTGTATCTAAATATATGGCAATATTTAATATTAAGGTACAGCCTACCAGTTTAATATAAAAAAATGGAAGTTGGAAAAAAAAATTGGTGCAATACACCAATAATTATTAAAGACAAACAGATGTTATAATGTAAACAGATATTATAATGTAATTATAGTTATCTTGTTGAGTACTTTGAACAAAATATGTGATAAGACAAATTTTCTTATAAACACAATTATTAAAAATCTATTTAATGACACAAACTTTTTCAATAATTTATATGATATCAATTTATTAATCTACAACAAAAAATAATTATTTATTTTTTTTACTTTTTAGGTAACCTGATTTTCTTTAAGCATCAAATAAAAGCTTAAAAAACCTTGAAAATTACTCAAAAAAAAATGCTATCCATTCCCTGATATATACCTTTTTATTATGATTGCATTAAATTCCAATGCATCACCTCTCCTTACGCCCTTAAGACTCATTTTACAATAGGACATTTCACTTTGGAAAGGCCACAGAATTACCCGATCTCAATCCTTTTGAAATAATATAATTTTCCAAAGTAGCTGAAAGAACCTTATAGATTATAAATATTGTAATTGTATTATCAGTTTTAATAATCTAATAATATTAATCATTTCTTTAATAATACCTTGGTCTCGAATTTTCCAGCTCCTGCAACTTCCCTTCGATCTCCTTCGCCTGCTCCTGCAACTGATCCCATTCGTTTGCGAGAGTATTTAGGTCTTTTATACCACTACGGTAGGCGAATTCCTCTTGAATATCGCGTTTCTCTATAGTAGCCATTTCCTTCACTTTGCCATGGATCTCCTCCATTTGCTCTCTGACGTTTATGAGCATGTTTTGGTTGGTCTTCAGTTTCTCTTGCAGAGCAATGACAGACTTCAGGTGCAGGATTTGTTTTTCTTTAACGTGCTTCTCCTAAAAATATATATGAGATATAACGATGTCTTGCAATCTTCTTACAGTTTCTTGTTTTTGAGGTCTTCACAAAAATTCTATTTTCAACTTTTAAATATAAATTTATAACGCGTTTATGAGTCTAGGGAAAATAATTACCTTTTTAAATTGAATGTGAAGTAAAATGATTTTAATGCATTTTTAATAAATCAATTAAATTAGAAGTTAGAACATAATTTGTGTTTTCTCTTTATTTTCTCTGATTAAGTGAACAAAAACCTTTTTTAATTGAAATAAAGTTCATATAGTTAATAAAAAACTAACATATCAAGTAAGTAAAGAAATTATGATATATGAAATATATTTTTTTAAATATATATTTTTATTCTAGAAATACAATACTCAAGGGATATTAAAAACAGCAATACTGAAAGAGTATTTCTGTGTTTCTAAAGAAATACAAAAATACTGAAGTAAGGAATATTAAACACTGTCTGTTATTTATTTTTATAGGTTTCTACATACTATCATTTATTCACTACATAAACAATTCAATTTAAGCTGTCTGTTTAATATCATATATATATATATATATATATATATATATATATATATATATATATATATATATATATATATATATATATATATATATATATATATATATATATATATATATATATATATATATATATATATATATATATTTTCATTAATAAAACTAACACATAATATTTACCGCCATCAACCTCAAAATAAAATGACTATAGTACTGTTTTTAGTTTTATTTTGTATTATAAATTGTTATAGATTGAACTGCTAAAATACTCAAAGTAATAAAAAAGTGTATTTATTAAAACAAAAAATTTCTCTATAATAAATGTTAATGTTCTCATTCTCTATGGTTATTGTAACTATAATATACAAATTCAATGTTTCTCTTTAGACAAAATATTTTTTTAATTTAATTAATAATTTTGATGTGACCATTTTATGAAAACATATGTGTATAACAGATGTATATAACATATGTATGTGAAAACATGAAATATATGTATTTAAATGTATTTACCTCCAATCATTTATAATTTGCAAATAAAAATCAAGATAAAGACCTCAAGTAGTTTTTTTTTTCAATAAAGGCAGAATTTTCTGTAACTCTCGATTTATGATTGTGGGCAATGTGTATATATGTCTTATATCCACAAAGTATTCAGGTACAAAAAGACTGGACATTTTTTTAAAACCATTATCACAGAAGCTGGAGATTTGATATTGATGGACACCTTAATGTATTATGTCAAAAAAAGGGAATATTATTTAAATTAAAATAAGCATCAAAAAATAGTAAATTATTCAAATATGCAATTATTTTATTTAGTTAAATTAACATAAAAAGGAAATACAATTTTAATATTAGAACATTGAACTTTGCTTGCTAAATCTAAATCTAAATTATAAGGAAATTACAAAAAAGTTGAGGGAACCCAATTAAGGTCAGGCATTTTAGCAGTACTGCAAATAATGCAGTTTTGAGGAAAAGTGAGGAAATGGGTAGGGAGACTAGATGGAAAAGAGCGAGTGCTCGAGGCACTTAGGCAGTTTGTTAGCAGCAGAGTGGTTAAAAAGACATATCTTCCTAGCCATGAAATAAAAAGTTCAGTTGTTAATTATGTAATTGTAATTTATTTGTTTGCAGTTTTAGGAAGTTGGGAATCTTTTCTTTTTAAATCCTTTGTTCATATTTTAATGTCATGTTATGGATAATTTATTTTAATAAATGTTATATATTTTTTAACTTGTCTTTTGACTACCCTTTACTACACCCCTAGCATATGTATACGATCTGGCAGAAAGGCCAACTGAACTTTTTCTTTCATGGCTAGGGAGATATGTCTTTTTAAGCACTCTTCTGCTAACTAACTAGTTAGTTAGTTAGCAGAAGAGTGCTTAAAAAGAGTGCTTAGTATGCGAGTGTTCGAGGCACTTAGGCAGTTGCCTAAGTGCCTCGAACACTCGCATCTTTTCCATCTAGTCTCCCTACCCATCTCCTCACTTTTCTTCAAAACTGCAATTTGCAGTATTGCTAAAATCCCTGACCTTAATTGGGTTCCCTCCACTTAGTTAGTTAGCAGAAGAGTACTTAAAAAGAGTGCTTAGTATGCGAGTGTTCGAGGCACTTAGGCAGTTGCCTAAGTGCCTCGAACACTCGCATCTTTTCCATCTAGTCTCCCTACCCATCTCCTCACTTTTCTTCAAAACTGCAATTTGCAGTATTGCTAAAATCCCTGACCTTAATTGGGTTCCCTCCACTTATTTGTAATTTCCTTATAATTTAGATTAGCAAGCAAAGTTCAATGTTCTAATATTAAAATTGTATTTCCTTTTTATATTAATTTAACTAAATAAAATAATTGGATATTTCAATAATTTACTATTTTTTAATGCTTATTTTAATTTAAATAATATTCCCTTTTTTGACAATATTTTACCACAAAGGTAAATCTAACTCAAATTGAATAAGTCATTGACAAGAAAGTATGTTTTATGGACTACACTTTAGCCCATTCAGTATATTGTAATAGATTATTTCAAAATCATTTTCAAATGCAAGGAAAATACTATAGAAAACTGATTTGTATTTTCAAATATGGAACTAATTATTTGTTATTAGAAATTTGAAGGAATGAAGATTACTCTAGAAGTTACTGAAATAAATATACTCCACATATAAGTTATATAGGAATAAAACCAGTAAATATATATATTATATTTTTGTATTATTTTTTATGTTTAAAAATGTAACTGTTTAGTAAATGTAACTATTTTGTCAGTATTTTTAAATTGTCATGATATCTATAATTGTATACCGGGTGTAACAGGATCATGCTATGCCCCCCTTTTCTCCTTTAGTTTTGAAGATGATTTATTGAAATTTGGGATATCCTATACACATAATAAGCGGCACTTTTTGACATACAATTGATTTTTCTTTCACTTCCGGTTTCGCCGGAAGTGACACTAACTTTCGATTTTCAAATGGAATACCCTATATATTATTGCATTTTTGAATTCTGCATAATTTTATGAATCCAACGATACCAAATAAGTGACATCTCAAAAGTCAACATTTTTTATAATCTAATTTTTAATTCTCCATTTAAGTGTTCCATGACGGTTCTGATTTATTCTAAATGACCCGTGTAATGCTACAAAAATCGAAATCCCGTGTAAAATACTAAATTACGTGATTTATGAACAAATAAAGTTCACCAAGATTGTTTTTGGGGCAAAACTCAATTTTCTTAAAATGGAACCATATTGGTACCGTGGTACCATTTATTAGTACTGTTAATAAGGAATTTATTCATATGTCGTATTAAAATGTGCAATAAATACAAACAAAATTACAGCTAAAAGAAAATAAGAAAATATTAAAAAATTATTTAGCTATAATTTTGTTTATATTTATTGCACATTTTAATACGACATATGAATAAATTCCTTATTAACAGTACTAATATGTGGTACCACGGTACCAATATGGTTCCATTTGAAAAAATTGAGTATTGCCCGAAAAACAATTTTGATGAATTTTATTTATTCATAAATCACGTGATTTAGTCTTTTTGACGGGATTTCGATTTTTGTAGCATTGCACGGGTCATTTACAATAAATCGGAGCCGTCGTGGCACACTTAAATGGAAAACTAAAAATTAGATTATAAAAAATGTTGACTTTTGAAATGTCACTTATTTGGTACCGTTGGATGCATAAAATTATGCAGAATTCAAAAATGTAATAATATACAGGGTATTCCATTTAAAAATCGAAAGTTAATGTCACTTCCGGCGAAACCGGAAGTGAAAGAAAAATCAATTGTATGTCAAAAAGTGCCGCTTATTATGTGTATAGGATATCCCAAATTTCAATCAATTATCTTCAAAACTAAAGGAGAAAAGGGGGGCATACCATGATCCTGTTACACCCGGTATATTTAAGACAGTTTGTTAAACTACTTGTAAGCAAATTTAACTCAACATTACACTAAAATAACGACGACAAACATTTCAATTTTACAAACTATACAATACAGCTACATCACTTATCTTTTACAAATAATGTTCATACAATTATTATAAAAAGCTGTTTCTTACTTGTAATTTGATCACCCACTCTAATGCCTGACCTAAGCTGACAGGCTTATTCCCAGCATAATTAAAGTCGAGTTGATGTGATAAATATGAGGTGGCTTCCAGGAGGCGATTAAATTCGCGTTCAACCATTTCATCTTTATCCTTATCTACTGTGACGCCAGTAGATTGATACAGAGGGCATTTCTGGCGTATTCGGTGTAATTCCATGTCTATTTGTTTACTGAGAGTCGTAACGGGATTGCCACCCAGTCCTGTGACGACCATGGCACCCAAATCGGCTATGTAATTCCCTAAAAACAAAAAATACATGTCAGAACTTTTATCACTTTATTTTAATATAAAATTTTTAAATAATATAATGAAATACTTAAAATAATACACTAAATTGTAGAAATACTCCGACTTAAATACCATACCATTAATACAGAATAAGTTTAATTTGAATACGGCAAAGACAAATTAAAATTCATTATTAGCTGTACCTTTTCTGAAAGTAGCAATTCTCCCTCCAACTCGGTCTCTAGCTTCCAGAACGATAACTTCCAACCCAAACTGTTGCAACTGTTGGGCTGCTGCTAGTCCGGCAATACCTGCTCCTATTACAATCACTTTACCATATTTTTGAGCTGGTATAGGTTTCAGCCTCTTAAAAATCCCATAGTTAATAAATCCATTTCTCTCTAGAAAGGCATGGACACGTTTTAAAAGGTGTATGTCACTATTATAAGGTGCCTCCATGTTATCGATGGCGTGCTCTAATATTAGCTGTTGCTTTGGATTTTCCAGCCACATTTGCAAAATTCGGTTACGAATGTTTAGATAAACTTTGACGGTTTGTAGGGCAGCATTGGCAATGTCCGGAAAGCATGCTGCTTCTGTAGACGTCATTTTATCGAAAGGCATTCTACTCTGGAAGGCGGCTCCTTCTAAACCAGAAAATAAATCTTTAATCACAGGATCGTCCAGTTCTGATTCGGGATCTTCTTTCTTCTTTTCGTCTTCCTTTTTAACATCCTCCCTTTTCGATTCTTTCTTCGACGTCTTAGAACTGCTCGTTCCAGGATTTAGTTTCTTTTCGCTTTGAGGATTTTTTTGTTTCTCTGTATTTTCAGACAAATTACCCTCTTCTGTGGTACTTAGTTTCTCTTCCATTTCCTTACATTCAATCTACAAATTTTAATTTCAAAGTTAACCTCACTTTTATTATCTGAAGATATAAGAATGCCTTATTTCTTGTAACAAAAAATAACGAGAAAATGCTCACCTTTACTTTCTTTCTACGACTCATTTGTGCTGACTTGTAGGTTACTTCCTTAAGTAAAATTCAGAAACTGATGATCTGTCCTGTGAAGATTTGAAATGGTTTGTTTGTTTACACACTTTAAGACAATTCCCGGCTCGTGCTCCACTGCACTATATAAGATGCTGGTATTAAATGTAAATGGCTAATAAAGTAAAAAGATAGCATCAGTTATAAGAGCAAGAAAGACGGAATATTCTCGCTGTTATGCAACACAAAATACTCCTCTATTTCATATAATGCATAAGTCTGTGGAACAAATCCATAAACATGACCGACATGTTCCAGTTAGGGCAAATAACTAGAACATCTATTTTGCCAAATAATTCATTTATACAATAAAGAAAACGGCGCTTATGCATTTCGATATGATTCAAATTAAATTTGTAATAAAGAATTAGTCAAAGAATTTGCACTCTGGTACATAATGTTTTATAAAATATTAGAGTGAATGCAAAAAGTTAACACAAGTGCAATGCAAATTGAAATGCATTGTCTAAAAATGAACAAATGTATTAAATAAATTATAAAATTGTTATATATCACTACAAAAACAAACGAGACGAGGAAGGACTGAAAACTTAAAAGTCGATAAAGTGAGAAATCATTAGAAAATGTAGAAAAGCGAAAGAACAATGGATAGAGGATAAATCCATTAGAAATAAAGTAGAAGATAAGCTCCAAGTAGGTAAGACCGATGAGGCTTACAAAATAATTAAGAGGAACTTCAGGGATATAGGACCAATAAGTAGAAACGTTAGGAGTCAATCGGGGGACATACTGATCGGAAGAGAGGAGAAAGCGGATAGATGGAAGCAGTACTTAGGAAATTTATACGAGGGTCAGGAATTAGGAGAGATATTAGAGGAAGAATCTAGCATCGATAGGGAAGATGTAGGAAAACCTATATTGAGAGAGGAATTCGAAATAGCACTAAGGGGGCTAAAGAACAATAAAGCGCCGGGTGTAGATAAAATACAGGCGGAAATTTTGAAATGTGCGGGACAGAAACTAGTAGATAGGATGTTCGAACTGGTAAAATACATATATGAAACGGGCGAGATGCCGGAGGATTATAAGGGGAACTATCGTTACTATACCGAAAAAGAGAGGAGCCGACAAATGCGAGAACTTTAGAACGATTAGTGCAGAAGAGGATGGAAAATAGAGCGGAGGAAATACTAGAAGAAGACCAATTCGGGTTTAGGCGAAATAGGGGACTCGCGAAGCTATTCTGGCGCTAAGAGTAATGTTAGAGAAAACAATAGAAAATGGAAAGAACGCTTATATAGGATTTGTAGATTTAGAAAAAGCTTTTGATAATGCAAGATGTTCGAGATACTAAAGAGCGCGGGAATGAAGTATAGAGATAGGAGTGTAGTACACAATCTATACAAAGAGCAAACTGCTGTTATAGAAGTAGAAAGGGAAAGAAGGGAAGTAGGTATTAGGAAAGGAGTAAGACAAGGATGTACGCTATCACCACTAATTTTTAATCTGTACATCGAAGAGGCGATTAATGTCGTAAAAGAGAGAGTGGATTTCGGGATTAAAGTACAGGGACAGAAACTAAAAATGCTAAGATTCGCGGATGATGTAGCAGTATTAGCATCTAGTAAAGAGGAAGTGGAATCAGCGTTGCACGAAATGGAGACAGTGTTGACAAAGGAATACGGAATGAGGGTGAATAAAAACAAAACTAAAGTGTTAGTGTGCAGAGGGCGTGAGAGCAGAGTAAAAACGAAAGTACAAATTATTAATGAAAGATTGGAGGAAGTTAAAGACATCACTTATTTAGGAAGTAAATTAAATTGGGATGGAAGAAGCGATAAATATTTAAAGCAGAGAATAGCGCAGGGTCGAGTAGCTTTTAATAAAAAGAAAGCACTTTTATGCTCGGGGGTAATAAATTTAGAAACAAGGAAGAGATTTTTGAAAACGTATGTATGGAGCACGGCACTATACGGTTGCGAAACCTGGACGGTAGGGGAAGCAAGTAGGAAGAAATTAGAAGCTTTTGAGATGTGGTGTTACCGAAGAATGATGAAAATACCGTGGACTGATAGGGTTAGAAACGAAGAAGTATTAGAGAAAGTCGGCGAGAAAAGAAGTATGTGGAGAAACATAAAGAAGAGAAGAGATAGAATGGTAGGCCACTTGCTGAGACATGGGGGAATAGTCCGCGATATTTTGGAGGCAGAAATAGTAGTGAAGAAAGGCAAAGGTAGGCCTAGATTAGACTACTTCTCGCAGATAGTAAGGGATGTAGGTTGTAGCACAATTAGCGAAATGCGTAGGTTAGCACAAGATAGGAGAAGCTGGAGGTTAGCGTCCAACCAGTCTTAGGACTGATGACCTCATGATGATGATGATGATATCACTACTAACACAATATTGTTGTTTGTTGAAATAGTTACTTGTTTATTACAATGATGTACCGTTGAATTGTAGAAACAATTTGGTCTTTTACGTTCTCCTATTTCATTATTCTTTTTTTTTTTTTTTAGTTTGAAGTAAAAGATTTTTGTATAATGGATAATAATAGTTTTAGTAACATTTTTAGTACAACACAAAATAAAAGAAATACGGCGATATGAAGAAAAGATTCATTTTCTCATTTTTTATACCAATATTCTTCTATAATAAAATAAATAAATAAATTTTGCTATTATTGTCATATTACACTATATAGTGTAAATTTATAATATGCAATAAATTCAAAATATCTTTGACAAAAAATTAAAAGTAAAATTTCCTTAAAAATATTGAGAGACTAATTGTAAATTATAGTCTGATTTTGAGTGAAATTATAATGACATTGCCAGATAAGTAGGTACATATGTACTTGCCATTGCTATTTTCTTTAAATACTATCTTGCGTTTCTTTTAACCTATTCTGGAGATATTTTTGAAATATCATATATGCAATTAACTACTACTGTGTGACACGAAAGGTCTTATTAGGGCTCATAGCTGCATTGAATTGTAGAGAACCAGAATGTCCCTTTTGCCTTATAATTTAAAGATGATGAATCGAACTTTAAAGCCAGACATGTTTATTATTAAGTAGATGGAATTATTCAGTGCATTGTTTTCTTAGATGTGATAAAAGATATGCAATTATCAACACAATTGAACAACAATTGAATTACAATTACAATTGTTTGTTTTTGGAAGATCGATGATGATATAAATACTCTTATATGTGAAGTTTATGACACTTTTACCAGGTTAAATGAAAAAAAAAACATAAAAGATAGATAGAAACGTAAAAGTTTTTTATTACATAAAAGATAGAAATCTATTCATATTTTTGTGTGTGTACTAATTCAATAATAAAAAAATTACAGGATGTTTCTATTAAAAAAGGCATCTCTCTTGTATAGTACTTACATGAATCGTCCAACATATTTAATATTTTGTTCAGAAAACGTATCTTTTCTCACATATACACCTCTAAAATAAGACCCACATATACACCTCTAAAATAAGAAAAATAATTTTATTCCGTGAGTAAGCTTTCCACATTTATATCTGAATATATAGAAACTTTTACAGCTTGTCAAGAATTGGAACAAGTGCCAAAACTGCAATATCGGACTGCCCACGAGGTACGCAGTAAATAACCTGGTCTTTACTCAGTCGCATTGAGACATTTGCAGAGTATGGGCGTTTTCTCATTTAGCGACATCGACACCGACACCGGTGAGTGAGAAAGAGTGGCATATCAGCGAGTGAGAAAGCTTCCCATTTGATTTACATGAGATGTCGTTGTCGTGTCGGCTAGTGTGAAAACGCCCTATGAATATCGAGTATGTATGTATGAATGTACAGAAAGTTCAATTTGGCTGCGCGAAAGTGCATGCTTTCCCCTTCGAATTATGTTTCACTCTTTCTTCTATGCAGCATTGACAATCTCACATTTTTCCTATTGTTGACAAGCTTATGCTAAGTCAAATAAAAAACATATTTTTAATACTGTTTTTATTACATAAGTAATACAATCCTCTAGGTATTTTTATGTATGTAATAATTCAGTAATAAAAATATATACAGTATATTCCTTAAAAAAAAAAATGAATGTATCTTGTAATGTACGTACATAAATCATCCGGTGTATTTAATGTTTTGTTCATAAGACGTATATTTTAAATAAAAAATCGACCTATGCGAGCATTTCACGTACATATCTCTAGAATAATACCAAAAATAATCTTATTCCATAAGTAAGGTTTCCCTGTATATAAAGGGATAACATAAATACTTCACTTTTAGCGTACACAACGCCTCCTTCTTCTTTTATTATAGGTCTCACCGCCATTCTTTCATAAAAAAAGTTACTGATGTGATTTTACATAACATCTTTTAAATAGAAAATCATTCGAGAGTACGTTTTGAAATAACCAATCTAGTAATATTCCGTAAATTCTGCCTATTTACAAAAACGTTTTTCGTTTTGTACTTTGCTTGAAGATATTTAGTTGCATTCACAATGAGATCAAACTGTTTTTATGCGATTAGATATATACCATTAAGAAATAATGTAATGATACATCTCAATCGACTTTGCCATGAAATATACTCGTAGGCAATAATTAATAAATGAGTTTTGGTCTCCTTGTGGGGCTACCATAATTAACTCAAAAATTGTACAATTTTGCCTATATTTCAGATAAACGTGTCAGGGAAGACTCTCATTACTTTCTTTCTTGATGGTACACACTAGGCAATTATTTATTTTCTGGTAGCTTTTATCTTGGAAATAATTTTCAAATAGATGTTGTCTCCACATAAATTATATACAGCATGCTCTTGCATCATTTGGGCTACTCTATTATTGTTTACAATTAAATATTGATACGAGAAATGATAAATTGAGAGCTGTAGTCGAACATGGCACATAATGACAGACATGTGGCGTTCTTGTGATACAGTATTGTCCACGGACGAATGCTTTCTAATTTATAAGTCAGTCGTCTGTCGTCGCTCAAAAATATTCAATTCATGTTGATATGTAACTTTACAAACTATTACACTAGACAATAAAAACAAATAAGTATATGTGTTTGTGTCTTAAGGTTAACGTAGGATATTTACGAGTACTATTAAAATAATGGGAAAATCTAAATCTAACTTTGACGGTTCCGCGTTAGACGATATATTGATTCAACTTGGTGATTTTGGAAGATATCAAATGATGGTTTTTAGTTTGGTGTGTCTGGCGATCATATTTAATTCCGCAGTCGCTGTAGATTACATCTTCAGGGCCATCAACTTGGACTATAGGTAGGCAGCATTTTATTATTATCTCGTTTTTCTTAAGTATATGGGGTTTAGTATAATAACTATAGTCTTATATAGAATATAGAAGATAGAAAAAAATTATTATAAGACACTTACGTCCATTTCGAGACCAAGGGCACAATTAACCCCAATATGAATTCATTATTGTCTATATTTCAAGGGAGAGTACCAAAAGTGTCATTACATTCACTCTCGATAATATCTCGTGCAAATATGCGGTTTATCATTGAACTATTAATGTTCAAATTAATTAAAATAAAATCATATTATATGTGAAAAACATTTTATTTTTCCAATGTATCTACATGTAATTGATGTACGACTGATTTGGCTTTTATGTAAAGAAGAATATAATGTTTAGTGCTTTCGTAAAGTAATTAATAAATTCATTAAATACTCAAGGAATATTTTTTGAGAAACATTCTAAGGCCTGTCGAATTATACTTTTACTTGTTCGTCTTTTAAAATATAAATAATACATACAGGATGATTCGTGTAGGGGGTACGACGTCATCGATATTTTTAATGCCAACCCCTTTTTTTATTACGGAATGTGAAAGAACAAAGTTTTTACATACGCTACGGTAATAATTACATTAACTTGATCGTAGGTTAGGTAAAAGTAATAAAAATTTGTGGAGGATTGCGGAACAGGGACAGGGAGGATTGCGTCCCCTCGCGAGAACGTTCCACTCTCAGGGGTTATATTGATATCACACCTGCAGAACATGATACCAATGAACCCCTGCTACCCCTGGTTGACCCTCCCTGAGAAAGTGGACATACAAGTTCGAAGGTTTGACCTGATCGTTTAATTTCGTCTAGTGGTAGGAACCTTGCTACGTTGTATTTTTAATTCTTACTCGCCAGGTTCTTTATACAAAGTTTGGTATTACTTATTTTAATTTTCTTATTTATGATCTGCCCTGATTAATTTAATTTAGGATATTACTTATCTGAATTTAAGTCTGATTTACTTTATTTTATTTAATACTGGCAGCAGGCAATGAAAAGGTAACTCAGATTAAACTTTAATTTACATTTATTGTCCAATCATGGACATGTGGAAATAATATTCTTGACAAACCACAGAACTGTTATTTGTAACGGAAAATTCCGTTTATTTTAAATAATGGCTAGTGTACCCACTACAACTCTGCAGTACGCCAAGAGGAGCTCCTCTCGTCTACAATATATGAGTTTCCCCACCGGGGAGAAATTAGAAAACCTAAGCCCAATCACGAACTCGCTGTTAGCAAACGGCTAGTTACCGTAGGGTGTGTCCAATATCACCTCAGTAAACGTATTATAGGTGAGACTGTCTCTAGTAATGGCTTTGTGTCACGTACTCTCT
The DNA here is from genome assembly GCA_037954035.1 of Rosalia funebris. Lineage (NCBI taxonomy): Eukaryota > Metazoa > Arthropoda > Insecta > Coleoptera > Cerambycidae > Rosalia > Rosalia funebris. The sequence continues at coordinate 12,695,731 of JAZFAV010000018.1, forward strand.
CGCTCTGAGATACCCATGTAGAGACAACTAGCCCGATGTGAAGTTTTACCCTTCTGTAGTAGACAAAGGACGCACCCTAGGATGATAGGCACTAATATCATTATCACTTTAAACCATAGGTAAACATCACCGATGATATGAAACCACCGAACGAAGTTCACCTGTAGTAACTGCTAATACAATTTTAAGAGTTGTGGTCGACCCTAGATATATCAATGCCTCCCGTATGGAGACGCTCACACCTGTTGTACATAATACAGTAAATTATGAACAGAGGGTTGTTAGCTTCTCAAGAACATCGTGGTACAGATTAATTCGTATTTACGTAAAATATGGAAGGTTGTGGAAACGATTGTGCAATTTCAAAATTCTAAATTTAATGACAATAATTATTTAAGAAATAAACTAAACTATGTCAAAATTTTCAAAAATGTTCAAATTCTTTTTGAACATAGTCAATAACTTCGGGATATATACGTTGTATTTCGTGACGAACTCGTGTTCTAAATTGTCGGAGCTAGTAACGTATACTTTGTTTTTTTAGTATCCCCACAAGTAATCTAGGGGTGTCAAAACTGAATAATAAAGTTACTACTCAATAAATACTTCAAACACACTGATCTTGCCAAAACTATTTAACGAAGTACGATTTCAAGATTCTATCTGACAGTAATAAAAAAATATATAGGTCGTTATAACTACTATCAGACATCCAGTGCACAATTTGAATATTTCATTTAATTAATTCTTTAAGTAATCATTACTGTTAAATTTTGAAATGGCAAAATCGTTTTTCTTATCTATCCTATACTCACGATACAATTATTATCGTATAATATGTAAAAAATGTGCTTTTTCATATTCCATTATAAAAAAGAAGTTTGCTATTAGAAAGAAGATATCGACAACGTCATACATCCTACACGAATCACCCTGTATGTATTAAGTATAATTTATAATATGTGCAATTAAAAATACGATTTTACGGCTTCGAGAAATTATCTTAAAAGTTATTTCTTGACTTTTGAATGCATGTCGATATACATGGTATCCAGTAAATCATGAATCGGATTAATACCCACAATAAAAAGTATATTTATTTCCTATGCAGTTTGCGAATTTTAAGGGGAATCCTAAGACCAAATTCAAAAAGCTTCGCCAAAGTGGGGATTCTTGATTAACTTTTTTTTTGTAATGTTTAATATTAAGAATTGGTTGACCATGAACGTCATAAGCAGACGCAGATTTTTCTAAATGTAACTTATCAGTATTCTTATTTATAACACCAAATACATAGACCATAAAATATTTAAGATTATTCATCTTTTAATAACGTGATATCATTTTACTCATGTTTCATAACCTTGGTGATAACCCACGATGATAATAAAAAGTGTAATATGTATACCTTACACGTGGTCTTACTTTGAACCAAGGGACGAGGTCTAATATTATTATTTTTTCTCTATATGGTGTGTGTTCATACCTTTCTATGTGTTGTGTATTCTGCAAATGAACTTTATACCACATATTCCAGAACTATGGACCAATACAAATTAGGTGGGAATGATTTTCATACTATACAAGGTCCTTCAAACCATTGGTCTTAAATTTGTAATGTTATACACAATTCTGTTAGTTATTTTAGTTTTAAATTGTAGCAAAGTAGTATGAAACCAATGTTAACCAATGGCATTAAATAATATTAGTGTAACTTGTCTACCAAGTTTCATAATGAGTTTAAAAAGAACGATTTCAAGAAAAAAAGTAACTTAATTAAAAAGCAAGAATAAAATGTTTTCTAGAACAATTTAATACTTCTTTGTTGTTCTGTTTAATGTAATTAAGAAATTATTGTTCATTATGTAATTATTATTAATTGTTTTATATAATTTTGAAGTCGGTGCCAAGTAAACCATAAAAGGAATATATACCTTGCTACTATAACAACGAGTTTACATTTAAAATTGCCGAGGGTCGGCATTCTCATTATTAATATTGTATGGCACCGACTTCAAAATTATATAAAACAGTTAATAATAATTACATAATAAACAATAACTTCTCAATTACATTAAACGGAACAACAAATAAGTATTAAATTATTGTAGAAAACATTTATTTCTTGGTTTTTAGTTAAGTTACTTTTTTTCGTTTTCTTGAACTTATTATTTTGCAATTTTAAATGATGGATAGACATACTGAGGGTACTTTGGAAATGAGAAAACGACGGCTACTTGAATAAGGAGTTCCGTTGTGTGTCTTCAAAGTCCAAGGTCCAATACCAATGGAAATAAGATGGGACCACCTTGGAACTATACCGACCCTAACACAAAAAGAATAATTAAAGTCGGTTTGTACATAAATATGAAAGTTATATCCGAACAGATGTACAGACGAATTGAGAACCTCCGCCTTTTTTTAAAATCGATTAAAGACCAGGAGACAAATTTTCCATAGACATCAAAAGATTACACATTAGAATTGTAGAAATGGAGAAGTCGCTGGGCACTTGATGAAACATTTTTGACTAATAAGTGAAAGAGAACACTTTGTAGATTTCAAGAAAAACCTTTTTGTGAAAAATACTGTTTTCTTCCATTTACTGATTATACTTTATTTTACCAACCATGTAGTGATTTTGAATCATCTCGTAATGATGCCAACGTGGATCGCGTCTGTGTTCATGGAAAATATGTTTCCACGAATGTACGAAATATATTTTTTACGTCATCGAAAGTTTCAGCCCCTTTTTAGTTTAAAATTTCAGTAGAGCGATCATTAATAAATTAAGTTCAAACTTGTTGTGCTCTATTTATCGGTATATCTATTTGCAGCACCTTTGTTAATACTTCCACCGTTGCATCACTTATCTATAGTAATATTTCATTATCATTATTAATATCTTCAATGCCAACTGATTCTTTGCAGATGCATGGTTCCACGTTGTGACAAAGATTTTCAACAATATGAACCATCGTGGTTAATAGATGCAGTGCCTTATACCCAAGATGTACCTCAAAAATGTAATATGTATAAATACGTTAGCAATAGCACTGGTGCTGTCACTAGCAACTGCTTTCCATACGATTTCAACCGATCTAGTATAGAAAAATGCACCTCTTTTGTCTATAGAACTACTGAAAAAAGTATACTACAAGAGGTAAATAAGCTTCTTGACTTCTAAAATGTCGATTGTTAAATATATATGTATTTCAAGTAAAAATCTTAATTTGTTGGTTTTACATTGTTATAGGTTTCTAATTCAAAAATTCATATATTAAATTAACCTTGTATAACATGTGACCTTGAATAATCTCTTAAAATGCACGTTTATCATAGGTTAATATTATTTTGATCCTTATTAAATAGTTAATAACTGAGATATAAATACTTTTATATACATCTTTCCGTGTTGTTGAAGCATTTTTCATATATGAAGTGTCCCAATTAAAACTATAGAATTTGATATGCGCGCCATTTGTGTTCTGTCAAAGATAAAACGTCAATATTTAATGACTATCATCTAAAGACCATTCGACGTCAATATGCCACGATTAACAATTCGACAAGGAATAGTTTGTGTACAGCTGTTTTATGAAAGTAAGCGATCATTTACAGTTGCATTAAAAAGAATCGCACAAAATTAGGACATAATAAACCTCAAAGAAAAATTTCCAGTGGTGTTAAGTGACTTGACTTTGCATGCCAATTAATGTCAGCATTCCGTGATCCAACATGATCTGAAAATCTGGTATGCCACAGTTATGGTTGCACGTTCTATATGACATGTTGCAGCCTTTGGCTGAAACCACATGCTGTTCAAATCGAAATCATTAATTTGGTGGAAAAATAAATTGTTTAACATGTCATGATAGCGTTCCACATTTATTATGATATCATTATCATCTTCATTTTTAAAGAAGTAAGGTCCAATTACTCCACCACTCCAAAATACACACCAAACCGTGCATCTCTGTGAATGCACTTATTTTTGGTGAATAGCATGTGAATTTTCAGCACCACAAATTCGACAATTTTGTTTGCTGACTTATCCGTGAAGATAGAAATGTGCCTCATCACTGAATAAAATGTTGTGTAAGAAATCAGCATGGCCTTCTTTCTTTTCTAACACCCAATTAACAAATGTACGACATTGTAAATGGTCTATAACTTGTTAATTGATATGTCAGCTGAACTGTATTCCGACAGATACAGATTTTTCTTTAAAATCCGATGCGTTTTGACAGTAGCTCTTGACAGATTCAATTGTTTGTTTGGATACTCCCGTCCACTTTCTCTCACTGCTGCAGTATGTTCATCCGACCGACCACAATAACAGAATCCGTCTCTTTAAATTTAAGTAAGTGATTGTTTACTTTCATAAAACAGTTGTACACAAACTATTCTTTGTTGAATTGTTAATCGCGGCATGTTGGCATTGTATGATTTGTAGATAGCAGTCTTAAATACTGGCGCCCGGTCTTTGACAGAACACAAATGACACGCAATTCAAGTCAAACTTATATGTATGAAAAATTTAAGATACTATACTAAGTAGTTGTCCATAAACTGGTAATTCTAACACTTATAATTCTGCCACAGATTGTTATATTCACCTTAATTTTTTCCAGTACAATTTACAATGTGATGAAAACTTATGGAAAATGACAATGGTTGGTACAATCAACAACATAGGTCAATTTTTTGGAATTTTTATCTCCGGTGTTGTATCTGACTGGTTGGTACTCCAATGTATTAAGTTTGACTCTTAGAAAGAAATAATGAATTACTGAATATATTTTTTAGGTTTGGTAGGAAAGTGGTTCTAATCTGGGGAATGGTTTTGTGTGCTATATGTGGTTTAATTCGTACATTGATGCCCAACTACGTCCTGTTTCTGGTTCTAGAATTCTTCACCGCTCTCTTTGGATCTGGAATATACATTTGTGGATTCGTTCTGGGTAAGTGTGTAAAAGCTATTGTTTAAATATAATATAAGACAAATTCTAGAAGATTCTGTAAAGTAATTTTATGAAACATTAGAATCGATTTATATACACGTATCTTACCTGTCGATAACCCACCAAGGACTTAAATGGAAGGAGGATAAAAAATATTGTGGACTAAAATTACTTGTTATTTAATGCACTTAAGTATTTCTTAAGCACACTACTTTTCCTAATGTTTTAGGAGTGGAGTTGGTAGGACCAAAGGCCAGGGTTACAGCGTGTGTTGTTCTTAGCTGTTGTTTCGCTCTAGGAGAAATTTTTGCAGCTGGTTCCGCTTGGGCAGTTGGATCATGGAAGTAAGTGTAGATGATTTAAAATACTTTTGATTTGAACTCATATAAGAATTAACTGCCTTGATTTAACGTTTCTTTTTTTTTTTTTTGTTTACCATATAGAATGACACAATTGGGGTATGCCAAAAATATTTGAAATCATGTTCAAACATGCATACTTGTAAAGAGGTAACCTATGTATATTTTAGGTACGTATTATTTTACTGTTGACACTAGTTTGGGTGCTAGCGCTGGTTTTAGTTAACCATGTCTGCATATTCCCTACGAACGATGGGTGAAAAAAAATGCAAGAGCAGGTCGAAAAATAGCGAGGTGGTTCAAGCGACATGGCGCCCATACATATCGAACGACTTGATGCAGTGAAACCATTACTTCTAAGGCAAGGAAGAGGCTCACTATAATTTTTCTCCGCCTATAAATGTATATATTGCAATAGTACATTGAATTTTTAATGAACACTTCAATATGGGAAAAGCGTTGAATAAATGGATGTTTATTAAGAAATCCTCCGATATTGGGGGACGTTTGACTACCAATTAGAGGATAACCAGCAATATCCCTCATACAAAAATAGTAAAACTAGGTGAAAATAAATTGTCGCGATAGATTGTGATAGCGTTGCATCCTGGCATCTATACAATTAGCATGAGTGGGAAAATGTTACAACAATAAAATATCTTCAGTTTCTGATAGATCTTGTGAAAGATTTCACAACACAAAGAACATCAGCAACGTCCTTTTTCTCGATAGCAATTATAAGTTCCATAAAGGCTTTGTTGTATCTGAGAGTTTGTCGTAAAACCCCATTTTTATTTGGAATAAACCTCCATGTTCATGACAATTTTAGATAAGATGACCAAGGGCTGTTTTGAAACATACCGTCAACTGAGGTTACTTTGCCCACTGGGGTAACTTTACCCATTTTTGAAAAAAGTTTGAGTGCCAGACATAGTTACTTGAATGGTCGCTGGATACCCAGCAAATCATGAGGGCTACCAGTTGTGATGTTGGCGGCAAGGGTTGCTCATGAGTTTTTCCATGTAGTCATAGTTTATCAGTGTGAAAATGTGAGCTGTGTAAGGGGACTCCAAGACAGATAATTGGAGTACCTAAACAACTTTCATCAGAGCAGCCAATAAGGAAAACTGGTAATTTCTTTAAATTATTTCTATTTGTGTGGCATATAATAACGATTAGAGTAATATGATAGGGGAATTTTTATACATTAATTTTCATGTATTTGCTTTGATGGGTAATGTTACCCGATGATTTGTAGAAAAATTGGGGTTATCTTGCCCACCTCTCAATGAGCTGAGTATGGACGAAGTATGAATATTTTTAAATAGGTTACCACAGTGTCTTCAAGCACATAGTTTTTATTCATAGTGCACACTGTATAGTTGGGTAGTATACCTCCCTCTCACCCTGTATTAGTATGTGGGGTGATTGGGGGAAGGTGTAAAATAGAGCACACAGTACACAGCTGCTAAACCTACCTAAATTTTGATACCAAGCTGCCTAATGATTGATACCTACCTACCTAAATATTGATATCTACCTAACATTTTGTTCAGAATAATGCCACGAAAATACACACCGAAGTTGGGGCGCTGCCAGTACAAGGATTACTCTCAACAGGATCTTGAAGAAGCTCTGAATGCTGTCGCCAACGAAGAGATGTCAATAAGGCAAGCTGCATCAATTCAACATCCCAAGAAAGACCATTGTTAAAAAATTCACAATAAAGAACACAAAGTCTGTTGGTCACCCAACTGCATTTTCTCCAGCTGAAGAGTCTGAAATTCTCCACCAAATCCTTGAACGTGCTGACTGGAGGAATGCTTTAGGTGCTTTGGAAGTGATACTAATCGTGAGAGACTACTTGGGGAGATGTAGCCGGGGTATTATGAATTTCAAAGGCGGTAACCTGCCAGGAGAAGATTGGTACAGCTCATTCATTCAACGCCACAGAGATGAGTTAAGAGTCAGAAAATGTCAAAATATATCTCGAGAACGAGCCACTGTAGGGATTGATGAGTTCTTACTTACTTCTTCGATTATCTCGAAGGTGCACTGCAAGGCGTTTCACCAGATGATATATTGAACTACGGCGAGACTAATGTCATGAAATTTATAACTTCACAGGTAGCAAAATAAATTTTGAATCAACTGTTCTCATGTTTGTTTTGGCTTATTTTACCCCCTACAAAGGTAATATTGCCCAGAAGAGACTTTGAAGGCAGTTTTCAATAGAAAGTCAAAGTTACCCCTCTTGGCCAGGTAAGTTTGCTCACCAGGTTTTTGAATTTTTACAGAAATAGATATAGATGTAGATATAGATATAGATATAGATATAGATATAGATATAGATATAGATATAGATATAGATATAGATATAGATATAGAATAGAAAGCAACGAAAATATATTTTAACACAATGAGTCAATTCTACAAGCCCTCCCCCGATTTTAGATTTTCCCCCTCTCCAACCGATACAGAAGTACACGAAATATTCTGATGTACAAGTATACTTGAAATTTAAAAGTAGGCAAAGTAACCCCGGTTTACACTATATAAATTAAAAGACAGGAGGAAAAGTATCTTTGCCAGGGATAATGATAGTAGATAATAGTAGTTATGTGTCAGTTTCATCTCTGCTGCGCGACTGCTTTTCGTAACACATTTTTTACTACGGCCATGCTTAAATGTGACTTACTACAGAATTGTTAATGCTTGCCTATTAAACTCCTCAAGACAGAAATTTTCTTTGCGTTGAATTATTTATTAATTCTCCTATTCGTCCCTACTTTAAACCCTGATTCACTAATACCAACATTTCTTCTGATGTAAATTCCAGTTTAAACATTGTCTTCCAAACTTTAAATAATTTTCTCTAATTGCATTTTTTATCGTCATCAAATATGTTTCATTGTTGTTTTTGGAGAAAGTATTCGTTATCTCCCATCCCTCTCCACCATTTAGACGTCACCTGAGTATTAACAAATAAAGGTGCAAAAGTCAATCGTAAAAAAAAAACAACATTTGGTATCACTTTTTTTTTAACTGTACGTATCATAATATTTTACTCTGGCGTTCATATTTTGTCAGATATTTCAGATGAAACACAGACATTTTTAATGTACTTTAATTTCCTCAGCATCATTTTACATCTATTTCTATAATATCTATAAAAACACATCTTTCCTTTATGCTTGTGTAGTGTTTATTAAACAACTACAGTAAATCTAATACATTTTATACAGATTAGCTACAAAGCTCCTAATCTAAATATTCATGAACTTGCCCTGCTTACAGTGCATTATTAATGTCTATCTCTGTATAGCAATAAAACAAATAATTGAAAGTAATAAGCACAGGGAATTTATGAAACTGTTAAACGACACGGAAAGCTTTCAGTTTGCTAAGGAATTTTAAAATACTCTAACGAAGTACATCATAAACTTTCCTGGCAATATCTAGGAGGAATTTGTAATTTTTAACTGCAATTACTGGACACTTTCAACTAAGGAGACACCTTAGCAATATGAAACTGAGTGATGCGCCCTCTGAAAAGACTATTAACAAGATGATGAGACTGTGTAACATGCACTTTATAACTGATTTGGCCTTTGGACTATTAGAATATTCATCTTGCCAGAGCATTGGACCGCTATGGCCTACATCAGAGATTCCGCTAAGCTACATCACCACCTATTTCGTACGAACAGGATGGTTGACGGCCTAGGTAGGATAATCATTCTAGAAAGAATGTACAAGGGGCTCAATATACCCTAAGTGCTGCAGACCGTAAGCTAACTGCTGTCTCGTCATTTTTAGGTTCCAGAATACATTTGGCATTCTATATAGTAAATAAAAATTTAAAGCATCAAACGTAGCCGTAACTTAGATTGTGTTTTTCAGCATGCAATAATCTGCCAAGAATTGTGAGGATTATGAAAAATTAAATAAATATAACATATGGAAACAATAAGTAACACATAGGAATGAAAAACTTGAGATATTTTTTCCCAAAATATCGATAAAAGTTTCGCTAACCAATTCTGCGTCATATATTTCAGGATTAACATATGCAACTATCATTCTGATAAAAGTCGCATAATACCTATAAAGTTTTATTTAATTCCATGCAATCATTACTCACTTTTGTACTGACAAAATGGCTCGTAATATTTATCTCATTTTTCTTTTAACTTTTACAGAGAGTAATTTGAAACAGCATCTACAATTACTCCATTTATATCTTATGTATGATCTTCATGTACCTAAGTCAGTAACATATACTATTTGTTACGGTTATATTTGTTACTTATATGTTACTGACATAGATCGTATCGATAAATATGTATACCCCACAAATTTCATTCGACATTTGTCCTGAATCGGCGTACCGCGTACGGCACTGATGAGAACTAATAAGTTCGAGACAGCTGTATGTCGTTCGGTTCCAATCCGGGACAAATGTGGAATCCTACCTGTGGCGGGTTATATTTTTTGAAACCTTATCTGATCGTGCAAAAACACGAGAAAGGGGTGGAGGATCGCTTTTAGGTATATTTTAATGCCTGGCGGGGCTTTAGCCCGAAAAGTAGTTGTTTCCTATAGCGATTATGTAATAGCCTTGCTATTCGGGAACTACTTTGATAACCGCTTGGCGGTTTGGTAGTTCCTTTCTCATTTCGATTTATATGTTACTGACATAGATCGATAAAGATGTATACCCCAAAAATTTCATTACGCATTTGTCCTGGATCGGCGTACCGGGTACGGCACTGATGAGAACTAATAAGTTCGAAATAGCTGTATATCGTTCGGTTCCAATCCGGGACAAATGTCGAATTTTTGAAAAATTCATGTACGTAACGAATTCAGAAAGATTATTTATTTCTTTAAAGATCTAGTACTAGTCACTGTATTCCTGAGTAGTACTTCTTTATTGCAGATGCCTCAGCTTAATCATTTACTTACCATCGCTGCTCGCAATATTTTTTATTTGTGTAATCCCTGAATCAGTACGATGGAATCTCAGCAAAGGAAGAATACAAGATGCAACGTCAACACTCAAGTTGGCGGCTAAAACAAATGGAGTAGTTCTATTAGAAAATGCACTAGATAAATTAATCATCAACAATGATGAAGTCGAATATGAAAGCCAATCCAAAGAGAATAACCCTCTGAAGAAAATTCTAAAATCCACCAGGTTAATACTGAGGACTGTGAACTGTTGTTTCTGTTGGATAACGACGACATTTCTCTTTTACGGTTTGTCCTTGAATTCCGTTACTCTTGCAGCAGGAAACAGTTATTTGGACTTCATATTTACTGCGTTGGTCGAGTTGCCCTCGTACATCATTTGCAATTACAGTTTACGAATTTTGGGAAGAAGGAAGTCGTTAAGCGTGTCGTTTCTTATCACTGGAGCTGCATGTTTAAGCTTTCTATTTGTCTCGTCAGGTAATATTTAATAATATTCAACAATATTGTTATTCAAATCTATGACAAAATTTAATTATTTGTAAGTATAATATAATTCATAAATTGGAAGCTTTTATGAGCCGATATGATTTCTTCTTTGTTTATAAATTGATTCAGTATCGATTTGGAATATGATACTACTGTTTCGTCGCCAACTGTCTTGCTCGAGGTAGTTTTATGGATAATTTAATACTGTGTTGGACCAGCTTAAGCAATTATTGTTCAAATGGTTGCCCTGGGAATATCACCGATAGTGATGGACGAAACGTTGGCATCAAATTCCAGTGCAACTCGAGATCTATCTGAAAACCAAAAAGGAAAAGAATTGGAGTTTTTTCTTTAATAGGAGTACTTTTGGCAAAAATATACTTCAAAAATGTTTTACAATGAAAATGTAAAAAAAAATTATTTACTATAAATTAATTTTTAAGGCTGAATCTATTTGACAAACCTACATTTTTAAATTATCCGTGATATGATAGTTTACCAACGATATCACAAATTCATTTCTGGTAAGAATAATCCATTGATTGTATAATACAATATTATTTATTCAGGTTCATCGGTGAGTAAACTGGCCCTATATTTGATAGGAAAGTTTGGAGCAACCGCTGCTTTTACAAATATTTACGTACTGACAAGTGAAATATTCCCTACAAGTGTTAGACACACGTTCATGGGACTGTGTTCCACCATTGGAAGATTGGGATCGATGATTGCCCCTCAAGTCCCTCTATTGGTAAATATGTTATTTAACATATGAAAAATATATATTTAATTATACTAATTACTAATATACCATTAGACTAATATAATATTTAATTACTTTTTTACATATTATAATGCTTAAATACTTTACTTGTTACATCATTATTTTACTAGTAGTGGTAAAGTTATAGTTACTAGATAATTAAATCACGAATTGCTATACACAAATTATTCATTTGCTACTTTGAGGTTGGGTAAAAACCCTTGGAATAAAATAACCGTATGTATAACATTAGTAGTTTTACGATTATGTGTATGATGTTATGTATATTATGTTAATGTCTAGTATGAGGTATAATAGGACAATAATTGTGCACTCTTATACTTGTTGAAACGCCCTGTCTAGTGCCCCTTCAGGCAAATCCATAGATTTGTAAACTTAAGAGTGTCATTAAGCCTTCTATTCTAAATATACTTTTTCAATATTTGTAGAGCAAAATTGTTGTTATCTAAATTTATTAGAACACTGACGACGATATTATGTCGTACAATTGTTGCAGCGATGTCCTTTCTAGCAGGATTTCTGTTGTTATTTCCGTAAACTCTAAACACAAAACTACCAGATACTGTGGAAGTGGCGGAGAATATTTCTAAATTACCATAAGTTGCCTCGAGAATGCATCAATATGAATATTAATAGCTTAACAAATTTTAAGGCTGTGTATAAGTTACACAAATCCATAGATTTGTAAACATATGGTTGCCATTAAGTTTTCTATTGAGTGGCGTATTTTATGTTAACTGTTTATATCAACTCCACTTCAACTTTTAAAAATGCTCCCACACGGAGAAAAATTAAAATATCTTTGTGATTTACATTTTATTCTGGTGTTATATTAGATATCACTTTACTGTTTCTCATTGTCACTATTTCATTTTGTCTCTTTCCAGGCTCAGCTGTGGATTCCACTGCCATTGGCAAGTTTTGCAGCGATGTCCTTTCTAGCAGGATTTCTGTCGTTATTATTTCCGGAAACTCTAAACAGAAAACTACCAGATACTATAGAAGAGGCGGAGAATATTTCTAAATTACCAAAAGTTGTCTCGAGGATGCATCAATAGGAGTATTAATAGACTAATAAATTTTAAGGCTGTGTATAAGTTACACTTTTTATAAATAATTTTAGATGACACAAATGAAGTATTGCTTTTGCAATTGAAGTATTTGTTTTGTCAAAGGATATTTTTTTTGTTTTAATAAAATGAGTAAATATTTCTAAATATAAGAGATGATGACCTCACTTTGATAACAAAAAATTAAACATATATTATTTTGTTATTAATCAATAAATTAATATGAAAATTCCCTTATATTCATATACTTACCTTAATAAATAATCACATTAAAGTAGTAATTACATACATAGGGAAATACAGGGTTAAAATAAATTATATATCTGATAACATAGCAAATTATGAAGTATTCGTTTTAATTTTGTGGAATATATAACAGGACATTTAGTTCTATTTACTTATACATTACTGTATCCTTTTACCTTTGCATATCATTTTATAATTTTCATAAATTTAAAAGTATTGTGGTAAATTATTTTTCAAAAATTTTAAAATGAAGAGTGCAAGTTATATGAAACGTTTAACAATGATTCTTTATAATAATATTTTAATCTCAAACATTACTCTTTTTTATTGAGACGTTTATGTTGATTCTATTCATAGCTGTTTTCTATGTCTCAAATCTTCAATCGAATTTTCTTTTTCGACCTAAATATTATAAAGTAAGTTTTTTTAAATGATAATATTTTAAAAATATGATTTTAAAAAATTTAAGAATTTCTATCTTAAACAGAATAAAAGTATAGAGATAATATTAAATAAATACATAACTAATTAGTGATAAGAGGACCCTTAACCCATAACGAATTTTTCCATAACCACTAGTATCGTATACAATGCTTAAAATAAGTCGATAGTTATCGTAAACCCCATTGTCATTGTTTGTGATGCAGAAAGTTGAACTTTTCAGAAATAGTTATTTTTGATTTTGATTTTATATTTTTGTATTCAAGAACTGGTATTTAAAAAATATGAAAAGACATAAAAAACGACTTATAACAATAACAACAATATATCAAACAAAAGATTTGTTCAGAAACTGCTTCGAAATATTTACGATAAATTAATTTGATGTTCATAGTCAACATATGAATCGATCAGATACTAATATGCCATAGGTATATATTCATAGAAACTAGATACACAAACTATGAATAGTCATTTTCTCTACTCGCCATAACTGTCATACCCAGTTGGTCTATTATTTATACTGTCCCGTTGAGAAATTTTTTGAACATTAAGAAATTGGTATTATAATATTGCATGTAAAGTGTTCAGTATGAATGAAGTAGAAATTAAAGCGATAGATTCTTCAAGTGATGGAGATTTACCTCTTATCGTCTGTTATTTACCTTTAAGTATCGAGAGACGCACAATGTGCAGTAAATTATTTCTCAAAAATCTGCAAAATAATACGAAGCAGCTTATAATGACTTCAATAAGTGGTGTACAGAAAATGAAATTAATAAAACATCTAACAATGTGTTATTGCCTTATTTTAAATACAAGATCATTAATGTGAAACCTCCAATTATGTGGTCAATTTACTGCATGTTAAAAAGTACATTGGATATTAAAGAAAATGACAGTATACAGAGATTCTCTATATTGGTGCCTTATTTGGAAAATAAGCCTATTGGGCCATAAGTCATTCAAAGAAATTTAAAATTTGTATGAGAGCAGAACTCGAAATATTTATACAAGAAGTCTCTGATGAATGAAGTCTCTGAGAAAAAAAGAGGATAATTAAATTTGACAGTACAAGATATAGAAGACAAAGGTTATGTAATTGTCATTAAGACTCTTGACTGCAAGATACATACTCAGAAGATACGAGTATGTGCCATTTTTCTGTATTTTATATTATATTATATCGAAAATACTCCAAATTTACTAGAATTTATAGATTTTTCATTGAATATGCCAATGGAAAATATTCCAATTAAGTGAACATTTGAAGTTAGTATGAATAACAAGAACAATAAGAATCATTCCAAGAAAAATCGCTGCATGTTTGTAATTGCCGCATCCCAATCTGGTTGTATTCGGACCACTGTTTCAGACGCTTTTCTGCAAGACCCTTAGATGATTCTGCATACACTACCTCCGTCAAAAGACATGGACGTCTATCTAGACATCTGTCCTTCTGTGTCTTCTGTGTGACATTTCTTCTGTGTCTTTTTTTTGCATAGTTGCAGTGTAAAGAAACTATAGAGAGAAGGTAAGCGAACGAAAATATAGAAAGAAAATTATAATTTGCTACTTGCAGATTGTTGTTTCCATTGCATCAACATCAAATAGTTAATTCGCACTTTTAGATAAGTTAAATAATTAACTGTCAATATAACTGCCATTTAAAGTTATAGAAATTTATTCTCATAAAGAAATACCAATTTTAATAGTTGTATAGTTGTATAAATCCTAAGTCTGGAAGTGAGTTGGGACCTTCAGTACAGTGACAAAAACAGAAAACCAGATTTCTGAAAACACCGAAAAATTATACTACATTAGGAACTGTTGAGTACAATTTTATTCGTAACTAAATATATTTGGAAGAAATATTCATGACGACATAGTTGCTATCATGTAACAAAAAAACCCAAAATTTCAGAAGGGAACTGTTTGTAAACTACAATGTAATTGTAGTTAATACTATACGGCGCAAAGTAAATGATGTATGCAATACCGAAACTAAAAACATCATTAGATTGAGCAACAATGGTTAGACAACAGTTAATAGGAATCTAAAGCAATATTGGCAACACTAGAGAGTGGTTAAAGATTATAAAGCAACTACTAAACATTCGAAATACCATCAACTCAAGATATCATAAATCAA
Organism: Rosalia funebris; assembly: GCA_037954035.1. NCBI lineage: Eukaryota > Metazoa > Arthropoda > Insecta > Coleoptera > Cerambycidae > Rosalia > Rosalia funebris. Next base: position 12,711,210 of record JAZFAV010000018.1, read on the forward strand.
CAAGCATTCCGCCAATTTGAGAGGGTAGGTATTGGGGCCATAGTTATTTATTTAATATAGGAGTCGCGTAATGTTACTGTTTAACCTACAATCTGATATACTCGTGATTAACCTTATCTAGTATATTGCAAAAAAATAATGAAATTAATTTGCCCTGCGTATCAACAATGTATCAAGTATTGAATGACTTCATATCTGCATAAAGTTTCTCTGTTTGTAGTAATCATTAATCAAGTACTATTTTTAATGCTTCTGATATAAGCGAAAGTGTAAAATATTGACAGCATTTAGACATTAATGTAAAAAATACAGTTATTTATATATTTATCTATATTTTTCATTGTACGAGTTTTCTTACGCAGTACATCCTATATACTACAACTGTACGTCACTGCTTCCCATGACGTATAATATAACTTCATAATATAACTTCCTGAATGAGTAAATCATGGTATATTTATGGCATATCATAATACGTCCAGCCGTAATAATAGTAATAAAAAGACTACTATCCCGTCTACTTATGTGTTTTGAATTTTAAAGAGATCCGCAGTGATAACATTGTATTATATAAATGCGCGTGGCTTGTCAACAGACACATTATTATGTTATTCACTCTTTAAGAGGCGCTTTTTGTACATTGTTGATAAATGATATTAATTAGGAATTATCATTACAACTATCAAAGATGTGCTTATAGATAGAGCACTTGGATGTGCATAAAATGATATGGTCATTGTTATTAATCTAACAGCATATCTTTTTAAAATATCGTATGTAGACATCGGATATGACTGTGCATTTCCTAGTAATCATTTATTATGACTTTATTACTTTTATTTCCTTAGTATAACCTTTTATTAAGGCACCATTTAATGTATTACATAGTATTAGATTATCTTATCTAACTCAGCAGAAAGTTATTTAGTTATTTTATATTCAATCGTCAACTGAAAAAATGACAAATTAAATTTTTTACCTCAGAGTTCATCCCAAATTATATGTTTAAGAGTTATAACTATTTATCTAAATATAGACATTATTTACTAAGAAATTGTTAATAACAATGTGTTTTATTATAGAACAAGGCTTAATTAATCTTCCTGACAATTAAAGTTGCCCAACTTTAATATCTGCATTAGGGGTGTTACATTCCAATAACTCCGCCGCAGAAAAATGTCTCATGTAAACATAATATTTGAATCGACATATGTAAATACAAGCAATTCAGTACAATTCGGTACAACAGAGTTGCCGTAGCGTACTCACAATTAAAGTCCTGGACAAAATTTGCTCACCAGTGAGACTTCACATTATTGCTTTTATGTTTTCGAAGACATAAATCATAGTACCTACATGATATTATAATGACAAATGTAATGTAAGAGGTATTAATGCAAAACCGTAGAAAAAAATTGTATTTGAAATTGTATTAAACAAGAATTTGAATTCAGTAGTGTGTAGATACTCCTCTAGGTCTTACCACTATTTCCATTCATATGGGTATACTATTAATCAAGTGGTGAATTGTTACCTGAGAAATATTTTCCCATTCGACAAGAACGATTTATTCAAGGTCCCTAAGAGTCATAATCATAAGGGCAGGTATGTGGCATCTAATTGAACAGGTATGTTGCGCCTCACCCACTTTAGTGGACCCCATAGATACTCTATGGCTTCATATCCGAGCTTATTGATTGCCAGTCCATAGTTGGAGTATTCACAAATCTAAAATAGTCCAGTACCCCTATAGCAACCGTGCCAAACGTTATTCTGCATAAAAATGAAATTGTCCCCGACAAATGGGGCAAATAGAATCACAACTTCTTCTACGATGTAATATACGTTCGTGGATCTTTCCCGTATACCAACCAAATCCGCAAAATTGAAATAAGTTCCTTCCCAGAACATTATTGATTCACCAATAGAATAGGATCCTCGGAGGGATATTGCAGGCAGCAAACCTTTTTTCTGGCCTCCATCAGACTCATTGATGTCCATCTGGTGAATTAAGACTTACTCTTGTTTCGTCTGAAAATAACTCGCTTCCAGTCGTCACTGGTCCAATTTACGTATTTTCTTACAAAATGCAGTACAGTAATTCTATGTTCTCTGATGAGCAGTCGTGCAATAGCTGATCCTCTACTGTCCAATCCTGCTTCATTGAGCATTTTCGTAACCGCTGGAAATCCAATGTCCAGAAATTGTTACATTTGGGGCTGCTTAGCTCTAGACTTGTATAATACCTGTTTCTTAAACTGACTTGCATCGGATATCGCTCTTCCTTGCATCTGTAGACTTCTTAAGGCCGTGTCCTGGGCTTCTATAGTAATTTCCAAGTTCATTGAAATGTTTAACTGTTCAACTAATTGTTGATTGTCTAACTCTTAACATATCGATCCCTACGTCCCTTGTTAATCAGAGTTACCGGTTTCTCTGTTTCATATTATCTTTCAAACAAGGGCGGCTGGTGTATAAGTGCTGCAGAGCTGCAGAACTGCCAAAAAAATTAGATATTTGTATATTTTCGCGACATAATAATTACTAAAATTTATTAATAAAATAATTTGGTTAGTTGATGCAGCTAACCAAATCATTGCGTTAAAGTCGAATTCTGCCCGCCGTCCTCTATTGAGTAGTAGACCAGATGAATTATCTGGGTCTCTACGCGAACGCGTCGCGATACATTGAACTGGGCCACACGAGGTAGTTCTCAGCACGGCTCGGCACACCCGTCCTCCCCCTCAACTCCCGCGACAATTCACACTTGGCGCTCGTAAATGCGCGAATTTACACGGTCAGTGAGCTGTATTTTTTCCAGCTAAGGTAACATCAGTGAATGTTTACTCCTTCCTACTCATCGGGTGGGCGTAAATCGTACCTATTTCGTATTTCGTATTAATTTGAGATTTTAAATACTGTTTTGTGAATGTAGTGATTTATTGTACTAATTATTAATATTTATATACTGTGATAGTGACAATGGATTTAGTTTATAATTTAGTTCATGTGAAGCGATTTTTTAAATACTCTTATGAAGAAAAAATTGATTTAAAAAACAATGGTAGACCATTGCCCGATATTGTTATTGAGACTGCAGGTGTTAGCCGCGGAAAAGCATATAAACGTCAATTTAATAGAGACATTTATTCGAAGAACAATTGGATTTGTGGGTGCAACAAAAAAATGCGTTATTTTGTTTTCCTTGTTTACTTTTTGGCGGTGATAAAGCATGGACGGAGGTAGGGGTGACAGATTTGGTGCACTTAACTGAAAAAATAAAAAAGCACGACAACTCCAAAAGCCATCTACATAATACAATGGAATTAGCTTTATTAGGAACAACTAATATTAAAGTGCATCTAGATTCAGCTTATTGGATAAATGTGCAAAAGCATAATGATAATGTGACAAAAAAGAGATACGTTTTGTCAAAAATTATAAACTGCATAAAGTTTTGTGGGGCCTTTGAACTAGCGCTGCGAGGACATGACGAATCTGAAACCTCTCAAAATCCGGGGATATTTCGTAGTTTGATAAATTTTTCTGCTGAGCTTGATGTAACTTTAAGCGAGCATCTACAAAATGCTTCAGTATTTAAAGGAACCTCTAAAGAAATACAAAATGATCTCTTAGACTGTATATTAAAAGTATGTCATGAAGAAATAATTAAAGAAATTAACAAACCTTCATTTTTGGCAGTTATGGCAGACGAAACAACTGATGTATTTTCAAAAATTCAGTTAGTGGTAGTTTTAAGATATATTCTCGATGGTGAACCGATTGAACGTTTTTGGACATACCTGATACCTACAAAATGTGACGCTGAAACTCTTTCGGAAAATATTTTACGTGTTATAGACCCTCTAGTAGAAATTTCACTTTACGAGCCTTTTCTCTTAACCAAAGAATATGACGGCAAACATGAATGTTCTTCAAAAATGTATTAAATTCTAAAATTTTTTTTGTGAAAGTCTATATTTTTGTATAAACGGATTTTACATAAAAATTCTGAAGTATCAGGAAAACGCGTGACCTTGATAATTTTCATAATTTTCAGCGGGTTGGATACGTTTGAAATTTGCACGCGGGCGGCCAATACCCTAGGATCGGCCCTGTGCAGAACACCCGTTTCATTTCATCACGAGCCACCACTGCTTTCAAGAAATGAAAAGTTTTGCTGAAGTATTATTTAAAAAAAAAATTAAGGCACCAGTTTTGCTGATGCATAAACTCAAAATGTTTTAATAGTTTAGATGCTGAAGATGAAGAAAGAAGATTGGAATTGTGTTTATGTGCTCAAAGGGAATACCTCAAGTATGTATTCCTCTTGAGCTATTCCTCGTATTCCCGTTGAGTGGGAAAAGAATGGGTATTCTATTGCCCAGTGAAAAGAGACGATATTCCCATAAAGCAAATGTATAATCTTAGATGCTCTACGATCACATTATTGGTTCGTTCTTGGTAATAATTTAAATAGAATTCAACTTGTAAGTCTCTTGAAGTATTAATTTTTTTAAACACTAGATAGTTTACCTATTCGTTTACCCACGCAGGAAATGTTCTTTTATAGATTTGATATATAAAAGAAAAACAAATCTCTTCATCAACATAAATTAGCGTACCGAATAGTTTGTCAAAGCGTTTCCCACTGTTCAATACTTTGTAATTTATAAAATCTGTTTTAAGAGTTGTGTGCTTCAGTGTGTATGCTTCATGCTTCAATGGACTATACTTGCTGACTTAAAATGGCATGGATCGAATGAGATTGTCAATTCTTTTTTGAGTCACCTCGTCCCAAGCGACATGAATCTCATTCTGAAGAAAAAGCATTTAGAGATTGTAGAGGTCAATGTAGTTTAATTAATCTTCTCTCCATAATATCTCATTTCATTAGGATTAAGTCGGAAATTGTGGTGGTCATGGAAGAAGGTTGACTCGGGAAGTTTTAAAAAGCCTAATGTTGTCCTTCTCATACTTAAGCAGTGCATTATCTTGTTGAAGCATAGAATTGAGTAAAGTTATTAGAACTTTATCCTGCATATAGCGGTAGTCGTTCATTTTTTCTTAAATAAAGATCAACTATGATCTGCTATCATAGTCAATAACCTCCCATAACTGTCAGCTGGGGATACTGTGCCAGTGCCCTTCTCCACATGTTGTCCTCACGCATGTGGTAGTCGAGTGATCCAAATGGAAGAAGATTCATCATTCAATGCAATACCATACCGTTACATATTCCACTAGGCCCTTTATCTACATTAGAACCACTGATGAGATATAATTGAGTAACAACCTTATAAATATTTTGAGGAACTCACCACACTGTATACAGATTGATTTTATTGATATAGTTTAGAATACGCTTAAGTACCGTAGTAGTACTAGGTATCCTAGCTATTTATTACATGTACAAGCTTCCTCCGTCAAAAATAAAATTCTTTTTAAATGTTTCATATTTATTTCTTTCCATTTAAAGCTGCATTTAAAGCAATTAGATGGAATACACAATGGAAATGTGAAATTAAATGAGTAGCATAAATCTTAAACTAAGAAAATGTGGTATTAGTTTTACATTCATGGTGACTTGTGACGTAAATAAAAATGTAAATAACCTGATTAGAATTTCAACGACCATATTACTTTAATAAATTTTATTGTATAATATCTACGATTATGGCACATTTTATTGCACTTTTATTTAATTTATTTATGTAGAGGAAACACAACCATACAGACAGACGTGTTTATCTATATGAGAGTCATGCAGGAAAAATTATCTGAACTTGATAGGCATCCCATTATACGTAGTTATAATTCTTATAATTTTAAATATCTGAAAACATATTACTTGATGTAAATCTTTTATGATTTTCATAATGAATATAATAGACGACAAAGGCTTTCGTTGCTAGTTTATTTCATTAAATTTGTCTCCTAATTTTTCTAAAAAATTGTAAAGTATTATTATAATGAAGGCTTTTTTTTAAAATCTTGCATTATATAAATTTTTAACAAAAAAATAGCAACCAATGAAATTTATTCTCAGTATCCTTTCTGCACTTCATCATTCATTGGTAACAAATTTCAAATAATATTCATAAGTGTGTTATTAAGTTTTGTTAGATACCTGTTAGATACATTATCCTCAGTCATTGAAAATTGCACTTTCTCGATGATAGCACTGTCAAAGAGGGCAATGAATTTCATAGGGCAGTGAATAACAGAGCAATTTTTTCCTTGAATGGATTGATCTTAAGGTAATCCTTACTGGATTCAAGAATCGTGTAGCCAACGTTAAAGTAAAGTAAATCAGGTTGGAATTATTGGAAAAGAAATTAATCATTACATAGATATTAAGAATTTCTAGTTTAAACTCAGTTCCAGCTTTATCAGTTCTTTAGGCAAACAATCGGGATGAAGATGTTTCGCATTAAAGAATTTGGTTCAACTACATGGAACCCAAATCATTTTAGGATCTGAAAGAACAAATTTGAATCAAAACGAAAAATATCAGCTCACTTTACTTAAAGTTCAATATAATGCATTTAAATGCATTATGGACAATATGAGGTTGTTAATATATAACATTTAAAAAAAAATGTGTCAAGAATTATGTTGGTTTTGCTTTGTTTATATTTTTCTCAAGAAACACGGTCTATCTTTTAAACGGTAAATAGAAAACCTTCAGTATGGAATACCATTGTACTCGAAACATTTTAAGAAATACATTTTTGTTAAAAAGTGAGTGGTTTAATTTAAAAAAAGATTATATAGGAGTCATGGATCAAATACAAAATCTGAAAGTATGCAATTTTTACATCAGTCTGTATATTATCTTAAATTTCTACTTTGATTTTTACACCGATCGAGTTGTTGGGCTTCATGGTACGTCATCGTCTTCTTCGCTGATTACATTTTTAATTGTTTCATCATGGTCTTCTTCAGAAGCTAACTGACGTCTCATAGCCGTCTAATAGTTGTTATGCATGATCCCGGTTATGCTTTTTCCTCAAGGATACCATCTTATACATAAACATGTCTTAGATAAAAGCCCTTGATGTAAACCACCGTTAAAATAAACAGTTTTAAAAGATTAAAACGGACTTTTCCGCACGTAGAACATCTCTATCTCGAAATTGAGTTGCCGAGAAAAAATAAACCAACACATAAATGCGGAATATGTGTTTCATGCGAGAGTTTTGCTTTTTTCAATGTTTCTCAAATAGTCGACCATCGTGCTTTCTCATGACTCATGCACAGGGCCCCACCCTGTGCATAAGTGTGTCCTATCCACCACAAAATCAATAGATGTCGTTTGGTAGACGTCCCTAAACAGAATCAGTCGAAACCCGATCGATCCGACACGATTTAATTGAGTGATCGTGCTAACAAAAACAGCTTCTCAAATAGTCCACCATTGTGCTTTCTCATGACCCATGAACATGGTGGAGTCTGTTTTATCCACCACAATATCAATAGGTGTCGTCTGGGAGACGTCCCCGATCAGAATCAGTCAAAGCCCGATCGATCCGACACGATTTAGTTGAGCTATCGTGCTAACAAAACAAATTTCTCAATTATTCCACAATCGTGCTTTCTCATGGCCCATGGACAGGGTAGGATGTGTCCTATCCACCTGAAAATTAATAGGTGTCGTCTGGAAGACGTCCCCGATGAGAATCAGTCAAAACTCGATCGATACAATACGATTTAGTTGAGTTATCGTGTTAACAAGAATAAATGCCGAGAACAACAACGACACACACACACACAAACAAAATAGTTTAAAAACCATTTTTTTCTGTTTTTAGACCGAAAGACAAAAAATAAACCCCAGAAAAAAAAATTTACACGATTACATTACTTTTCCGCGTATAGTGGAGTACGGAAAAGTAAAATTAAATAAACTATATTAGTATTTAAAAATGTATGTTAATCCTTTTGCAAAAATATTAAATATATTAGGTACATCCTACATAGGAATCCACGAGATATTCTACAACTTAAATTCAACAGAAATTAACAAATTTCATCAAGTAAAATATACTTGATACATATAATTTCTAAACATTCCAATGACTATTATAAAGTTCTTTGTTTATATCTTTCAGGATTTCTTATAACACTTTTGCCATTCACATTATTATTAGATAAACTTATTTATTTCTGGTAGCGTATTCTCAGCACTTAAAAATTGTTTTTCGTTTAGGCAGTGTAATTTAACAATTACTATTTTTTTGTTTCTTCCACTTAGTGGTTACAGTTTTAACACTTCCTGAGAAAAACCGAACTTAAAACAAAACTGGAGGACAAATAAATAATAAAAGTGATATTAATTATCTCCCAAATCGTCAGTTTCTCACTTTTGCGACTGAAATAACATACTTATTGTTAATAAGCTGTGTAACAATTATTACACGGTACCCACATGCTTAATTGTAAATGACTTTAAAAATAATGTGTTATTTTCATAAAATGAAATCAGGTAATAATTGCGACAACGTTGGTCATTAATTTTTTTATATATCAAGTAGTCAGTTGGTGTATATCATATTATTTATGTTTACTCTGTTTGATGATATATCTCGGGCAAATATAAAAATATCATTTAAAAAGATAGTTTATAATTTTTCATTTCTTACTCATATCTATCGCTTCCAAAGTATCGTAACTGTTGCAATTTCAATAAAGGAGTAGGGTATTTTTTATATTAGGTATTTAAATTATTACAAGTATTTTACCAAATACTCGTAATAATTTAAATTAATATAGACTGTCTAATGAATGAGATTGCTTTATTAATAGCAATATACACATTTAAAGTTATTTTCTGAAGATATAGTTAATATTTTCAACGATCGCGATTTTCATTAATCTATTCACTTTACCCAGTTAGTATAGATGTCTTTATAATGAAATTCAATCTAGATCTGCTAACTCTATTATATTAAGACCTTAAATTAAATATAAATTTGCAAACTAGTCTATGAATTAATATCTATTAATTATCATTATATAGTTGTTAAATATGCATATCTGCAAAGACAAGCCAAACCTGATTCATTGATATTCACACATATACTCCAAAGTGTCGCCTTGACATAGTTCGCTAAATATATTTTTTCAAAAATCCAAATATAGTATGATCAAGTACATAAATACCTTTTATTTAACTTATCCTTGATATTATTTTACACAAGTACATATTTCACAGTTGCATATACAAACTCGATGGATTTATATTACTTACTTACCTGTTCTTTGAAATCGTCCGCAAATTTGCTTAATCATGTAGAGCTGCAAACTGTATAAGCACATTCATCTTAAATTCTTTACTTAGGAATGAAGGTGAAAGGAGTAAAATGTAAGAGATAAGTATATTAAACCAATATATGTATTTATAGTTTCTAATTTTAAACATGAAATAGGATACCAAATTGCCTATTTAATTAAGTATATTAATTATAGCTTGATATTCTGATTTTCAAGATCAAAAGATTTAAATCACGTGTTATGCTCCTTGCAATTATAATAAGTTACAATAATCAATTTTTATAGAAATGAAAATATACTGATTTAACTTACACGGTTATATAAAGTTATCAAAATTTCGGCTACTTATTGTGAGTATCCATCCATCTACTTGCAAATTAAAGAAATCATCAGCTGCATCGTCTCGCAGATAAAGTTATATGTAAAAAATACAGTAATCGGTGTTTTACAAAAAGGAAAATCTGTGTATTAAACTTTACATAGAAACATTTTATAAATAGATTATATAAATACTTATAAGCTTATATATGTAATCAAATATTGAAAATTTTAAATACCAAAACAATCAATAATATGGTAATATGATTGGGTGCCACTATATTAGTCAGGAATTGTGCGCAATTACCTGAACATCATCTTTCATCAGTAACTGGAGCGATAGAAGAAAAACTATTAAGTGGCCACATAGATATTTGGACTCATCTCCTATTCTTCATGGGGTTTCCTTAAATCCGAGGTATATCTTAATACATCAAATACTATTAAGGCATTAACAGACGGAATTCCGAATGAATTAAGCCTAATTAACGTTGAATTTTTCTAGATAATTTACTAAAATATTATTTGTTTCTCGCTATAATTTTTATACAATCTACCAAAAAAATTTGATGTATAACTATAAAAATGTGTAATTTTAAATAGCATCATCGTCATCAGACAAGTGTTATTAAAAGAGTTTGTCGATCATATCAGTACTCAAGTGATGAATTGAAATAAATATACTCGCAGTTTTACCACAAAATACGTATCTAAAAAATTAAAATAGCCGTGTTCAAAAATGTTTTCTTACTTACCCTGTTACAACTTTATCAAATTTCCAACTTTTATGTGCTCGCTGCATAGTGGTAAATAGACGGCAGAATATAAAATTATTAATCAACATATGAACATAAATATATGAATAATTTTTGGATAAACATAGTATTTCTAATCCCATACTATAATATCTCATAATTTAATAGGTAACTCCTCCTCTGTTAACACATTTAAATTATCTTATTCCTCATCGTATATACATATCGTTTACCCCCACTGTTACAAAATGGTAAATAAGACAGATGACATAGTTACGTAATTAAAGAATAGTAGAAGTTTAATTAATATAATTAAAGTTGCGACTTGGATGGGTAACGCATGGTCTTATTCTCATGGTGCCGCGGTGGTGCTGACTTGATATTTGGTGATAGGGTGGCAACTGGGTCAAATACTGGGCACATTGCCTGCCTGAGTTCGATTCTCACCAAAAGGAACTTGGCACTTCCCTCAGGGCTGGATGTTTGTCCGCGTTTATATGTGTAACCTTCCCCTACACAAAACCTTCCTGTAGGCTTTCTGGGGAAGGATGTCTAATTTCCGTGTGTCCAAACTTTTTTTTTTAAATGGGTGTTGCATCAAAGCCATCAATGAGCTGTCGAAACCATCAGAGTAGTATTCTTGTCTATTCGTGTGAAATCTAACATCATACACATATTCTTCTATCCTATATTGTAACTATTATCTATCAAGCTAAGTCGCAAAGTAATTCAAAATGTAGTCAATCTTTAGTAAAAATTTTTCCTTTAATCATGATCTTTAAAGGGCTGAAAGTTTATTACACCATTAACTATACAAAAAGGTACACCAAGTGTCCCTCAGGTTCGTTAGAACTTTGGCCGTTGTCTGATGAAGTAATATTCGAAATGATCATTCATATTATCTTCACCACGTCTTTATAGAAATAGTTTTCTAAAGACGTGGTAGACGTGAATGGAATAAGTCTTTAAATAACTTCGAAACCAGCTGAACTCCTATTTCAACTCCAAATCAGAACCTCGCAAATCATTGGTTGACGTTTCTTTATTTACTGCAGGAGTTTGAGCTTACATTCTGCGATAAAATATTTCAAAATCAAGTCAAAATTTGGATAGCAAAGAAAATATTATGAGGTTCAAACAGTAACTACACAATACTCCATGACTTGTCATTTAAAAAAAAATCTTAAAAATCTAAGAGTTCAAACATATACACTCAAACACACAAAAACTTTCATGAATCATAAACTGAACGTTTCGCAAGGTCAATATAAAATAGGAACATAAATAGAACAGTGGCGCTAATGGCCATAACAACTGATACTTTAAAATTAATTATTCTTCCGTGTTATGAAGATGTGGACACAACGCTGTAAATATTTCTTATCACAATTTAGCAATTACTACACACGAAATTATGTATAATCTCTAGGCATAGCTACTACTATTTAGTATTTACCAGCCAAGATAATTGCGATAAGAATATGACCATTAAAAGAGTGGGTTCAAAATGTGGAACGTATTGCAGGAAATTCTCTTTGGGTAAGTTAGGTAAAATGAATATATAATTTGATGCCACGCAACTTCATTGTACGTATATCGTGCAGTTTTTCTTCATATGTACGTCCAATTTCATATACTCGGCATTTTCGTAATTAAATTTCTAATATAAATTTAAGTGTTTCATATAGAGTGTTTCATCGACTCTCTAAAGCTACTTATAATTTAAGTATGGCTCCAAGTGGCTCGAAATTAAATGCCCTGATAATTTTTTGAAGATAAATTTCAGAACAAATAATGGTCCCAACATAATACGGTGGCCATTCATTTCAATGCATTACACAGGGCTAATAAAAGTCAGTCACTTATTCTATTATCTGCAATATGGACGTACGAACTGTCATATTTTCCTACAGAAGTATCTCAAACGGGACTTCCTAGTCCCGAAGCTCGAATCTGAACAGAGATAGGAAAGACCATTTCCTCGTGAGCCTGGATGCATTTGTCTTTATCTCTATGTGTGTTTCTGTCCAACCTGGAGCTTTGGAGGAAGGAAATCGATCTATATATGTTTATATTAAAAGTATATCAATTTTTATTATTTCCATATAGTTTTTAAATAACCCTACCACCAACAGGACTTCTAATATATCAAAAGTTTATCTAAGTTTGGTATAGTACATATTTATTACGGTCGAGATACTTTCAGGAAAACTACTTGACTTCCGATTCGAAATCAAATTGATATGGATGTTTGAGATGTAACCAGATTTTCTGAGAATAAATTTTGGCAAAACTATCTCATAGAAGGTTTTCAACTTCTCTGAATTGATCCGGAGTAATGATTTCAGTCGCTTGGAGCTGGCCTAGATTGCTAGCTCCGACTAATCTGGACGTAGGTTTGATTCCCGCATCAGTCAACTGTGTATATCTATATGTTCGCGTGACGGTCGATGGGGTTAAGTGGAAAAGTAGCCCTCGTAAAAATAATGGGCTAGGCAAAAATAGGAGGCAATTAGAAAAAACTTTCATGAAAATATTTTTATTGCTAAAGACGTGAAAGTTTAGAAAGTGATAATGGTACCATTATTTTACTGGAACATATAAAACAGTATATAAAGATTGAAAAGCAACATAGAGAGGAATTTTTATTAGCATAACTATAAATAGTTCTGTGAAATGTTATTACTTTAATGTTACTTTTTATCAGTACGATATGTATACTTTGATATAATAATAATTTCTTGATAAAGGAAACTTTTTATTAGTATTAAATAGGAGGGTTGTATTCTACACAATTTTCGATAAAAGAAATAGAGACACAATTCTTATAAATATTTTCAGAATCTATATGAATTAAATCGTTTCAAATCGAATTTGTATGTCTTTATTTTGTTTCCTAGGCACGCAGTACTTGCACTAGAATCGCAACCAATAGATTCCTAAATAATTTATTTATAAGTATAATTAATTATGTAGAAGCATATTAAGTCCGCATCCGATTAACGGAATTTTTATAGTTGGTTACTATGGCAGTAACTATCATTTTGATTATGAAATAATGGAAGAAAGTGAAAGTGTTGATTTATCGGTGCAACAATATTTAAAACAGATGATGTTAATCTTGTAACTGGAAATTATACAGTTCGTTGGTTTCTCATGAAAATTAATATAGTTTTTGTATACTTACGTTCGTGGACAACAGCTCACGAAAATAATAGTAATATTCAGTCCTATTTTTAACGTCTCAGTTGATACGTTTTGAAATATTCTCAGTAGATTTTCTCTATCTGAACTAAATATTCAATATAATTAATTATATCCTATTATTTTATTCATATGCTACCTTAGAGCTAATATTTTCTTTACCAATGGTTCTTCATGAAACTTATCAGATATAGCATTAAGCTATATCTGATAATAGCTATATCTGAAACTTATCAGATATAGCATTGAGCTATATCTGATAAGTTCCATGAGCTAAGGGAGTTTGAGCACATCAAAACTTTGTCATATGGAAGGGTAGCAATAAGAATAAGGGTTTTCTTGTATGAAGTACAAATCTGCGGTGGGTATCCCAGCGCAATTCGGGAAGGTCCAATAGTAACTTTCATCAGAAAATGATTCATCTTTATATATTAACACGGTCCCTATATTATTTTCCAATATTTTTTTTTTGAATGCGTAGACAGATTTCGATTTGCATTTTCTTTGTAACATTTTTTTAGATTAAGATTTACTTTAGGTGAAGGGATGATTCAAGGGGGCACTTCACGATAAACTTCACACATATAGAGTCCTCCAAATTGCTGCTCAATATTGATTGGAAATCAAATTTAATATTAAGTGAAAGGATAGATGCCTGTTCTTGCACAGAGACCTGTTCTCGGGCTAGTTCTTGGGCTGTTCTCAGGCCAAGTCTGCTGTCTAAGATATTATTTAGGTTTTTTAAGGTAAAATAAGGGTCTGAAAATATTCTGGCTATCATAATCTATTTTAGATTGAACAAGGGTAAGTATAAGTATAAGTTTTTATTACTCATCTCTACGTCCCCGAGTTAATGTTAGCTACACATTTCATCACATTTGGTACTTGTTACTCTCTGTTACTTTCTGTGATATAAAAGAAGGACAATTAAGTATTCTTCTGTGGGTTTTGAAAAATAAACAATTTTTTTTCAAAATACTTCTTATTTGGAGAAATTCTAAAACATAAAATATAAAGATGTCTGGTGTTTTCGGAGTTTTAACCATGCACTAATTTATAATTGGACTTTAGCTAAACATTGTTTTTGTAGATACAATCAAGTCGAAATAAGCTGACAAATCTTAGATATAAGTAAAATTTTCTTAATTGATCGCATTTAATAAATTTTAGTAAGTAATATCTGTCTCTAATAAAAAGGTAACAGTAAATAACAGGAGACAAAAAATATGTATTTCGATAATACCATCAATAGTCGACAATATAACTGTATATTTTAGAAATATTATATTATGCTTCTTATGGAGAAGTTTTCACCTAGTATAATAAAAGCATAATTTTACAAATATAATTATAGGCGTAGTTTAGTTATATTAGGAAGTTTTCGCTATCAAATCCCTTGAATCATGTGAGTCTTCCTCATATTAATACACACATGTATTACTGCTACAATGCTTCCTATTAATATAGCACTAACATTGACATACATTATGCCTTGGTATTTACAAGTGAACGAGGACTCCTACACGTGTTAAGCATCAAAGATAAGCCATCAACCTGACATTGAAATGTGGCTTAAGAATTAGATTAAATGCGAATAAGACTAACAATTCAATTAATAATTTAAGACACAGATTGTATTTCCGTAACAATATATTATAAATATTATTTATATTATAAAGTTTACAGAGAAGGAAGTTAATTAATTGAAAATAAACGGTCAAGGTGTCAATAAAATTTGAATGCCTTCTAGTGACGAGCATCCATAACCAACAGCATGCGTTTTCTTTGAAAGAAAATTGCTATTATCGGACTGCTTGCCTGTTTGTTTGTGCATTACGTAAACATACAAATTTCATAGTATATTGGGTCACAGGATATTTTATTAAACCTACAAACAATTGGGCTCATCCCGGAAATTTTTGAACGTTTTCGTCAAGTAGTACGTCGCAGGGTTCCGGCGCCACCATTCGGTTGATGGATTAATTCCGCCAATTTTTTTAATTTGCTCTAATAATTTACTTTATTAGTTCCCTGTGTGTGAATACCTGGAACAAATAAACGGAGAACAAATGTCACTATTTTTCCCTCTGGAAAACGACGCGAAATACACCAAAAATTCAAGGGACACAAAAGTTGTATGGTGACTTAAAAAGAGTAGTGACGTACACCATTTCTCCTCATTAATATTGACCAAACTGCCTCTTGGGGCGCTTCTGGAATAAATAAGTAAAATGTGACAAAAAATAATTACCCTTATTATTTGAAATAACCGTGTTCTGCCTCAGTTAAATAGTACAGATAAAGAACTTGAAAGGCTAACTTCTTCGAGATACGATGTGTGGATGATTAGTTTTCATGTTATAAATATTTATTATAAATGAACCTTGATCCTGATATCAGCATATATGATATAACTCTTTCCTTCTACACCTCCCTGGTATTCCAAATATTATCGTTTTTCATTTAAGTAAACTTTGTTCATCGAATTATTTTTAACTTGGCATGTATCTTTTCTTAAAAAAAATCGCTTTCTTCAGCTGCCAGTATTCTTTCTCTAAATAAAGCGCCATTAAAGTTACAAACTTTGGAATATAGAGAATATTATTTACAGATATCGTAACCTCAGTTCATAAACTGCCTGTAGTTTTTTTTTTCTTCTAACAAGAGACGTTAACTTTTTCTGTGATGTTTTCGTATTACTTTCAATGTAAGCTTTGAAGTTTTTCTGTACAGTATTTCTCTGGTATAATTGCAGTACATCTTACATGCTATGCTTGAAATAATAATTATTACATAAATGTATAATTATTACATAAATGTAATTAGAAAAAAAAATAACGCGCTCTTCTCGGAAACGAAGCATTTCTGGACATATCTTCATGGGAACCTTTTACCATTTTATTATCCACATGATCTGACCTTGAAGCGTTTCGCAATATTATAGAATCACCCTGTATTTGGATGCTTTTAACAGTCCAATATTATACGAAATTGATCCATTTATATATCAATTTAAAAAAGATTAGACTATGTAATATTACAGAAATCTCTGGTGAATAGTAAGTATCTGTTCATAGGTCTCTATTATCTGTACTGTCTGTAAATTATATCAATTTTAAGAATAAGGTCTTTCCATATTCTGATAATTGGAAGTTATTTTCATCTATTCATATAATATGGGATTACTTTAAGCTCCCAAAAATTATATTATATATATTGATATGTTATGTACATATAATGTCAATAAAATATAAATAATGTTATATAAATAAATATTTGTTGCATCAATATTTCAAACAAATTGTCTAAATTCAAAGCAATTGGTTTTTACTCGTTCTCTTATATGAAAGTTTAAATAAATCTTCAAGCTAATGGCAAAAACAGCATCAAGGGAATATTCCTTGATCTTGATTTTGACACCAATTCTAGTCTACCAGTCGAAATAAACGAATATTTTGATGTTTTCTCCTTCAACTAAATATAACATATTTCTGTAATATATGATATAAGTAGAGTACAAGGTAACATTTATTTGATTAATTTTTTCCTGTAATATCATAATCCCGTAATCATCATCATGTAACCTGTATGATAATTAGAAATAATTTAAACAGTTATAGTGTATAACTGAAACATTCTAGTTTATTCTTTCCTAATATCTCGTTGGATTATGTCTATTTGAACGGCTTATAGTGGAAAAATAGACTGTGTAACTTTTTGAAAAATAGACAGCAATGAAAGACATTTCGCTGCTGACACTTACTTTATAATAATATGTTTTCGAATGTTTTTTATTTACTGTATGTGTCTATTTACTTATATGTATATTTTCAATATTGTTTGTTCATTTCATTTTTGGTAATTAACTCTACAGCAAGTAATTTGTTTTAATAGTATGTTTATAATAATATAATGTTTAAATAATTTAATTTAATATTTGAATATGTCTGTTATTATACCTGTAATCAGTAATATATACATTTGGTGAATATACAATCACTGCGTCAAAGAATTCCATACTAATGACAGAAAAATTTTAAGAATGCTAAAGTAAACTAATACGTACAAACAATTCCATACCATACGCGTAAATAATGTACCTACTAGTAATTTTAGTATATGTGTATCTCAAAATACTGATATAATTGGTAAATGTAGCTAGTAGATACTAAAACTGAAAGAAAATTTGATGGAAAACTTGATAGATGGTGACTTTTAATGATTTGATATCACTGTGAATGGTGGTAGTGAAATGTGGTATGAAATTTAACAACAGTTTTACACTAAATATTGGTGTATATTATATGTATGTGCTAAGTCTAAAAAATATTTATATATTCGTGAAGATTACCAAATTCCTAACACCTCTGTGAAGATAGCACTCCCAAATTAGATATTTCAATATGTTCAAACAAGAGGTGGTCAAAATAAACTGTTCACCGGTCAAAACTCGCCAGAACTTGGTCAAAAAAATGAGACCCAAATCGAGTCAAAATTCCAATTTGTGGGTGTGGGCTAAAAAAAAAAGCTCAAAAAATTAGTTTCATTCCGCATTTTCAAACAAAAAGTGATCAAAATAAACTATTTACTGGTCAAAACTGGTCAAAACTTGGTCAAAATGATGAACGAAAAAAAAGTTGAAAAATCCAATTTTAAATAATATTTGTATTGTCGAGATTTCCATTTAAGTATTATGATCATATTTGAATGTTCTTCGGAGTTGACAAATGATAAATGTGTGTCATTGATGTACGGTTGCCTTTTTGATATTTACTAATAAATCCCAATAAGAGTTATTAACAATTATGAAAAACCAGAAGCAATGCGCCTATTAATGATTTTCAAATAATTACAGCACACAACATACAAATAATTACAGCTCACAACAGTTTATCTGCCCCAATAAGTAAACAAGTTTATTAAAACTATTAGGTATTGGATGCCTGAAGAATATACATATTAATGTTATCAAGAATTTATTATAATTTTTATTTTTAGTAGGAACTAAATCCCGTTATTATAAGAAGAATTATTAATAAATATATAAAGATATCTGGATATCAACGAAGCATATTTATTACTTATTAATCCGCAAGAACCCTTACATTAGGATAGGATCATATTTAATTGAACTGCTCAATAATACAGATACTATTTCAAATACGATAGTTTGATACTGTATATATGTAAAGTCGATCATGAAACCTTTCAATGTCACAAATAAACTACAACAAAGACGTTTCTTATTGCTTATCCCTTTTAAAATGTATATACAGGAAGCTTTTGAAGAACAGCGCAAGAAGTGCTGAGGGATGGGGATTCAAATAGAGACCATTACAGCAAATATCCAAATAAAGACCATTACAACTAACAATCGCAAATACTGAAGCAGATCTTCACTATATGCTTCGAAAAATCAAAGAAAAGTACACAAAATTGATTAAATTGGTGTTTATGTTGGTAAATGAAGTGACACAATTGGATTTTATTATCTTTTTTCTATTCATATGAATTTATCAGTGGTTTGCTCAGTTTAATTACCCTGATTCTTTTAATTCAATTTTGTTTGTCTGTTTTCTTACTTCTCATCTACCCCAAAAGCAGTAAACCTGCAACATATAATTACGTTCTATAAATAAATCTAAGGAACTGATTGAATGCGTTTACATAAAGGGGTCCCACAATGAGCTAGCCCAATATACATAAGCTCCGTAACGAGATATTTATGAAATTATTTAAATTGGTACCGTAATTGATTGATTAAATGTATATTACGTAAATAAAGACGTTATTTAGAGGCTTTAGGGGTCATGCAACTGGATGTCAAAATAGTTTTAATAAATTCTCTGATTGATACATGCAAATATGACCTCGTAGTTTAGATATTTTTTTTATTTACTTGAATTGTTTTTTTCCGTCTTAGATTTACCAACCAACTTATTACTTAATAGTTTAAGCTTTTTATTTAATATCTTTAAATAAGCTTTTTTGATTAACTTTTTTTATTTTATTTTTTAATTCACTTTCGAGTTCCATGTATATATGTATATGTTCCATGTACTATTCACTTCATCGCTATTTGCCAAATAAAAACTCTCTTATCCTGCCCATAAACGGAACAGTATACCTGAACCTAGCTATAACAACAAACCACGGTATGAGATAAGAGCCGTTTGGGATTTTTTATTTGGCAAATAGGGATGAGATAAACTATATGCATATTTATTTGTAAACATAATTGGATATAACGTTTGGACATCAACATGACACTACTTGAGATGAACTTGTCTACTGTGAATTAAAAACATTTATTATAACTTTTTATAAATATCAACTTTTTATATTTGTCTACGTCTAACGAGAATATTTGTATGGTAAATATAATGTTTTTATATGTTTTGTAATATCTTTGGAATAAATAACTTTTTAAGAATATATTTAAATTAATAATTCATTAACTTACTAATTTGTTAATGGAATTTGCACGCTTAAATAGCATGTACTAGAATGACAGCTTTTATTATGTAGAAATGTTTATTATGCCCATATTTTTTAAATAAAATTTAAAACGCAGATTATAGATACATAAATTTCTTTTTAATTTTCTTCTCAACGTTTCTGTTTTTATAAAGCAACTGTATTGCTGATAGTTTTCACAAAATTGTATTATTCCTATACATTCGTATACATACATATATATATATATATATATATATATATATATATATATATATATATATATATATATATATATATATAAAGAACAACAGGACCTCTAAATAACTTTAACATAAATATACGATTGAATACTTTAGTAACATATAACTTACACGACTCTAAACTTTACGTTTATCTACGTTTATTGATAGTTTATTCTACAAACATCACGATATGACAAAGACACGATATGAGTTTTTGTAATCTCAAGTAATCGTTTAAGCACTTTATATTGGCATAACATTAAATAAACATAATCGTTAGACACAAATTATTAATAAATAAATTAAAGAATAATAGTCTCATATTTGAGCCTTGAGGTACTCTATAAAAGTCTAAGGAGGCCTCTGATTTAAAGCCATTATATGAAACAAGTAATATACTGCATCCAAATAATCCTAATTTTCAAATTAGTGTACTATGATTGGCCTTGTCAAAGGCCTTTGAAATATCAATATATACCACATTTACTTGACCTTTATTATCTACCTAATTTGCGATCATCTTAAATTTGTTACTGTGGAGTGTGTTGCTAGAAATGTTCATTTGGAGATAAAACAGGTTGCACACTAATTGTAAGATAAATGTGGGTGTATATTTCAAGTTTTTATATCAAATGAATTTCCACTTTGTAATATAGAGTACTTTCCAAACCTTTGAAAACGTGTGGGTAGAGTGTATCATATTAAACGAAATAAGAAGTGGCTCTATTAAAGCCCCTGTGCAATATTTAACAAGTAAGCTCGGCATCTGTCAATTTATCTTTATGTAGTAAAATTTATAGAAACAGACATTCGTCAATCATTTTCAAAAATTCAAAGTTTTGAAAATGATTGACGAATGTCTGTTTCTATAAATTTTACTACATTGATACAAGTTACGTGATTACAAGAACTTGTGTATATAGCTTGCACATTGTGAGTGGAAAAGACACTGGAAAAATATCTAGCAAATCTCTCCAAATGAAATTTGGAGCATCAAACGAATCTTCATCGAAGAAGGCGTTGATCGAATGCAAGAAATATCCAGCTATGAACATCTTCATATTAATATAGGCCATTAATAATGACTTAAATTAAATGACTAAAATTACCATAATGTTTATTATTTTTGGGGAATGTTGTATATTAATCTGGAACGATTATCTTAATTTTCATAGATATATACATTTGTCTAGTGCATAATTTCATGTACTTGTTATTATTAACAATGTCGAGTGATAAATATTATAGTCTAGTATTATATTTTTAATATATCAATGCAATTCTGCAATTTCGTAATTCGTTTTATAGTATAGTATTTCAGAAATTGTTAAAACGGTGATAGAGGCGGCTCTTGGAATTCCAAGGCGATCCATTAAGCCCCGTTTACAGCGCACTTTGCACAACGGGTTGAAAAAGCGACAAGAGTTTTGTTAGAGAATGCTCGCCATTTTTGCCAATGGCATGATAATAATGACCGATAGAGCACATTTCCATTTAAATGGACCTGTGAAAAATGGAACTGTAGGTACTGAATAGCGGATAATGCACGAGAGCTACAAAGACCTCTCTATAATGCAAGAATTAGTGTGGTGTTTCTAAATTAGGAATCATTGATCCTTACTTTTTAGGGAAAATCAGCTGGGCTTGGAGCTTTAAGGGAGGCTCCATGTTTGTATCCAGGAAGAAAGCAGATATCTGAGTGACATTATTTTCAGCATCTAATTTAAAAATGCTATAAATAAAATCTGCACTAATTTTACTTCATTTTGTTGTAATTATTTTTTACCATGAAAATAAACAATGTTGTGCTTAATTTAATACAAGCGTTTCCTCTGCGCTACCTTGTATTACCCTCTACACATTGTGTTGATTCGCAAAATATGAAAAATGAAACTTGGATCAGCCTGAATGTATCGGGGGCCACACTGCAATTATTTACGAGCATTTCATGTGGCGATTATTAAATTTTGTTCTGTAAATAGTATTTTGCTATAATACTTTGATAATAAAAAAATTTTCACGTGATTTCGTATTATAAAATAAGTATAAATATACAATAAATAAAGAATAAATATGAATATATAGTTTATTTCATCGCTATTTGCCAAATAAAAAATCTCAAATCATAACATTGGCTTGTTTTTATGGCTAGGCTCATGTAGACTTTTCCGTTTATCCGACAAGATAAGAAAGTTTTTTATTTGGCAAATAGCGATGAAATGAATAGTACATTAATTCATATTATAATTAGAATATAATTTTTAGAAGTAAAAGGCTGTTGTAATTGTCTATATTAATTATATTAGTGAATTCAATACTTTTCTTCAATATACACTCACAGTCAAAAATATTGACTGTGAGTGTATATTGTTTTGTTATTGGTCAAGGACGTATAAGATGTACAACGCCAAGATATGACCAATATTTGAGAATTCTATCGTTGCGAAATCGCTCACTTACAGCTCCACATCTGAAAAATTAATTACTGATTACAAGATGAATCAATGTAAGTCTTAAAACAGTAATATGGAGACTTAAAGAAGTCGGTTTAAACCCTAAATATCCTACTAGAGTTCTTAGGCTTCTCCCATGTAACAAAACCGGAAGGTTACAATTTGCAAGAGCCTATTCCAATTGAAATGAGCATCAATGGGGAAAAGTCCTTTTCACAGACGAAACAAGAATATATTTATCGAAGCCAGATGGACGTAGTCGAGTGTACAGAAGGTCTGAGGAACGGTTTTCAGAATGTATTCTTGCGCAAAACGTTATCTTTGGTGGCGGTTCCATTATACTTTGGGGAGGCATTAGTTGGGATAATCGCACGGAGCTTGTTGAGGTAAATTTAAGAGTGAATGCTGACTAGAACATACTCAACATCCTTGAAGAACATATTTTATCTTATGCCGGCTTCATTGTAGGCACGACAACTTTGTACTAATGCATGATATGCCCGGGCTCATACCGCTAGAACCAGTGATCCACTACCTTGAGGATGTCGGGATTGATGCACTAGAGTAGCCACCAATGAATCCTGATGCCATAGAACATCTATGGGACATTTTGAAGCGACATATACGAGCATGTCTCAACTCCTAACTCAATTTTCAGAATTGAGAATTGCTGCACAGGAAGAATGGAATCAAATTACGCAAGAAACCATTAGTCTTCTGCGGAACATACCTAGAAGAATGTAGGCTATCGCTAGAGTTAGATGAGGAAATACTAAGAACTAAATTTTTATTATGTTGCCTTAAAGTAGTGTTATATTGCCGTTATTGTTACTCTTTCTAAATGGGATAACCAAATTCAGGCTGCTTTACTAATTCCTCTACAAATCTGTTGTAAAGCTTCAATATGTAATTTAATTGACTATAATATACGTGGAGCACTCCACTGCAGGTTATTTAGTAATAAAAAATACAAAAAGCTTTAATGAAAAAAAAATTAAACAAAAATAATGATTTAAAATAAAATATGCAATATTTTTGTCTGTGAGTGTATTATTGTACTATCTGCTATCGTTCATTTGAAGTTGTTTTCCAATAAAATCTAATTAAGGAATAATGTTACCTTTCAGCGGAAGTCACAATGTTTAATTACAGATCATTACTGTAAACAGTGATTGGTAAACGCATTTACAAATTACGTTTTAATAGACTTATTACTGATCTCACAAAATTATCAGTCAGCTAATATTTTTTTTATGTATTTATTTCCTATTTGTCTTATAGGTTTTGAAAATATCAACTAATTTTAGTTTTTATCTTGAAATTATGGTTTCAAAGAAACAGAAATAGAATTTAAGAGAATTGTTTAAAAAGACATATACCTAAGATACTAGAATAAATACAAAGGTCACAAAAATCATCAAAAATTTCTTGATTTCTAATATAGCTGTGAATAATCAATTCTCATAAATATTTATTGAAGATATGTCCACTTGTGTATTTGAAAGTAGTAGAACAAGTTTTAATTTATATTAGCGTTAAATATATTGTAAAATTTTAAACGTCAATGATCAATATTATAATTAGGTGAATTGCATTAATAACATTCTTTTTAACTCGGAAAGTTATAGAAGTCAGTTGTAATATCTGTAAATCATTAAGGCTGAACAGAATATTAATGAACAGAATATATAAGATGCATGATCATATATTAGCATATTCCACTGATGTTTTCGAATCACCATTTTATTTTACATAAAAAAATGAATGCAGATTTAAGATCTGGACTAGCTTTCTCGATGTTCTATTTCGTTTAATACAAAATAGTTGAAGATTAGTGAACTATTATGATATAACTATATTGTATTAGTAAAATGACACAACAGACGCACACCACAACGTAATTCGATCTGATAATTATACTTAATTAGAATATCAATAAACATGTTTAATAACGTACAATTCCAAATTCCTGCCTGCTAATTTGTGTCAATATCCTCATCCGAAGGTATGTGCCTAGCAAATACTAAAATTGACCTTCACATTCCAAAAATTTACCAGTAAAATTCACTACTACATTATTAAGTTAAACGTTGATTCAGAACAAGAATTTCACCTTTATATACCATTGATATGTTTATATTATTATATGAAAAACACATTTCAGTTTCTTATTTTAGATACTTGGAATGGAATCAGACTCCATGCCTAACATTACAACCTTTAAGGGTAGTCTGTGGTGAATATAGAGGTATTGGAGAGCTGGAGTACGGTGATCGATTTAATTCACCCCCCCCCCCATGTTGCGCTTCTGAAAGTTCGCAACGCCTATAATGCGACTAGCCAAGGGCGGTTTTCCCGCGTAGCCCAGGAGACGGCCGAAGGGTTGTTTGTAATAAAATATCAGGTCAGGGAAACCTACTGAAGCCATTCTCTTGCACATCTCCGTTCGAATATTTGCAGAGCTGCAACGAAACTATTGGAGCAGTTCTACATTTAGAGTAGACACAATAGGAGACACTAAGGGTTGTTCGTCGTGAATGTGGGGGTCTCAGAAGGCCCGCTCCGGGCAAAACTAATTTTTTCCCGTTCCGGTCTAGGCGGATCTTGCACCTCTTCCGCTAGGCAGTTAGTGGCGTCTGTAAGAATATTATTAGAACGATTCCGTGTATACGGTGGCTCACTAGGAGATCCAAGAGATGTGTACAGTCGATATCGAGATCGGAGAAGGTATACCGGGGGTATGGTGACTCCCTCTCCATTGCCTTCCCTATAATATTGTACCCTTTTCGTCTAAAAGGTCGTGGCGTCCGTGAAATAATGATTAGGGAAGTTTTATATCTAAAGTGGCTTAGTCGAGGTGTTTAAGATCGTCTGTATATCGGAATTGGGGGAGGCCTACCGGGTGGGGGTTTGTTTTTAAATATATTTCTTTGACGGCGCGTCACCGTTTTCATTTGAAAACATCGCAGCACCTACAAAATCGCTTATTAGAATAGTCCCAATTTTAGAGCGACTCAGTAGATGATATGAGGGTTATGTGAGTGGTGCGTAAGGACAGCGGCGACTTCGTCCCCCAGAGACATTGTAATTTTACCGTTAGAAAAATTCCAGTATACGTAAACAAATTATTAGGCCCGCCTTACCTGGGGGTAACCTGCTAGACCTTTCGAAGCTCTCTTGTATTGAATGTCGAGGTCCCATAGAGCCTACTGGAGGTATAATGGTTTGGTATTTATTTATTTCCCCGAGAATCTTGCAGTTTCTACATTGAATAATTCGCAGCGTCCATAACAACTGATTAGGGAGGTTATATCATTACCGAACGACTCGGTAGAGACACGAAGGGCAGTCCGTGGGAAATGTCAAGGTGGGGACAGCCTACTGGAGAATGGCGATTCTCCATTTTGTTTTCTTCCCTGAGGATCTTGTATTTCTCCATTCAAAAATTTGCAGATCCACAAAAAGACTACTGGGGTCCCTCTACCTTTAATAGGAACGTAATTGGAACCCTAAAGGTTGTGAGTGTGTCGGTTCGCGAGGGCACGCCGAGGGCGAGATGAATACTTCTCCATCCCTTTCTCCGAAAATATTATACTTTTTCTCGTTAAAGAATTAGTATCGTACGTATGAAAATCGCTGGGGTGCTTCTATTAGATCTGCTGAGGTTGATTATTAGAGAACCTAAGGGATGTGTGGGGATCAGGGAAGGCCTGCTGGGGGGCGTGACTACCCTTTTTCAGTTACCCTGCTCAATAACCCTGAACATTTTCCATTGAAAAAGTCATAGCATCCATAGGATATATATTAGGGCTATTTTATGTTTAAAAATAATTAGTCGAAATTCCAAAGATCATCCGTGGCAAGTGTCGGGATTGGAAGAAACCTAGCGAGGGCCTCGTGTTCTTCTTTTCAATTTTCCCCTCAAATAAGGCGATACTCTTCTTCATTAAGACTGTTGCGGCGTCCGTAAAGAAAATATTTCAGGGTGATCCAGCAGATGTTCTGAGGGTTGTTCGTGGTGAAAGGCGTTTTGTCAAGGAGCCCACCAGAAATCTTTCTAAGCACACCTTTCATTAAAAAAATTTAGACATCCGTTATTCCTTTTTGTAAACCTTCCTCTTTATAGCGGCGTTGTACCATTTCCATTATATCGTGGTGGCTGCAAAAGAAAAGAATTAGGGCGATTTAATCTTCAGAGCTACCTAGTAGACACTCCGAGGGCTGTCCGTGGTGAGGGATCGAGGTCACAGAGGGCCCACCAGAACTATGGCAGTTTCTCTTTACCTAAACACCTTGCACGTTCTTCGTCGATAAATTCTAGCATCTGTAGGAAGAAGAGACGATATCGGGGCGGTCTAATCCTCGTGGTGACTTAACAGACACTCCGAGAGTTATTCGCTTTAAATATCGAGGTGTCGGAGACCCCGCTGCTGGGGAGAGCGTGCTTGTGTGTGTGTGTGTGTGTGTGTGTGTGTGTGTGAGTGTGTGTGTGTGTGTGTGTGTGTGTGTGTGGGTGTGGGTGTGTAATGAGAATTCTTCATTTCTTTTTAGGTACATGCCCTATACGCAAGGCGTAGTCTATCGACTACAAGCAGGTGCATGTATGTGTACTATGAACAGCCCCCTTAGAATGGGCACGCTGTTTCATATTAGAGAGGAGAATTACTTCCATGACATCCATCCAATATGTCTCTATTTTGGTGGATGTCTCGGGATCATGTGGCGAAAGGATAGTGAGATTACGGAATCATGTAGTAATATCCTATTCCAAATTCCAGATGATTTCTTCATTTACGACAGAACAGGTAATTCAAGAGAAAGCTACTATTCGTTTCATCGCTATTTGCCAAATAAAAAATTCTTTTCTCTTGCCGATAAACGAAACAGTCTACCTGAGTCTAGCCATAAAAGCAAGCCACGGTATGAGATAAGAGCCGTTTGGGATTTTTTATTTGGCAAATAGAGATGAAATAAACTATACATATTCATTTCTATCGATTATCTGATTATAATAACCTTGTGTTTATTCCTTCAAAGTAGTTCTTGTAGATTTCTTAACAAAATTGTGTGAGCATCTCGCCTATCCATAATAGAGCTAAAGGTCCTCTTAAAGCTACAGATTATGGCGTTATTGAATATTTTGAACATTTGTTCAATTGTTTATAGTAGAGTTTGAAGTATTGTGAGAATAAAATGTTGTCAAGTAGTATAAAAAATATGGAAATTCTCATTGTTGGAGTAAATTACAATCAGAAGATATTTATCAATACTATGATCTCTCAAATATATGTAGTTACCATCTATCAGCAATGGATAACTGATTAACTTCACCTCAATTTTATAATTCCCTCCAATCAATTTTGGAGTGAACAATTCCTAAGGGTAAATTGGCGCATATATCATTGATATTAAAATTGAAGCAACGGTTGTAGTGTTCATCATTTGGATAACTGATAAACCGGTGGGCTTATAGTTTTACTTGTATGCCGTATATCAGTGGACTTGCCTACCAAAAATTAGACAAGGTTTGTTCAGAAAACACACCATCCCACAGATGACACTAAAATTGGAAATCTTTTATCAATTGTATCTTGCAAGATTCCTAAAAATTCTAGGTTCTTAGCAGCTTATTTTTTAACATCGATCATAGGTAGTAGTAGAGATAATAGTTTGACTTTAAATAAATATGAAAAAACAAAAAAAAAATTATTTAAATTGAAGTTTAGTTCAGAACAGGTAAAAATGATGTTTGGTATTCCATAATATTTCATATAAATACTGTAATAAATATAATGTACTTTTGATATTCAAATTATTCACGATTTTTTTCTTCGAATAGTCTAATATCCTTTAGACTGGTCTTTATTAAAATATTCTTATATCGTCGAGTTGACATTTTTCATTTAAACCACAATTATAAACTTTATTATTCAAATACTTTGTCTTTTTATTATTCCTGTAGAAGTAAGTTGATACGCTAATTACTATAAAAATGTATATTTATGGAAAATTTATACTTAATACGATCCTGAATGAGGTACGGTTCTGACTATATTGTCAGATTACCGTAATACAAATATATTTATAAAATAAAGATGACATTTACATTTAGATGACGTTTTATAACAATATATTAACCAGAAGTTTACTATTATAATTATTTGATATATTAACTATAGTTATTATAGATACTTCTCTGAATATAATAATAATTCTGCATACTATGTGTTAATACATCTTGTCGTTAGTCTCATTTTTAATTGATATTTCTATTTCATTCCATTTTGTGAACTTTGACAAATGGCAAAGCAGTTAATTAGCCAGATTACTAAATAAACATTCATTACTATCAAACTAAGGACATTTAAGGAGAGTTAGTTTCAAAAAGATTAATATAGGTTTAATTAATTTGTTTACATTTGAATTTTTATTTGTTTTATTATTTAAACTGTTAAAATAAAGAGTAAACATTTAAGAAAATATTTGTGAAATCAAATCAATCAATTAAATTTTTTGCAACATTTTTTTTTATCTGGGTAATACATAACATATTATAAAAGTTCCATACAATATATTATTAAGAGCTGTACAATAAAATTCTGCTCTTAATTTAGATGTTTTAGATGCCTTTAGATGCTTTACACATTGTGTTTTGTTCTATAAAACGCTGCCACTAAACTAAACATCCTGTATACATATTTAAAATTGCAGTTTTGCTTTGAGTTCTTATATTATTCACATTTTCTCTTAGCCTTGCAAGCACCTCTAATAAAATTAAAAATTGCAAATCTATATTCGTTCATGGGAATTGCAGTTTACAAGGTTGTTATTTTTAACTAATAATTTACTATACTTTATTAATTATTTAATTTATTATACTTATAATAAGTTTACTTGTGAGAACTGTAGTTAATAGAATATAGGACAAACTAAAATCTCAGTATTGAACAGACTAAAAGATCATGCACTTAGACAGCTGAAAGTGTAGATAAAACGGTGGTCAACAGTTTAAAATTAAATAATTGGAATACCAAAAATAGATTTTTAATAAGTAGAAGCAAAAAGATAATCTAATAATTTTATCCATATCTCTGAAATATATTCTGAAATAAATATGTTACACATTTAATTTACTCGTTTTTATCCAACTGATTCATCTCATTTTATTGTTAACATAAACCGACATTTAAGCAATAACAATCGTATAACCCTTCCTCATTATTTATCATAACACCTTATTTATCAACAATCCACCAAAAGTTATAACGCCGTCAGTCTACCGAAGGAATAAATAGCGACAGCGAGCAAATCTTCATTTAGTTTATGATATGATATGGTGTCGCGCGGTTGAAAGCTTTTCGTCCAGACAACCGAATAAAACGTACAATAATTTTCGGGAGCATTACTTTCCCATCAATAAAATTTGTGTATTCGCGGTCGTGATGTATCGTAAGAAATTTCATAAATGAACAACAGAATATCAGCTTTCACAATACTGATTCGGTTTATGTTATTCGTTTCCGTTTGGTCAAATTTCGAAAATGACAAAATCTTCAATCGACAGTTCGTTGGACAATATACTTGTCCAGCTAGGTGATTTTGGAAAATACCAGATTCTTGTTTTTAGTTTAGTATGTGTCGCTGTCGTTTTACATTCTGCAGTACATGTGGCTTACGTATTTACTGCCATGGACCTACAATACAGGTACTATTTTACATTATTTCCACTCCCTTTTAAATGCACCAATTAGGTAGATGACTGTTACATATTTAAATGTTTCCCTACAGTTAACCTTAAATAACAGTTTATTGCTTAATTCACTTAAACAACTTGTAGATAATCGATACAATTAGTATTTACATAACATTATATTTTATTTACAGTAATACTTGCTTATTGTTCTTAATATAATGAATCATATACTAAAACAATTGTATAAATAAAATAGCATAATTAGGCACTCCTTTTAAGTTTATTTTTACCAATAAAAATATAAAATCTTTATAAAATCATAGTTATATACTACTATTGTATATTAATATACAATAAGATATTAATGATATAAATCCATTATTAAAATCAATGAACTAACTACTATTATTATGTTATTCATATTTAATAAACACTAATAGCATCGATTTATAACATTAATATATTTACAGATTGTAACAAAAATTAATATTTCCTTGTCCAGATCTTTATCACTAAATAAATGCTAATAACAAAATAATTAAACAATAAAAGATAAGGAACATACTTCTAATTAACTGGTAAAACCGATTAACCCAATAAAAATTCAGTTAATATAAATGTCCAATCATCTAATCTGGTTGATACCTGTATTGTACTTAATCTTTATTTCCAATCGATATATTTTTATTTTAAATAATTCATTAAATTTTTTATTACACCATGTATCAAATTTCCTGCATGATAGTTATTAGATTATCCAGTAATTTTTGTTGTGTCAAACTATTGTTTTCTATATTATACCAAGTATCAAAAATTATCTTGGTCGAAGGTGGCCATGGGTTTTAAAATAATTTTCAGAGCCTGTATCATGCATTTATTATCATGTTATCATAGTGTCATGCATTATTTTTTGATTATCAAAATTGGCCATTCATTTAGGAAGAACAGAGAGGAAGGATCCTATATACATACATTTGTCAGTTGTGGTAAAGTTCTCTGTTGTTTGGTCTGCTATTGACCACATACCACAACTTCTACATAGTTACTAGATAACTACTAGAATTTTGAAATACAGTGAACGTTTTTGTTTAAACTATTTTTGAGAATACTTACGAGACTTAACGTAATACAAAAGGATTTTTATTCATGACTTGGTAATTTATATTGGCCTGTTTCACGAAAATGGTTCTGTGATTCATGTTGCTGGTAGAGCAACCGTTCGTACAGAAGCAGTTGTTAGTGATGTTCGTCCATGAATAGAACAAAAGCCTACAATACCTTTGAAGTGTATGCCTCAAGAAACTGGGCTTTGTATGTAACATGCCGAATGATCTAAATTAAAGAAGAATTTGGGCATGCATTCATAAGATGCAACCATATCAAACCGTTTTGTCAGTAAACCCAACCATCAGACATCTTGCCCATTGCCAGTACATTGTTTACAATGGAGGACGATTTGCTAAACATTTTTCTCCGACGAAACGTGACATTATTTTTCAGCATAAAATAGCTTTTATGGCTATTATGGACTATTTTGTATTTCATTACTTCAAAGATAGGATTTTTGGAACTCTTGCAGCTAATTTTTAAAAACAGCAACAAATAATTTTGAATAATTTGCAATCATAACATTAGAAACGCTTCAAATTGCTTATGCTCTGAACAATATAGCGGACATTTACAACAGTTACTGCTTTATTAATTAACCTTTATAAATGTTTCACTGAAAGAAATTTTTATATCGCTCGGATTAATACCTCGTTCGTAGACTATGAATAAAGACTTTTGGGTGTTCTAAGATATAAAATTGTAACATTTGAGAGAAGCATTTATTTTCTAATTTTATGAACCGTTTTCTAATGGTATTATTACACTTTGGCCAAGTATACACTGGAAATCGGATAATATTCAATCAACCAAGTCTCAAAACAAAAAGACAAAATATATATTGTGTATCTTCAAACAACGCCACACAAATTGTACAAGTTAATTGCGATTTTAATTGTAACAGTTGTACTACAAATTGCAATATAAAGCAAAATATCGCATATTTACGATATTGTCAAATATATTTGATAATTGGAATTCTTATAAATTTTAGAACATTTTTCGTAATATGAAGTAATGGTATGTAAATGTCTTTCAATATCGGAAAAGTATTTAAATATAGATTAATTTAAAATGCGTATAACTGTTTTGTATTTTCTTTTACTATATCTAATTGTTTTAGAATACAATGGATTTCAGTATTATGATAGGAAGTAAAGTTAGTAATTTCACTGAAGAATTTCAATTATATCGAATAACTGAACTGTGAAATAGATAACGACATTGTTTTTTCGTAAAATCGTATTAACGCAACAATTTTTGTTTTATTTTACAATTATATAAACTCCCAAATCAAATATCGTGTCCTAATTGACTACATTGATTACTTTAGTTAGTTCTTCATTGTTTTATTAAAAATTATTGAACTGGAAATGTACCAAATGAAAAATTTGTTTCATGGTTAAGTTCTCTACATCCATATATAATTGCCTTTGATGTAAATTTAATTCCATAATGTTTTAATAAAACATTTGACATTGTAAACAATATACACTGTGGTTCATAAGTAATGAACTAACTATTTTCTATATAACTTACGGTTTTCGAAAGTTTCTAAAGATAAATTTTTAGTGTCAAATATTTTAATTTTTCAAGCGGAAGCATCTCGGGTGTACGAACTGGCCACTTCGTTTCATCGTATCTATCGATTTATCTTTTGAGAAATATAAACTGAAATAATCTCTGACTTCCACTGAAAATATGAAAAAATATGATATGATAATGGTATGTTGATATCAGATGTTTACATCAATTCTAGCAACACTAAAGTTTTAATTAAACACTAATAGATTGTGAGAAGAAATCTAAATAATTTTCGTCAGTTGCTGTACCATTAAATAAATATTATTCCAGTCCAAACGGTCACAACTTGTATAGCGCTCCATCACACAATATAGATTTACTCTACTCCAGAATCTACATTTCTGTTTTGCTGGTAAAAACCTTTAATTAGGTAGCATACGCATCCTCATTTTAATTAATAATTTTAACAGGAAGAACCTCACCACAAAGAGTTAAAGAGAGAGGTATAAAGTTTTGCTCAAACTTAGCTAAATTGTAGCTAATGTTCATTCAACCATAAAATGATGGCAAACTTACAATTAACTATATATTCCCTAATTGCAATTCATTTATAGCCCTGCAGTATGTTCTAATAAATATCATCTTTCTTGTGAGGTACAAAATATGATTTTACAGTTGAAAAATATATTTGATACTGCTTTAGTTTTATCAATCATCTCTCTCTGTCTGTCTGTCTATCTATTTATCTATCTCTCATAACACTGACGTAGTTTTCCACAAAACACCAAAACGCTATTCATCAAACATCACCAAATATTTTAATCATCTCCAGATGATGTCAACTTTGTTGGCGAATGCGCGTAATAGTGTTTTGGTGTTTTGTGGAATACTACGTCGTGTTATCTTCACACCAAAGGTTCCTACCTACTCCAATATCTATTTGTCGTATTACAATCTCCATTACCATTAATATTACTATTATTATAATTTCCATTACCCCGAATACCTATAAAATAATTGAAATGCATTACAAAAGGCGGCGCTCTATGTAGCTCTAACATAAGACACCTAGATATCGGTATAGGCACGAAAGTGCGTAATCTATACAACTCAATTAACTTAAACGTCTGAAATTATATATCAATTACCAGACCTACATATTATATTTATATTCATTGAGGTGCATATTAGGGTAATGTGTATTTACTTGCTTTTACAATAGGTAAATATTACCGGTTACAGGTGTTCATTTTTATTTTAATATAATTTTAATGCAAATCTTACATAAAATAATAAATTATGTGAATCTGGTTAATTTAGGAAAAGAAAATATTATAAAATTTACCTCATTATAGTGATTTCTATTTATTTTGATCTTTTCAACAAGAAACATAGTTCAAATTAAATGGATACAATATATTATATCAATAATATCATATATAGCAAAATCGCTTATAATAATTGATTTACTTGACATCAATCAATAAATATTTTAGACTAAATATTGTATTGATGTTTCACGTAGAAAAATTTATTTGAGCGTCACTATTCGATCCTTTGAATTCTAATAAGCTAGCAGTTATTTGAAATATGTTTGTTACTAAATAAGCAATAATATTAAATATTACACACTATATTAATTGGGGTATAAATTAATTGGGGTTTGTTATTGTTGTCAAAATACTTGTCCTAAATGCTTGTCATAATCTTTGCCATAAATGCTTGTTTTAAATGATTTCATCAATATTTGTCATACATATTTGATATAATTTGTCATAACGTCATCTTAAGTAAATTCATCAATTAATTTTGAATCAAAGTGCATATTTATCTCAAAATTTATATTATTTTATTCAGGTAGTATCTGTTCCCTGATATCTGACGATTTGATCCGGTAATATATAAAGATATAATATCATATACCGAGATATCAATAATTACTTTAATCAAAAGTGATCATAAAGTAGAGACAATAGTAATAGTGAAATCATCCTTTTGAAATAATTATCTCAAAGTTTATCTAGTCAGGTATCATCAATAAAATGCCAATGTGTTTAATGAAATACAAATTGTTTTGCGCATAGAGATTTTTATGCTCTATGATGAAAATAAAAATTCCAAAAATTATTAATAAATTATAATAGTAGAAAATCAAATTATTTTAAAATCTATAGTTACTTTTGTTCAATATAAGTTTTTAAATCTGGGTATTTTCAAGCGATATTCTAGTTTATTTTTGACAAAGAACAATTGCGATATAAAAACAAAATTCTATTGAGAAAAAAACAACAGCTATCACCTCCTTTAGCTTTAGAAATACAAAATGTGATATGACGAGCAAGTACAACATAACGTACATCAATTATTTTACGCATAATTTATTTAGAATTACCTTTTTTCAGATGTGAAGTACCCTCGTGTGATTCAACTCCTCCAGAATACGAACCGTCCTGGCTGCGCGTCGCTGTTCCCTATTCAGGAGGCTTGCCTGAAAAATGTTACATGTACGAACGTGTCGATAATTCGACTGAACTCGGCAATCTCACTTGCGAAACAAGCGACTTTGATAAATTTGGATCAAAAAGGTGCTCCTCATTTGTATATAAAGGCTCTGAGCAAACTATATTGCAAGAGGTATGTATATTTAAGTCAGCTGATAATTTTTTTAATTCTGAGTTGTTCGTTTACCTGCTAGTTCAGTGTTATTGATTTTCATGAGTTAAATTTTGATCCAATTTATTTGTTTTAATAATCAATATAATTACTACTCTTAAATTGTATATCTCAAATAACAGAATATATCTTCTGCAATATAAAATAAAATGTATCTTAAACTACGCGAAGAAGAAACAGAAAACTTTCTTTTTTAAATAAAGAAAATGTTTACTTTACTGAATTTATTTAAATGATCATAATTATTTTAGAAGTACATACATATAAGAATTATTCGTAATTACATCTATCTTAATACATACATTATCCAATAATCTTATTTATCTTGAACATAAAAGTCAATCAGTAACCAAGTTGTTCCACTTGATTTTCCAGGTCGTAAACACTTAAGAAGTAATTTATATATACTTTAACTTGTACCACTTACAAATAACTATGACATATTGGTTTCTAATTATATTTTTATTTTTAAGTCGTTAAGATATTTGTTATCCTTCGCCAAGAGTAATCAGAAGTACAGTAGAAGAAAAGTCTAGGGAAAATTAATGTATGTGTTTATACACCTATTTAAGATTTCATTGACTCGTGTAATATCACAATAATGAGGAGTGAAGAGGGTCAATTCAAGTGTCCTACTATGAGAATAAGGAGAAAATGCCATTATAGAAATCTCATGGCCTCTATTAGTAGATTTAAGTTTGCGCAAATTATTCTAAAGAAGGTTTCGTCTTCTTCTTATTATTGACAAACAACTTCTTCTTCATCATGTTTAATAGAAGAAGTAGGGGAAGAAACATATTTAAGAGTTTAAGCTTGCTATGTTTTTTGTGAATATTATAAGCATAAAATTTCATCTGCATTATTTTGTTTAAATAATCCTCTAATCATTGAGTATTTATGGAATTTCTATTGTACCTAAAACACGTTAAGGAATTATTAGACATTCAATATCGATAGTATGTGTATTATATTAAATTATCACATTATGAATGCTACAAAATTAATCAACCATTATTATTATTATTATTTGTTATTAAATTATAATTATTAGTTTATTCCAAATATGTTTTTACATTTTACAAATGTACCAACGTTAGCAAATCAATGAATCTCATTGCCTCCTTTGTAAGTTATAGGTCTATATTTCAATCAGTTTCTGACATGACTATTATAACAGCAAGGAATAATAATAATACCTAATTATACAATAAAATATAAGTAGCATTACATAATTTTTCTAAAACAATAGCTAATCCGCGACCATAAACATATAACACCTTAATGATAAATAAGACTTGCAACAAAATGATATAGTCCAAGGTCCTACCGTGGCGGTGATGACAATGATATATTTTCGTTTATAGAGTTATTGTCATTGCCGTAATCGTCTGTGAGGTTACGGAAAAAAATGCAGACATGGAAGGTTATACGGAAAATAATTTCAACTAGTTGAATTGAATATTTATGTAGTATACACACTGGATCATTCTTTAAGGGGAAAACCTCTGTAGCTTAATACTTGGCTTGCGATATACGAGGGACGTTCAAATTTAAATGAAAATATTTGAGATGAACCAACAATACTTTATTTTTCTACATAGCTTCCCTCTTTGTTTAGATATGTTCTCCATCAAATTAGAAGTTTCTTACGTCACCCCTGTAAGAAAGGGAGGGCGACCAGTTGCGCACGAATGCTTCCGCCCTCGCATCTCCATTGAAGCGTTGCCTCCCTGAATCCTCTCTTAATGGTCCAAACATGGAAAAATCACACGGTGATAGGTCCAGACTGTACGGTGGTTGTTCAAGGGTCTCCCAGAAGATTTTCTCCAATTTACAACGTTTGTGGTTTGTCATGTAGGGCCTGGTAGAGGTAAAAGGACGTCCCAGATAGGTTGTCGTCATCATTTACTCCAAAAGATTGTAATAGTAAGCAGCATTAATTGTTCTTTCTTTGAACGTGAAGGAAATTCAGCAAAAGAACGCGTTTTGGATTCCAACAAACCGTCGCGGGAACTTTCCTTATTGACTAATACGCTTTGGTATTCTTCGAAACGGAGTCTTTTTGCTTTCATCATCCTCTGTTCGCCTGCTTGCTCTTGAGAGTGTAATGTCAAAATTGTCATCATAGGTGGCGATAAGGAAATGACGAGAGAAATGACAATGAGTGATTGAAGAAAGGGTGCCCTCAGTCCGATAACGAACGAGAAGCCGTTGATAGAAACCAAGAGAAACCTCTTCTTGTTCTTCTGAAAGAAAGCTAAGACTCAAGGGACCAAAATTGTGTTTATATCAAGCTCATCATGAATAATCGAATGGTGATGATGATCTGAGAAACAATTTCTACGACGGTGAGGCGACGGCCATTTTCAATAAAGTCATGACCCATTTGAATGTGTTCTTCGGTTAAACTGGGGTCCTGAGCTGGTGATGGTGGGGTTCCTTTTCAGCTTTCCCTTTCGCCCTTCAGAGAACGTTTTGTACCAATAAGATTCTCGTGTGCCAATAAGCTGTGAAAGGGTGTATTTACGAAATGGTTCTCGCAATCTTCGCAAAATTTCAGCTGAACTGACCGCTGTGTCAAAAACTTAATGATGATTATTTGCGCAACAGATGGGTGTGCATTACTATCGCTCATCTTTGTCACTGTCACACTAATGTTGTCAAGACTGCGTCAGTGATAATTCTCACCTCCCATTACCCCTTCTAACAGTTCTCACCAGTACCTAACCAACCCTGCTTCTTTCAAGATCATTCGCCTGAAATTCTCGTTTATATTTGAACACGCCTCGTAGGTTCTTTTTTGTATCTTCTTCTTTACTTTTCTTGGCATATACCTAAACTGCTGAAAAATGAACACGAATATTTTATGACACTTCAAGTTTCATTTGAATATTACATTTTTTATGTAGTTTTACAAAACGAGCAATTAAAATGAATAATGACGTGAAAGCCCGAAGCGTTGTTTTTTTATTTCAATATAGCACTTTAAAGGCATATCAATGAATTACTATAAAAATTAACTATTTTCATTAAGATATAAATGACATACGTCCATTTAAACTATCATTGGAATAAGAACAAGTCAAGTCTCGAACGGGGAAGGAACACACATAAGTTTTAAATCGCCACAACTTCAAGTAACCATTCAACTATCAACAATTTTTATTGTGGTTTTATTGTACATTTGCTATTAGTCGTTGTCCTAATTATAACCTAATAATTCTTCTAATGACGCCATAACTCAAAGTCCTTCCTAATTTCATATTACACTGCGTTTTTTTACAGTACGAGTTACAGTGTGACGAGAACTTATGGAAAATTACTATGGTAGGAACCATGAACAGTATAGGGCAATTCTTTGGACTTTTTATAAGTGGCATATTATCAGATAAGTAAGTCCTTAACTTGTTTGCTTTAGCAGTAAGTAATAATTCAAAATATCAAAGATGTAACTCATTCACTTATTTCGATAATATCGTAGGTTCGGTAGGAAAGTGGTTCTTGTCTGGGGTATGGTCTTATGTGCGATATGCGGACTAGTACGTACCCTTATGCCAACTTACGAATGGTTCCTCGTTCTTGAATTCCTTGACGGAGCTTTCGGTTCTGGTACCTACATTTGTGGATTTGTATTAGGTAAGGAAGTGGATTATGATATTTCACAGCATGTAACCAAAATCTCTAGTTGACATCTAGTAAACAAATACTTAACTAATATATATTATATAATATTTTCAGGAGTTGAGCTAGTGGGTCCAAAGAAACGGGTTTTAACAGGAGTTTTAGTTAGTTCTTGTTATGCAATTGGAGAAGTTTTTACAGCTGGCGTCGCTTGGATTGTAAAGTCTTGGAGGTAAGCACCAAATAGTAAAATGAGGAAAGTAATTCAAAGTGATGTAATATATTTTAATGTAGCAATCATTCCTAAGTTTACTTACCAGTAACATATTAAAATTATCATAAATACACAGATGTAATTAATGTTAGTAGAGATACTAAGTGAGTACGGGGCCATTTTGAAGTGGATGGCATGTGTCCATCTGGAGTGACCCGTGTATTCAGCCTCCGGTCATCTGGTTATGAACCACGTCTACCCCCAGTCATTGACTCCTGGTCAGAAGTCTCTAGTCATTGACGTCAACACCATATCTTCAGCATCCTCTGGTTATTGACCCATATCTTCAGCCTTCGGTCATCTGGTCATCAGCCACATCCACCTTCCGGTCATTGACCCCTGGTCAGCAACCTCTAGTTATGTTATCAACTGTTTCTGGTCATGTCTTCAGCACCCTCTGGTCATTGACCCATATTTTCAGCAGCCGTGGTCACTCCCGATGGACACATGCCATCCATTTCAAAGTAGCCCCGTACTCACATAGTATCACTACTGACGTTATTACTAAAACTGACCGCCAAGCAAGTACCACAATCGGGTAACTTCGTG
Organism: Rosalia funebris; assembly: GCA_037954035.1. Taxonomy (NCBI): domain Eukaryota; kingdom Metazoa; phylum Arthropoda; class Insecta; order Coleoptera; family Cerambycidae; genus Rosalia; species Rosalia funebris. The sequence goes on from JAZFAV010000018.1 coordinate 12,751,358, forward strand.
GCAGCCGACGTGCCGTCACATATGTCTAGAGACTTAAGTGGACGCACATTTAAAAACTATGCATAGTCATTACTCAGGACTAACGGGTGAATTAAACAAATTACAAAATAATTCATCATCCTTAGGTGAATGATTACAAATATGCAAAAACTGACGATAATGACAAGAGGGGTAGTTATGTTAGGAAAAATCTTTACAGTGTAATAAAATCAGAAAAATTTAAATTTCGTCAGAGTTCAACTATGCACATGTTACAACTTTAGATGTCGAATATTATATACATAAATTATTTTTAAAAAGGTAGATGTGTAACAAAGTAAATCCTTTGTTATTTGAAGGAGTGGAAATATTTTATATGTATATAAAAATAGAACATTCCAATATGAGCAGTATTAGTTTGAATATATCAAGACAACATTATGTAAACTTCCAAATATTATAATTGACTGCTATTCTGCTATCCACTTCTAAACGTCAATAATAACTCTAAATTTTAGGATAGCAAAGGGGATCATTTTTGTGAGAAAGCATATATTTTAGTTTCAACTTTTAATGGCTTGCAAACCTATAATTTGAAGTAGACGAATAATCACTATAATTAATGTTTGAACTATATAAATACACAATTAATAAATTTTAATTTACTGATATAAGACATGAATTCGTTGAAAGGAATGAAACACGTTTTGGATGTTTAGAAACCTTTATGCGTTTGAACTTTTTGTTCCGACTGGCAATTAAAATTGCCGATCAATCAAGCGATCAATTACTAGCAGACTCAAATAGTTCTCCGTTATTTTTGTTAGTTTATAATAGAGAATATATAGAGAAACACATTACATTGTTCTACAAGGAAAACTTCCTAATATCGCAGATCGTAATGTTTCAATTGAAGACCATAAGGAAGTATGTTACTAAGATAGCCTACTAGATTTGCTTTAGTATTCTGCAAGCTGCTGGAGTAACTCCACGCTGAGTAATATGAGTAATTAATTATCTGCGCTATAAGACATGAAGCGGTATTCGTAGTGAGTCGCCCTTGCGGTCCGTGATTATCAGTTAGAGTGGTTGCAAGACTTATTAAAAAGTTTAAACAGTTCATCAGCATATAGGGTAAACTATTGGTTAACAAACAATGTAGATGATCTCCGTCACAATTTATAGAAACAACGACAAAGTGAGAAGGCAAAGCAATTTTTCAGCTCTTTCAACGAAATGCGACACGACAAAATATTTGATTGACCCCCACAGTCACCAGATCTTAATTCCATCGAAAACATTTATCGTTTTATGTCTACTAAGATTTATAGTAGGTACCCACGTTTTCGCTTATAATTTAAAGCGGTTGTCTCTTAAAATTCATCATCTGTGGATATCTCTTAACCCAACATGTGTGGTGAATAGCAAATCTAAAAGATATCCGGTTGTAATTGATAACGGCGGTGATTGGCCTATACATATATTAAGGCTGTGTAAGTAGGAGTGAAGAAAAGCAGAGGTAGGCCTAGATTAGACTACTGCTCGCAAATAGTAAGGGATGTAGGTTGTAGCACAATTAGCGAAATGCGTAGGTTAGCACAAGGTAGGAGAAGCTGGAGGTTAGCGTGCAACCAGTCTTAGGACTAATGACCTCATGATGATGATGAAGTCCGTTGTTGTACGTACAGAGTAGATTCATATTATTAGTAGATTAGTAGACTCATGTCAATGAACATTATGTTTTAGCTGTTAAAGTGTTCGTTTTTCCTGTGAAACAACCTCTATAATAAATTACATATAAAAGCATAAACTTATTGTAAACATCATTATAATAATTATTTTCATAATAAATTTGAACTATTTAATAACATTTGTTGACAATATCTACTATTAGAACTCAATAAAAGACCGTTATTAAATTAGAATTGATAAACGATGTATGTATATGATTTTATTATATATCATTGATTGTTGTATTAAATTTTTCACCATATGGACTCTTCTTTAAATTTATCATGTTCGTTGTAAACAATTAGATTAAATCTTTCTACAACTTTCATCGACATAACCTTAAGGAAAACCAACTGATTAAAGATTCTTTAATATTCATAACGAGTAGAAGAAAAAATAAATAATACTCATGTGAAAACTTTGGTTGCTCCTTTTAAGATGAAAAAACCTTTATTCAAAAAAGCATAATTTTCATGATGTTTATGTTATCATTAACAATTCCATGTTTTTATCTGGATATTCTTTACAATAATTACATATATTTCTAACAATTCGATTTAACAATTTCTATATTTAAATAGAACCTCAATACATAATTTTAATTTCCAAATAAGCAGCTTTTTCAAACATCAAAATAGGAAATTGAAGTAACATTATTCCAAAAACTATTTTAATATAGTTTATCATAGTTAGTTTGGTATCACATTATTACAGCTTCTTCAGGCATATTGTTGAATGTTATAATAGCTAATTATATCCAGTAACAGCTACGACTGATACCAGATGTGACTTCGTTTCCAAACAACGTGATTTCAGGAACTGCGATAAAATTTATTCATAACTATCAACATTCTTGAAATATTGCACCCTTTTAGTTGCTCCAGTTCCCGAAGTAGCCTTAAATACAAAAGAAATTATCACTGCATTCTGAACAGTTATCAATATGTATGTACGTATTTGTTTCAGACCACTCATCTATATACTATACACTCCCGGGCTTTTTCTGTTTTCATACCATTGGATACTACCCGAATCTGTACGATGGAATCTCAACAAAGGCAGATTAGAAGAAGCAAAACAAACTCTAAAAACGGTCGCCAAAGTAAACGGTAAAGAATTATCGGAGAATGCATTGGAGAAACTAACTGCATCCGGATATAACTCACAAGAAGAAAGTAGTCCATTCAAGGATGCCCTTAAATCGACGAAGTTGATGTTGAGGTTAATTAATTGTTGTTTCTGTTGGATAACGTGTGCCTTTCTATTTTACGGATTGACGTTAAATTCTGTATCTCTCTCCGCTGGGAATAGTTACTTGGACTTTATTTTGACGGCGTTGGTGGAGATACCAGCGTATGTGTCGTGCAATATGATGCTGGAGGCTTTCGGAAGAAAGAAATCGCTTTTCGCGTCATACATCCTCACCGGAGCTGCCTGCCTAGCCTTCATATTTGTTCCATCGGGTATGTAATATATCTTATACAGGTTGTAACATGAAGGTTGGGAGTAAATTAAACGGTGGATTTTTCAGTAAAAAAAAATAGATTTTTCAGTAAAAAAAATAGATTTTTTTCATATGAAGTTATGCTCTACGGGTTTTCGTTTTCAAGCTACAGGGCGCTAGAAAATTTGAAAAAATTTAGTTTTTCTCTAATAACTTTCGAACATTAGAAGATAAAGGAACGAAATTTTAGCCGTAGCTTAATTTGATAATGCCCTAGTAACAGGAAAACATATACTTGATAATATTTTTGTTACTTTCATTTACCTATGTTAGCAGTGGGAAAAAATGGTGTTTACAAAAGTTTTAATTACGGGAAAATGACAAGATATAAATAAAACGCAAGAAGGTAATTTTGTTTAAAATAAAAAGTGGATCTTAAATAAATATTAAAAAAATGTTTTTACCAGTGACGTACCATAATTTTCTTCGGAAAACCTTACGGTACAATGCGTACGCACGTCACTGAGTAACTTACGAAGTCAATCTTTTTCCTGTTATTAGGACATTATCAAATTAAGCTACAGCTAAAGTTTCGTTCCATTATCTTCTAATGTTAGAAAGTTTTTAGAGAAAAACTAAATTTTTTCAAATTTTTTAGCGCCCTGTAGCTTGAAAACGAAAGCCCGTAGAGCATAACTTCATGTCAAAAAAATTTATTTTTTTTTACTGAAAAATCCACTGTTTAATTTAATCCCAACCTTTATGTTACAACTTGTATACACTATAGGAAAATAGGATACTATTTTCCCATTTATTCAAAATGGAAAAATAAGTTTTCCCATTTAAATATTCTATTGCTTTGGAATAAAGGGTATTATCTTTATTGTATTTATTGATATACAAATATATTCAAATGATTTCTCTTGGTTGACTCTCGGTTTATATGAACCGAACTTAATTACCACAACTAAACTGTGAGAAATCATTTTTCTGGATACTTTAGATAAATCTAGAGATAGATATATCGTCCCTTCTAATCAATAACATAATTACAACTCGATGTGTAGTTCCGGTATAATTCCAAAAAGTGTGGTTAGTTTTTTTATTTTCATTACAATTAAAGGTTATTTTTTAATAAATATCCATTGTAACATATTAAATTATTTTATTATTACTTAAATGGTAAGCAATTCTCATAAGTAGTAACGTTACTTATATTTTTTAAGAAGGAATGATCGAAAAAATAACTGTCTTATTTACAGTTAAATACATCTCATTAATTAGAACATAGAATGTTAGGGACGTAGTATAGGACGCTGAGCTGGGAGAAGTCATTTAGAATACTACATCCCTTAAAAACAATCACAATATTAAAACTGTAAATAGAATTTTAAAAAAATGTACTTGTTGATTTTATCAAAATATTTACATGGAATCTATATTCTACGTATTTCTTCTATTGAAGGACATGTAATAGAATTTGGAAGTATGTTTATAGAGCATCTTACAATTTTCACAAAAACCAGTTCCCTTCCCTAAAGCCTCAAGTTATGGAGAAGAAAGTTACACCCAGAGAATACATTAGTACTCTCTAATTCCAAATATTACTTCTGAGGGTTACCGATTGTCTTCTGCAAGAGCGAATGCTTGACTTTTATTATCTCTGTGCTGCATATTTAGCTAAATATAAACCGTATTCTCAGTAAAGTACTTGTTTTCTCATTAGTGTGTATGCATAGTGCATTTCAAATGGAGTGCATATTCTTATATGCAGTCGAATGTTTATTGTACAATAGTTAATTTTTAATAAACAACATTTAACTAATTTCACAAAAAAAGCCACAGTTCAATACATATTTAATTTTTGTGCAATTAATATAGATTAATAATTTGCATGAATTTAATAGCAAATTCTTTGATATAATAGAAATATATAGAAATGTTGCGAATATGTAAGCCAATTATATATGGCGCAGTTAAATATATATTAGTTCCTATCTTCCAAGGTATTTCTCTTTTTCTTATCTTTTAATTAAATATTGCGATATTGTTATAAAATACAGTCATCACCGTTTATAACTAAATATTACACTCTCATTTTTTATTATAAGATTGCGATTTAAGAATATTTACATTATCATTGTAAAATAATCTTTTGCCATGACCAAAAAATTTTATCATGATCATAATAATTACTTAACAATCATATTATATATTTTGTTCTTTAGACAACTAATTTTCTCATGTAAGAACTTGATGTAATAAATATTCATATTACATTTCAGATTCTCATGCAGGCAGTTTGTCCATATATCTAATAGGCAAATTTGGTGCTACTGCTGCATTTACAAATCTCTATGTGGTAACAAGTGAGGTATTTCCTACAACAATGAGGCACTCTTTTATGGGTACATGCTCGACGTTTGGAAGACTAGGATCAATGATTTCCCCACAAACACCCCTCTTAGTAAGTATTTAAATGAAAATTATACATGCTATTAGTCATCAATAAAGGAAAATGGGGTCATCAGTTACGCTCCTTATTTATGCAGTCTTCTTGTATTGCAAATAGAAATGGCATTGGCAAATTCCTTTACCAATATATCCCAAATAATATAATTTGACAGCATTATAAATATCTTGCATGAATTTCCTAACTACCACGTTTGCAAATGACATGAGTCAACACGAATTTTGAGTTTGGGTTCTACACAGCAGATTTTTGGTTCTTCCGTAGAACAGAAAATTTCAATTTTCACTTGAAAAAGTCTGCTTTTGTAATGAACAGAATGAGTTTACAGTTGTCAACGACATTTTTCTAATTTCATACGTTTACTATATATAAAAATGAAGAAATACCATTTTGTTTGTAATTTGTAAAACCGACCACTGTTACATTAGGAAGCAAATAGAAAACAATTAATCTCTATCATTTAATATACTTAGTTTAGAAATTATTGTTTTTCGTATTTTTTCTGTAATTGGATGAAGTTTCTCGTATAAGCCCCCAGATGTACTCCCCCATCATATTATTGCCCCTGGTAACGGTGTTCAGAATCCATCAGACCATCAGAATGAGACCGTTCATCCTGCTCTTCTGAATAGACATCCATGTTGTCTTTAAATTGATACAAGTATGTAACGCATGCACTTTAAGATATGTCATTCAATCCCTGATCTTAAAATTATCAAGGATAGTTGAAATAAACTCGATGTCATTCTCAGCTGTTTCACTTACAAGAAAAGTATGAGCCACTACTTTAAACCCGCCCCAGGCATCTCTTTTATACCTGTTAAGTAGCTGTGGAAATTCTACACAGGGCATTACTTTTTTGATTTGTGGTCCGACAAAAATACTGATTTTAACTTTGTCTTCGAGTAACTTCGGAAACAAATTCTTCAAATATTGAAATATTTCAGAATACTGAAGAAGAGCCTCTGTGAAATTGCTTCACAAGACCTAATTTTTAATTTTATATGCAATAGAGGATCGACACTGGTTTAGGGTCCACAATTCGTTCCCATTTCACATTATTCCCACATTTGGAGGTCGCTCTGTTCAGGTCATGAGAGCTGTTAGTAATACAACACAAAACACAAAAGTACAAATGTAGTAGGAATATTTAGTATTGTATAACAGCCTTGTATTCTCATTAGAAAGCTCACCATCTTTAAATCCTCTATCATGGGCCAGTTCTATTGATTATACTTGATTTTCTCAAGCAAAATTTTTATACTCTCGTAATTTTCTTTAACACTAAATATACTCCAAGTGAATAACCTGGCGCTTGCGCAGTTGTTTCATCCCCATCCTCACCTTATGAACCCATGCATTTTCTCATGCATGGGTTCATGTCACACAAAAACTGAAATATTTATTTAACATTGTAAAAGTGACAAAAGCAAAGTTTTGAAAAATAAATGAAAGTTTTGTCTATTTTAATAGAGAAAATAATGTTGCAATAAATGTATGTAAATTTATTATCATGATTGGGTTAAATGCGCTACAAATCTTATTAATTATATATTTCTAGGCAAAACTATGGACTCCTCTACCCTTAGTATGCTTCGCTGTCATGTCAATGATAGCTGGATTGTTAACTCTACTATTTCCAGAAACTCTAAATATTAAACTTCCAGACACAATTGAAGAAGCTGAAAATATATCTAAATTACCTAGAGCAACATCAGAAGAGGGAGACCATATCAAGTATTAAAAAACAACCAAAAGACTCAATAAAAGTGTTATAAATTAAGTATAACTCAAAAATTATGTACACAAATTTTGTACTGATTTTTAATACTCCTAAAGTTTGAATGATCAATGTCTGTTTACAAAATTAAGATAATAATTTATTTTTATAAAGCGTATATCAGTATTTTTGATAAACCATTTACTTATTTCATTATGCAGAAATGCATGTAACATGTAAGTAATTTATTACTAGGCTTTAGTGATTCACCAAGAAATGTACATTATTTTGTATATTCTATATTAGAATTGATTTTGTAATCTCTGTTAAGTTTAATAATAAAATGTTGTTTATTATCAAGAATTATTTATATACCTCTTAATTACACAGGAAATAGTATGTAGCGAAGATGTTTAGGTTTCGTGCCTGTAAAAATTATGTTAATATCGTTTTATATAACCATATATACATTTAATATATTTTCGATAATATTTAACCAGAAGTTTGAATCTAAGTGTTGCCTAAGATAATTTAAATACGTATGAAGGTGAAGAAAGCATAAGCACAATTACTATCACAAAGATACCTAAAATCGAATTAAAATTTATCATTACAGCCCCATCTATGATCAATGTAGTTGATCACATAATGTTCTTTGGCATACATTAACTTTATTCGAGTGGAAAATAAAAAAAATAATTGAATGACAAAAGTTTCAATCATTCATCATTCTTAAATAGTCAAACATGGATATTTCCTTGTAAAATGTAGGCCACTAGCAGTGATTGAAAAATGGGTCGAAAGTATTACTCATAATTGTATTATAAATTAGGAAAAAATCTGAGGAAATAAGAACAGATTCATGTGGCTGAAAATAGTTATCATTGTTTAATAGTAGTCGAATTTTCGGTTACAATAATATTGTTTACTAATTAAAATAATATCTACAATACTGAGAATACTTCTGTAAGTAAACAGCTCACCACTCTTTCATCATCATGAAGTCATCAGTCCTAAGACTGGTTGGACGCTAACCTCCAGCTTCTCCTATCTTGTGCTAACCTACGCATTTCGCTAATTGTGCTACAACCTACATCCCTTACTATTTGCGAGCAGTAGTCTAATCTAGGCCTACCTCTGCCTTTCTTCACTCCTATTTATGCCTCCAAAATATCGCAGACTATTCCCCCATGTTTCAGCAAGTGGCCTACCATTCCATCTCTTCTCTTCTTTATGTTTTTCCACATAATTCTTTCCTCGCTGACTTTCTCTAATACTTCTTCGTTTCTAACCCTATCAGTCCACGGTATTTTTATCATTCTTCGGTAACATGACATCCCAAAAGCTTCTAATTTCTTCCTACTTGCTCCCCTACCCTCCAGGTTTCGCAACCGTATAATGCCGTGCTCCATACATACGTTTTCAAAAATCTCTTCCTTGTTTCTAAGTTTATTACCCCGAGCATAAAAGTGCTTTCTTTTTGTTAAAAGCTACTCGACCCTGCGCTATTCTTTGTTTTATATCTTTATCGCTTCCTCCATCCCAATTTATTTTACTTCCTAAATAAGTAAAGTCTTTAACTTCCTCCAACCTTTCATTATTAATTTATATTTTCGTTTTTGCTCTGCTCTCGCGCCCTCTGCACACTAACACTTTAGTTTTGTTTTCATTCACCCTCATTCCGTATTCCTCTGTCAACACTGCCTCCAATTCGTTCAACGCTGATTCTAATTCCTCCTTACTGGATGTTAATACTGCTATGTCATCCACGAATCTCAGCATTTTTAGTTTCTGTCCCTGTACTTTAATCCCGAAATCCACTCTATCTTTTACCACATTAATCGCCTCTTCGATGTACAGATTAAAAATTAGTGGTGATAGCGTACATCCTTGTCTTACTCCTTTCCTAATACCTACTTCCCTTCTTTCCCCATTCAACTTCTATAACAGAAGTTTGCTCTTTGTATAGATTGTGTACTACTCTCCTATCTCTATACTTCATTCCCGCGCTCCTTAGTATCTCGAACATTTTTTCCCATCTTACATTATCAAAAGTTTTTTCTAAATCTACAAATCCTATATAAGCATTCTTTCCTTTTTCTATTGTTTTCTCTAACTACTAACTACTCTTTATTTAAACAAATTATTATTGGAACATATATATGTGTTATTGGAGTACATTAGAACTTAAAGATACATTTCATGATTTGTTATCTGCTGGTACTTGCTGCTTAAAGTGTCATACATACTCGATACTAATCATCACTTGATCAAAAGTTGGACCTTTAAAGCAGGTAATGTAAATAATTCATAAAATTTAAAGTTCGGTGACGATAGTCTTTTGAAACAGTCAAGGAAAACAAGAAGAGTCAATGTACAGAACTTTGTTTATGGCTTTTAACACCTTTCGACTTTGTGACGGTGATGACAGAATAAGAAATAATGTCGATTTCTTGTTCTTTTATTATCAAATAAATTGCAAAACACATTTTACGTATGCCATTCAGATTTTTTTACCAAGCATGTGTGATAAATTAACCCATTTTATAAGTACTTTCAAAGCACTTTTACATTTTAAAATAAATAACTATATATTGAATCGTCAAGAGTTTTATATCACAGTATGTTAGTTAATAGTAAAACAGTAGTTATTAACAGAAACTAATATGACAGACGATTATCTACTAATATAACTAGTATATATTATCGACATTAAATGTCAGACAACGATTGTTATATTTGCCACTTAAATGGGAGACTGATTCGTTAGCCTATATATTGTAGGTCTTGCATATGAGTAACCTAGCAGGAATTACACAGGCCTAAGCGAGATTTATGTATAAAACATAGTAATGAATCGGTACATCGGATGGAAGATTAAACCGCAGATCTTTTATCTATTATATGTTAGGTGAGTCAAAAGTCCCCACTACAGTAGTGGGAGAGAAGAAATTAGAGAGGGAGATCAAACGAGCAATGAGTCAAAGCTTCCAACAGAATTCTCAAAAAGTATTTGGAGACATTTGGGGAGAATCCGGAAATTTATTGTTCCAAAGGAATTTATATAGAACTAAACTGAACACAGTGCAAAACTTGGACTGACGTAAAACATTTAACAATACGAATTTGTAATTTGTGTTTATATAAAAACTGAAATATTTTTCCTTTCTGCGTTTCATAAACAATTTCGTGTATTTTACAGAGGCATTAATTTTTTTAAGAGCATGAAACTAACGGGTTACACAATAGGATTGTTTATATATTTCTGATGAAAATAAAATGGTAGAACACAAATATACAATACTAAAAGCTAGGACACACTTACATCGGGTCCATTTTTCTAAAGCCTCAGGCTGTCAAGGGGAAGATTACACATAACGACAATGTTACACAAACGCACCTTCGCTCAGAAAGAGTGCCGAACTCCCCCCGTTGGGACTCCAACCGAAACATACAATGACACCTCAATACTCGCCCAATTCGCCACCCCGAACCACAGTATGATTGACATTGTAGCAACCACCTCTATAAGAGAATACAATAGGCCGCTCATCCATGTAGTGGTCGCCCAGAGCCGTGCTGTACTTTTTTGAAGTTTTACGATCGTATTCTAAATTCAGCATAAAAATAAATTTGTGTTCTAAATTGATATGTGTTTGAAAAGCATATATATATATATATATATATATATATATATATATATATATATATATATATATATATATATATATATATATATATATATATATATATATATATATATATATATATATATATATATATATACAGTCAGATTATATTTTGAGTATAAAATTCTATAAATCGTTTTAAATAAACAGGTATTGAGAGTAGAAAATGAACTACTTTGTACCCAACTACAAGCTACGCCACTGGATTTCATAAAACCGAATCATACACCTTATAGTGATTATTAAAACGTAATCATTCTGTATTGAAAGAAATTGTAAGCCGTATAATTTAATCCTATAAATCACGTAAATACTTAAGTAAAAGCCCAAATGGATTAACCAGTAACACTATGTTTACTCTCAGTCTGTGATATGATACCGTGAACTACGTACAAACGTAAAACGACGTGTTTTAACAATCTTGCATAACTGTAATTGTAAATAAATGTAGAAGGAATATATTAAATATTAATAAACATGTCTAAATCAGCCATCGACAACTCTTTGGATGCTATTCTGACACAAGTGGGTGATTTTGGAAAATACCAGATATATGTTTTTATTATGGTGTGCATACCAGTCGTTCTGCATTCAGCTGTGCATGTAGCTTATGTTTTCACAGCTATGGACTTGACCTACAGGTACTGTAACAACAATTACTAATCTCAAATACACGACTCTTTAATAGCGATAACAAACATAAATATGTAAACTTGGTTGTAATTCATTTCAGTACCTTGAGAGGCTTGTTCAGGAATGTTTTGTGAAATTAGAAAATATAAATAAGAATAATAGAGTACTAAAAATATCGTTTAAAAAAATATCCAATTTTCGTATTTTTATTCACTTTTTGCCTTTATAAATGTAATACTATACAGTTTTGTATTGATCCTATTTCAATAATTTCAAAGACAGTTTCTGAATATTGTATAAGTTTAAAGTGCTTTCATCTCAATACTATCTATCCCACTAGTTCTTTTACCAAGAAAAACCTCTAATTACTAACCTCTCATAATAACAAAAACATGTAAAATTAAATATCTAAGGGGAAGTTTAAAACTAGTGCCATTGCAGTTTAGATCATTGCATTCCCGTGCCCTCAGCTACCCTCACTTCATAATTTGAAATAGCGCCCGCTATCTTGTAATATATATTTTTAGGGGTCTTAAAAATTTTTATTCAATTTCGTTTGGAAAACTGAAATCGATTGATCCATACTTGGAATAGAAAATATATTTATAGTTTAAATAAAATAAAATAAAATAATTAAATGGAATATGAACTGTGTTATGAGTTAAATGAAAAGCACGCAAGCAAAGAAAGCACTATTTTTTGCAGAATCACTGCCGCAGACTCAACACCGATAAGTCTTATGTTTTTCTTTTTATATTTTTACATACATCCTTTTCCGCTGATAATCAAAGTGAGATAACATAGTTTTTACTTTAACTCGTTACTCATGTGCATTTTAGCTCACAATTTCTTGCTGATTACAACTAAAATTAAATTTTGAAAACAGTTATCGATGATGAATCGAGTATTAGTGACTTTAAACTCTATTAGTGATTTATAAGTGATGTCAGTTGCAGTGACAGTAACATTCTTCATAATAGTGTATTATTGACAAGAAGGAATTTAAATAATTCTTATTTATGGTGTTGAAAATAGGTTTGCTCGTATAACGGCCTGGATTTTTAATGATAGGCATCATGGCAAAAATATGGGAAACCATATCTAATATGTGTTCATCTAATTTAAAAACATTTCTATTAATGGAGTCACTTAAGAGGTAAAAGAGTTAAGGAACTAAAGCAAAACAACTCAACGGGTCTACAGAATTTACTAAAAATAGATATTATTTGCAATAAATAAATAATTTGAGGTCTCGTGGATAATATATCCCTTTTAAATTAACGTTCAGTATTATAAGTATAAAGAATACGGAATGAGGGTGAATAAAAACAAAACTAAAGTGTTAGTGTGCAGAGGGCGCGAGAACAGAGCAAAAACGAAAGTACAAATTAATAATGAAAGATTGGAGGAAGTTAAAGACTTCACTTATTTAGGAAGTAAAGTAAATTGGATTGGAAGAAGCGATAAAGATATAAAACAAAGAATAGCGCAGGGTCGAGTAGCTTTTAACAAAAAAAAAAGCACTTTTATGCTCGGATGTAATAAACTTAGAAACAAGGAAGATATTTTTGAAAACGTATGTATGGAGCACGGCACTATACGATTGCGAAACCTGGACGGTAGAGGAAGCAAGTAGGTAGAAATTAGAAGCTTTGAGATGTGGTGTTACCGAAGAATGATGAAAATACCGTGGACTGATAGGGTTAGAAACGAAGAAGTATTAAAGAAAATATGCAAGAAAAGAAGTATGTGGAAAAACATAAAGAAGAAAAGAGATAGAATGGTAGACCACTTGCTGAGACTGGGGGAATACTCCGCGATATTTTGGAGGCAGAAATAGGAGTGAAGAAAGGCAGAGGTAGGCCTAGATTAGACTACTGCTCGCAAATAGTAAGGGATGTAGGTTATAGCACAATTAGCGAAATGCGTAGGTTAGCACGAGATAGGAGAAGCTGGAGGTTAGCGTCCAACCAGTCTTAGGACTGATGACCTCATGATGATGATGATTGTAAGTATCCGCCTTTTCTAAAGGGGTTTCATAAACTTAAATTGTACAAAATAAGAAAATTGTTTGATAACGTGTATACGTACATATATATGGTTATTAATTGATAAACACAAAATGTTCAAAACAAAAAATTCAATTACTTATAAAATCGTTTTCTTTTAAATTATTCTAACTTAACTTCCGTTTTATAGTCATCAAACTCACCATGTTTACCTGCATTTTAGATGCGAAATTGAAGAATGCGACTCCAATATACCAGTGTATGAACCTCCCTGGTTAATTAATGCAGTTCCATATACAGACGGAGTGCCTAAACAATGTGATATGTATACTTACAATTCTACAGGAGAGGGTCAAAGCTGTTCATCTTCTGATTTTGATAATGAGAAAACTAAACGGTGCTCTTCATTTATTTATAAATCAAATGAGCAAAGTATTTTGCAAGAGGTAAATAATTATATAATAATTAGTACTATTTTCTAATGGCTCATATGGAATATGTTTAAGTCTGATTTGGCTATTATAATTTTGATTAGCTATTTGAGTTCTTTTTACCGAATTTGTAACTACAACTCTAAATTACAGTTCTTTGTAGTACAATCTACAATGTAGTGATAATTTATGGAAATTAACACTTGTTGGTACGATAAACAGCTTTGGACAGTTTTCTGGGCTATTTGTAGCAGGAATGCTATCTGATAGGTAAGTTGTGCATGAGACTAACATATAAATAATATACATAACGAAACATTCCAAAGCGATCATTATTTACTTAAACACCATATTTCATTCTTGTGATAAACTTAACAGGTAATATTCAGTAGCTCTTTCAAGTAACGTACACTCATCTCCTTTCTTAAAATCAACATGTCAAAACCGGTTTTGAATTGACTACTGTATTCTACACGTTAACTATTTAAAATACTTATGTTTTCTCCGTGTACCATAAAAGCATTGCAAACTATCAGTATCAGAAAACATACTATTAGTACCAACATATTTCGAAGATACATGTTTAAAACCAACTTTGTTGAATATTATGCAACTTTCTGCATTTAGGTTTGGCCGAAGAGTGGTTATGGTATGGGGTATGATTTTCTGTTGCATATGTGGATTAATACGAACTCTAATGCCAACTTATGAATTGTTTTTATTACTGGAATACCTCGACGCAGTATTTAGTTCTGGTACATTTATCTGTGGATTCGTCTTAGGTAATAGATTATTATAATATTAACTAAAAATAATATGAATTTTAGAAGTTAGCGTTAATTTTTTTAAATCAAAAAGAATATTGATAAAATATAGCAGTAGTAACTAAAACATTAAATATTCAAAACAATTCTTAACTGTATTAATTCATCGTACGTTATAAGAAACCTATTGTACCCTGTTTAAAAAATTGGAACCAGTATTTTACGAAATATACACACCATATTAAAAGACGCATATTATGAATTAGTATAAAGTTGTTATAATGCCCTAAGTCAATAGTAAACATGAAGAGATTTTCTCATCAGATAAGATTAGAGTATATGAATTTATAAAATATCTAAACAGATACGAGGAAGTTTTCTACACTAACTTACATCAACTATTGCTGTGATGGTAAACACTAAATATTGTTTTGCTTTTATTTGACAATCAGTTTTTATTAATTTTTATATATTTTCCTATTGTTTAGTACTATTAAAATTATAATGGTATCAAATTCTATGTTTTAATTTTGGAATATATTAATTTAAACATTAATTTATCCAGCGATAGTTCACGATACAAAGATATTTTATTTAATATTTGATTCAATTATTATTTTGCAGCTGTTGAATTGGTAGGACCAAAGAAGAGAGTTCTAACTGGCAGTATAGCATGTACTGGTAGCGCTACTGGTTCTATTATCACAGCCACTGCTGCCTGGATAGTAAAGTCATGGAAGTAAGTGTCTACAAAGTAATGTGATATACTTAAAAGGTATTCAATTTTATCGCCACTCACTGTACTAAAAGTTTTTGCAAAATTTTCTACGTTAATTAATCTTCTTCTTCTTCTGCGCTTCACGTATTAGGCACTGTTGCCTGTTACGGTACCTTCCATCGCTTCCTCGGGCGGCCTACGCTTCTTCTTCCTGTGCACCTGTAGTGTAGTGCTTTATTTGGTAGTCTTTCTGTGTGCATTCTAGTCAAATGTTCGTGCCATTTCGTGCGGTTTTCTTTTATTCTGTCGTTTAAGTTAAATATCTGCAATTCTTCTCTAATATCTACATTTCTTATTCTGTCATTTCTTGTACAACCCTTCACTCTTCTCAGAAACTTCATTTCTTGTGCTTATATTCTGTTTTCGTCTTTCTTTGTCGTTGTCCATGATTCACTTCCGTAAGTGAGTGTTGGCACCGCTAGTGTCTTATAAAACTTCATCTGAGTTTCCTTCCTAGTTTTATTTTTAAAGTTTTTTGTAATTGTTCCGCATATGTTGGTGAACTTATTGATTTTTTGTTCGATGTCTTTACTATATTCATAGGTGATGTCACATCCTAGATATTTAAGATGTTTAATTTGTTCAATTGTTTTATTATTTATGACTATTTTACTTCTTACTGTTTCTGTTCCACAGAAAGCCATAACTTTTGTTTTTTCTGCTGATATTTTCATGTTGAATTCTTTACAAATTTGTTCGAGCTTGTATATACCTATTTGAAGGTCGTCTTCCTTTTGTCCTATAAGCGTTAGGTCGTCTGCATATTATATTGAATTGAACAGGGTGTTCTCGTCAAGTCTAATACCTATATTGTGTTTCTTTTTCCATTGTTGGATTATCTCGTCGATATATATATATATATATATATATATATATATATATATATATATATATATATATATATATATATATATATATATATATTGAAAAGGGTTGGGGAGATACAGCAGCCCTGTCGTACACCTTTATTTATTTTAAAACTATTTGTTGTTTCATTGCCTATGTTTAAGATGATTTCTGTACATTCGTATAAACTTCTAATTGCATTTACTAGATGTTCAGGGTACTCTTTGTTTAACACGATAAACCATAGTTTTTCTCTGTTTACATTATCGAATGCCTTCTCTAGGTCTATAAAGGCTAGGTGTGTTTCTCTGTTAAACTCTCGTCGTTTCTCGATAACTTGCTGTAAGGTAAATGTTCCGTCTATAGTTTAGCGTCCCTTTCTGAATCCTATCTGTTCTTCGCCTATTAGTTCTTCCATTATTGATCGAAGTCTGTTATTCAGAATTTTAGCGTAAATTTTATAAGCCGAATCTAGCAGACTTACTCCTCTATAATTGTTGCAATTGTTTTTCTCTCCTTTTTTAAACAGTGAAAGTACTTTTGATCTTCTCCAATCTTCTGGTATTTTCTTTCTTTTCCAGCACTCATTGAACAGGTGAAGAAGTCGTAGGTGTAGCAATAGACCTCCGTATTTCCATAGCTCAGTGTTAATGTTGTCTAATCCCGTCGCTTTTCGATTTTTTGCAGTCTTTAACGCTTCCGTCAGTTCTTTCATTTCTATATCGTCTAGTCCTCTTGTGTCATTTACAGCTATTGGGGATTCCTCTGCATTCTCATCATACCATAGTTCTTTGTAGTGTTTTATCCATTCTTGTTCTTCTATATTGTTAATTTGTATATGGTCTCTTTCATGTTTGTTAAGTGTTTTCATCGCTTTATATGCTATATTCTGTCTTCCATGTATATCATTCTCTATTCTACTTATGTAACGGTCCCGAGATTCTTGATGTGCACGTCTAGCCATTTGTTTTGCTACATTTCTTTTGTGTTTATATTCTTCGTAATTTTGGTCTGTGGGATTATTTATATATTTTTGTATGCTTCCTGTTTTTCCTTAATTGATTCTTCTATTTCATCTGTCCAAATTCGCAAGCCTTTACGTTTTCTATACTTTCTTTTTTTTCCTAATACTTCGTCTGCTATAATTTTTACTGTTTCTTTCAGATTTAGCTATTCTTCGTCTATGTTTTCTTTTATTTCTAGGTTTACTAATGCTTGGTTTAGTCTTCTTTGGTATAGATCTTTAATACTTTCTTGTTCTAGTAGATAGACTTTGTATACTTGTTCTTCTTTCTGTTTGTCAGTTGGTGTTTTGTGTCTTTTCCATTTTGTGTATGTGTCTATTATAGATATTACCAGAAAGTGGTCCGAACCGATGTCTAGACCTCTGTAAACTCTTGTGTCTCTTATTTGTCCAGATATTTTTTTGTTGACAATTATATAATCTATAATCGATCGATATCCTCGTGCTGTCCATGTATATTTGTGGATATCTTTTTTCCTGAAGAACGTATTGGTTATTTTTAATCCATTGTATGTAGCAAAATCTCGTAGTAATTTTCCATTACCGTTACATAAGTGTTCTCCGAAAGTGCCGACTGTTTTATCTATTGGAATATTTCCGATTCTGGCATTCAGGTCTCCCATGAGTATTATCTGATCTGTTGCGTTATATTTATTAAGTACTGTCTGTAGTTGTTCATAGAATATTCTAGACTCGTCTGTTTTTCCTTCTTCCGGCGCATAGACTGCGACTATTGTTGCATTACCTCTATCAAATTTTAATCTGACCAAGACAATTCTTTCATTTAGGTATTCGTAATTTTTTATTCTGTCCTCCCATTTTTTATGTATATACAAAGCTACTCCTTTCGCTGCCCTCTGATTTTGATTCACACCACTATATATCATGATATATTCATCAACATATTTTGTTCCTTTTAATTTCTTTTTGGTTTCAGTAATAGCGGCAAAATATATGCCCATTTCATTCATATGTCGTGCAAGTACTTAAAGAAATAGATTCTTTAAGTGCTATTCCTCTTACGTTCCATGTCGCTAATTTTATTTTATCTTTTATCCATATTCTCTTGTCCTTATTTATCGCGTGGGTCGTTGTATTTTTATCTGTCCTATGTCCGAGGCTTTGTTGGGTACTAGAAGTATATGAATTTTTAAGAGAGTTGGTTACTAACCATCTGCTCAACCCCCTAACTAGGAGGGCCGGATTTTTCTGTAGGGGGTTGACTCCCTTAGCCGACGGATTCCAGTTTTAAGGCGCCGGAGACTCGCCTGACACCCTCTTCCGTTAGCTGCATGACTTTGGTCATGCATTTCCAGAGATCACGGCGTGGACGTGGAAGTAGAATTTGTTGATTCACTTCCGAAGGAAGCTGCGAGCATTTCCCAGAGTTTTGTTGTAGAGAAGCTGTCGGCGTTCTTCTCTACCTCTGGGGCCCATTTCAACCATTTGATCTCCTCGTTAATTAATGTAGAATGTAATTAATTAAGTTAATGTAATGTAATTACTGTGATTAATTAAGTTAATGTAATGAACAATAGTTCTTTTAGAAGCATTCTTAGAAGGATAATAGAACAATAAACTGTCCAACTTCTTTCTCTATATCTTCTAGAAAAAGAACACACTAATATACGTAACATATGCCATAAGAAAATAAATATAATTTTTATAAATGTGAAACACATTCAATATACCTTGTACATCCAATTAATATTTGCTCATTTATTGTACGCCATTGAAATTGAGCTTAGTACACTTCTGGATAAGATTAACGCATCACCAAAATTTTCCATTATTTCTTATAATTTTTCGAAGTTTTAAATCCTTGAACATTTTATATAGGTGGCCTAGAATATCCTCTTTCAGTACTAATAAACAATTACAATTGTTTGAGATATAAATTAACATTTTATAATTGTCTGTTAATAATACATTTAACGCTGTCTAAAGTTGTTTGTAAAAGGCAATGAATGCAGTTGTGATAGTGATTTTTTTTAATTTATTATCATTAAGTGAATGAAATGCTTTGTACAGTACACTTAGAGTAGAATAAATGAATCGTTCACACAAACAAGAAGAAGAAGAATCAGTGAAAGACTAACTCTGGTTAACGAGGGACGTAGCCACCGATATATGGCTAATTTGTCAGGACTTAGACAATCAACAATTAGTCGCACAGTTAAACATTTCAATAAACTTGGAAGTAGAATAAGGTGGTAACGGTCAGGAGAAGGCTTAAGGATAAGGAGGATTGGAGAGTAGAAGACCAGCTATTGCACCACTGCTCATCACAGAATATAGAGTTACTAGACTGAGGAGACACTACTGCTATACGAGGGAGATCCATGAATGCACATTTCCACGTAGAAAATACCGTAGAAGAACACATGATGTCATTTGATGACAGGATAACGCTCAGCCCGTGTTGCTATAGAGGAACTGGACTACCTTCGATTTGTGAATATTTCAACTACGGACTGACAACCAAGAAGCCCGGATATGAACTGCATAGGGCATATATGGGATACACTAAAACGATCAGTTAGGTGCCATATACATACGTGCCCCTGTGACTCTTAGGGGACTCAAACAAGTTGTTGTTGTGGAATGGGAGAATATACCTCAGAAAACTACTCCCCGTCATTTTCATTGGATTTCACATTATTGTTCCTTTATATTATTTATTCTTTTCCCATTCTGATCTGTTAAACAATAGTTAAAATCATTTAATTACAGTATCACGTAGGTACTAGGATTTAAATCTTCGAAAAAATAAAAGTGATAATGTGAAGTTTCACTCATGCATTAACTTTGTCCAGAAGTTTACTTACGTGGTAGTGTCTTGTAATTTTCTAACTACAATTTCTATTTCCAGGCCACTTATTTACATTCTGTATACTCCACCCTTTCTTTTAATATCCTATTTATGGATTGTGCCCGAGTCCATACGATGGAACATAAAGAAAGGTAGGATAGACGAAGCGAAATTAACGCTAAGGAAGCTTGCCAAAGTAAATGGTAAAGAAATTTCCGAGAAAACATTGGACCAAATAAATATGACCGAACGCGAAGAATCCCCAAACGAAAATAACCAGTTCCTTCAGACGTTAAAATCACCAACTCTGTTTTTTAGGTTTATAAACTGTTGTTTTAATTGGATGACATGCGCTTTTGTCTTCTATGGTTTGTCGTTAAATTCAGTTACTTTAGCTAGTGGAAACAAATATCTTAATTTCATATTAACAGCTCTAGTGGAGATTCCTGCTCAATTCTTTTGTAACTTCTTTTTGGGATATTTGGGAAGAAGGAAAGCTATGTGCAGTTTTTTCGTTCTTACAGGAGCATCTTGCATAGCATTTATTTTCATACCTGCAAGTAAGTTATAAATATACTAATAGTTTAAATTATAGTTAATTTCGTGCATTTAATGCACATGTCGGTTAACTGAACCAACCTAATAATATTCCTTGTTTAATCAAATTAAATATTTGGCATGTCACTTATTCTGATATATTTTGTCTACTTCCAAAGTATTAGCTCTGTGCGTTTACTAGCTCAGCAACTAACATGAATGACCATCGTAATAATTTGCGCCCACACTGTACATTTATTATACATTACATTTTTAATGTGTTTCCTTTACTTTAACAAATGGTTCAAATATTCATATTTGAAGAAATAAAATAATGAAAATATTGCTTTATATAAGATAACATTAATACATTTTATTGCTCTGATATAGTCTTTTCGGCGATAACATTTATACAATAATACAACTTTTATTTTAGGTATTAGCAATACTTAATTACTTAAAACGGCATTGAAAGTAAAAATATATTAAGAAATATCAGTTGAGAATATTAAATCCACACTATGATAATAAATTTTGACAAGGAAGATATATAGAGACATATTTTAAGCTATTTCTTCTTATCCTCTAGAATTGGTAGCTAATTATTAGCCTTCGTTTAAATTTCGAAGTCCAAGAAAAATAAGAGGACAACACTGGTACAAGGGTTATTTTGATCCGAATCATAATAATATTACCAGTAGATATCTTAATATTCTGTTAAATATCTCATTAATTGATAAAGCTACTCTAACTTTATTTTACTTTACGTAATTAATAATTGGAAGTCTAAACATTAAGTAATAATTGAGCTTTTCTTTATTAACTAACACATTAACTATTAATTTGCTTCAGTGTATTCGTAAATTAGTGCTAATAAGTATCGTTTTATGTAAAATTAATATCATAACTAATCATATTCATAATTTTCCTGTACATATAACTCTGTTATTTTATTACAAGTGCAGTTATTGCTTTTCTCGCCCAATTTTCAGTAATTATAGTATTTTCTTAATATCCGGTACCCCGTAATTAATTTGATTTTAGACGCAATTGTCGGTAGCTTAGCTGCTTACCTAATAGGAAAATTTGCCGCCACATCTGCCTTCACTGGCATCTACGTGTTCACGAGCGAAATGTTCCCCACAGCGACACGACATTCCTTCATGGGGGCATGTTCCACATTCAGCAGATTCGGACTCATGATTGCTCCCCAAATGCCTCTCTTGGTAAGAATATTCGTCTCCATTTATCATCGTCTAACAGTTTTTTTTTACTTTAGGGCAACATATGGAAGCCCCTCCCCATGGTCTGCTTCTCAGCAATGGCTTTAATAGCAGGTTTTCTCACGTTGTTGTTGCCAGAGACAAGAAATATCAAACTGCCTGATACGATTGCTGAAGCAGAGAATATCCAAAAGTTACGTAAAGAAGATATCACAATAAGTGATCCAAGTCACGGTCAAAAATAATTTTTGTTTTTGATCCAATCTAAGGAAGAGCTATCATGGTGAAAAGGACGGTAATGAAATGGAAAAAGGCAATCTTACAATTATCTTTTTTCATCTGTGACTTGTCAAGTCACGTGCCACGCTGATATTATCTATAATGTACAAATATATTATTAATTCTAGACATAACTAATTGTTGTTGTATAAAATTAGTAACTGTGGGAAATTCTTTAACGATTATTTATTCCATTTCTTGCAAATTAGCTATAAGAGTTCTCTAAATCCTATTTTTTTAAATTGAGGAACACAAAATTCTGAAAATAGCCATGCCGAGGTTCATCATCGTGTAACTGTTGAACAACTTCTATCAAAACATTGTTTCTGTACCTCTCTGAATTAATAGTGGCATTGAGAAAAGAGGACCCACTTATTCTTCTGTCAGAAACTGTCATCTAAATATCAATTTTGTGAACGCAGTGATGAATCTTTTAAGAATTGACGTAGTCCGAAATCTAAAAGGAGGCTTCTGCAAAAGACTGTTGCTGAAAAAGAAGTAGCAGATCTCAGTCACTATATTATTAACAAATCACAAGCAGAGCGCAAGACGTCTGGGGTAGTATTATTGCATATTACATGAATAAGTATCCAAGTTCTCTTGTACAGTCGTTCGGCATATTCCATAAGTTATTTTTCGTGAGACAGGAATTTGAAAGATTTTGTAAACTTCTGTTCCATATGTTAATGAATACCATAAGTTACTTCTTCTCTACAAACGGTTGGCTAACCAGCATCAGGCTCAGATTGAGTCATATATCCAGTTTCAAGAAACACGGAAGTATAATTGTTAAGGCATACACCAAATCTTTAAATATTACTGTTAATACTACAGAGTACTCTTGAAAATTAATGAAATGAAAATATAAACAGTATTCTCAACTAGTCCTAGCACCAGTTCTTACTAAAAACAGGCTTCAAGCATGTATATTTTGTGATCTATATAGATAGATCAAAAACTGCATAAGATTATAATATCAGTTTCAGCAGAATTGCTTGACCAATTTTGACAATACAAAAATGATAGCTGCCACAATTCCTTTTTTAATTTACGACTAATTTTGAGTTAATTTTTTACATCTCGGTACTTTCTTTAGTTATTACTTATCGAGCCTACTAAGAATTTGGTATAAATACAAAATTACATAAATAAGTAAAGAGGAATGTTATAAAAAAAATACGACTAATGTATTGTGGGTTAGGAGATGCACAGGATTAATTTACTTATTACAATACACATTTATTAGTTTTAAGCCAATTCATAACTGCATGTAAATTAATTTATTTTATTCATTACATTGACTGTTTAACTTGCATTAACTAAATTAAATGAAAAATTGTTAAATAAATCAACTGCAATACTATTTAGATAACATAATATCTAATTTAACCTATAGCAACTTTTAATGTCGAAAAAACGTTATAAAACCGGCATAATCTTAGAATATTACATGATTTCAAGGCAACTTTAGGATTTTAACGTGGTTAAAAATGTAACTATAGATTTGTCTGACGGCAAACACCTCCCAAATGCCTCTAGAAGCAGTGGTTCAGTTTCGACAGTCTTCCGGTAATCTGATAATGAAAGCTTCCCATCTTTGTCTTTATCAAACTTCCTCATGACTATATCCACAAGATCTTTCACGCTTTCATCTGGATCTTCTTCTTGTGGTTGCTTAATTAGACAATTCCTGAAAGTGACACACTTTATGAAAACAGATAAATAATAAAATTTACAGTAATATAAATGTAATGATTATTTATCGAAAGAGCCAATTATACTTGATTTCTATTATTTGCTATTAAAAGTGAGTCCCACAACATTATAATTAGCAATAATATACGTTGTCAAGGAGAAATATGATTACTTTCATTCCCAAAGGAAGTGAAGTGAAAGATTTTTTTTATGAATTTATAATTAAAAAATAATTATTATTGTAACATAAATTATAACTTATACTATGTATACTTACCTTAATAATTGGAACATTTCATCTTTGGTTATGTAGCCATCAGCATTTAAGTCATACACTGCGAAGCAATATTCAATGTGCTTTGAGACGTTGCCCTTTAGAAACAAAGACAAACCATTGAACCAGTTCTCCAGCGTTATTAAACCATAATTTTGTTTATCCCAGACACAGAATATCCTTTCCATCAACATATTTTCCGTAACGATATCGAACGTGTTGTGTAACACTTCTCTAAAAACTGTTCTGTCGATACCCTACAAAAAAAAATCAAAAAATCTAACAGTTGCGTCTAAGCTAAAGTAGACAGAGAGGTCACATACATAATACATATGTTTGAAGAATACTTCCTGTCAAATATTCCTTTAATAGTCCCTTTCAAATATATAAAGGTAGCTTTGGACCTCTCGTTATGCTAAGTAATTGTGATAATATTTCTTTTCTTTTTTGTCCTGAAAGGCCTGAAGGTATGAAAGAGTAAAAGGTGACAACAGATATTGTATTTCAAAATTTATTTATAAATATTCGACAAACCCCAAGGTATATTGAACCTATTGATAAATTAAAAAAACATACTTAATAATACATTTCGGACATTTTTTTAATTTTGCAATAAATGTCTTCCTGCTAAATACATCTATATAAGTTGTCAACCGTCCGAATGTTTTATATTAATGGCTGTATTACATATTCTGATGATATGCGTCGTAATACACAATTCGTTGCAAATTATTATCACATATTTTATAAGAATTTTTAATTATTTAGTACTTTTGGATGCTTATGCCTAATATAATCAAAAAGGAGATAACTGGAAAAAATTCTCAACGTCTTTCTTTTCCTTTTCCAAGAAAAGGAAGAATTTATTATGTAACAACTAATAAATGAACAGAAAAAGGGAACATGAAAATTTTATTTTTTTATGTTAGTCAGTGATATTCTTACAAGATATGTATTCTAAGCTGGCAAAGCTAAGAATTAGATGAACTAAATATCATTCCTTCCAAAAAATAAAACCCGCCACAGGTAGGATTCGACATTTGTCCCGGATGGAACCGAACGACATACAGCTGTTTCGAACTTATTAGTTCTCATGAGTGCCGTGCACGGTACGCTGATCCAGGACAAATGCCGAATGAAATTTGTGGGGTATACATCTTTGTGGATACAAAAGTAAAACCCGCCACAGGTAGGTATTACTGACATAGATCGTATCGATAAAGATATATACCGCACAAATTTCATTCGGCATTTGTCCTGAATCGGCGTACCGTGTACGGCACTGATGAGAACTAATAAGTTCGAAACAGCTGTATGTCGTTCGGTTCCATCCGAGACAAATGTCGAATTCTACCTGTGGCGGGTTTTATTTTTTGAAACCTTTTCTGATCGTGTAGAAACACGAGAAAGGGGTCGCGGATCGCTTTTAAGTTTAATTCAATGCCTGGCGGGGCTTTAGCCCGAGGAGTAGTTGTTTCCTATAGTGAGTATGTAATAGCCTTGCTATTCGGGAAATACTTTGATAACCGCTTGGCGGTTTGGTAGTTCCTTTCTCGATTTCCGACTTATATGTTACTAAATACCATTCATTTGATTCAACTTACAATCAATTGCGACGATTATTTAAATTCACTCTAGTTAGGCTGATTCTTAAGTTTCGATATACTAAGTCTCCCTAGTTTACTCTTTAAATATTTTTCAAGTAAACAATAAAATAATATACATCCTGGATACCGAATTCAAAATATTATACTTGGTACAATTGTTGAATATTTTAAATGTAACTGAATATTTTAAAATTTACTGGTAGTAAATTTTAACATTCGTGGCTGGAACATAGACACGTGACCAGATTGTCACGAAACATTTAATGATAAAATACTTGATACGTCTTTCACCAATCAAGTAGGTGTCATGAGAATGATTATCTCGTGATAATACAAATTTCGTTGACAACATGTACGTTCCGGTTTTTCTTATAAAATTTATTTAGTTTATTTGTTTATTCAGACTTGTCTTACATGGTACTAGTTAATGACGAATCTGGTACAAGAAGTTTTAGAGATCATATTCAACGGATCCAAGTTTATTAAAAATATATAATATATTTTTAATAAAACCATATCAACATACAACATCTAAATATGTTAATAAGGTGCGTAAGTGGGTATATTAACAAAATATTCTGGAAGGGGTGCCTTGTCAACCCATTTGAAAAAATATATTGGAATTGGAAATGTCAACGATCACCAAAGGGCAAAAGTTGCAATGTTAAGGCCAAGTTTGTGGTATATTTGAATAATAGTAAGAATAGATTCTCGTGAGTTGAGAGGTATTACTATTTTTTACTTTTCCGCACTCCACTATAAGCGGAAAAGTAATGTAATCGTGTAAAGAAAAAATGAAAAAACAATTTTTTTTTGGGTTTATTTTTCGTTTTTCGGCCTAAAAACCCAAAAAAAATGGCTTTTAAAAATTTTTTGCTGTGTATGTGTCGTCGTTGTCGTCGGCATTTATTCTTGTTAGCACGATAACTCAACTAAATCGTGTCGGATCGATCGGGTTTTGACTGATTCTGATCGGGGACGTCTCCCAGACGACACCTATTGATTTTGAGGTGGATAGCACACACCACCCCCTCCCTTGGGTCTATTTGTGAAATTTCTCTTGTTAACACGATAACTCCACTAAGTCATGTCGGATCGATCGGGTTTTGATTGATTTGGATCGGGATCGGGGACGTCTCCCAGACGACACCTATTGATTTTGAGGTGGATAGAACACACTCTACCATATTCATGGGTCATGAGAAAACACAATGGTGAATTATTTGAGAAATGTATTTGTTAGCACGATCCCTCAATTAAATCATGTCGAATCGATCGGGTTTCGACTGATTCTGATTAGGGACATCTACTAAATGACATCTATTGATTTTGAGGTGGATAGGACACACTCCACCCTGTTCATTGGTCATGAGAGAGCATGAGGGTAAACTATTTGAAAAAGGTAAAACTGTCGCATAAAACAGATATTCTGCATTTATGTGTTGATTCATTTTTTCTCGGCCACTCAATTTCGAGATAAAGATGTTCTATGTACGGAAAAGTCCGTTTTAAGGTTTTAAAACTGTTTATTTATGTATCAGATTATAATAAAACCACCTATCTCAATATTGAGACAATATCGTAGCATAATTCAACGATATTTACGTGTCTTGTCGAAGCTCTATCAAATGGTCGAACCACCACTAAAATCTTAGGGATTTTACTCCACTTATTTTTGTTTCTTCTCAGCTTATTTTAAATCAAAATCATAATTAGGATTATCAATAAAGAGATGCGCTGGAATATAATCTAATCCAATAGAGATACTTCGAAATTTCAATCTTCTATTCGATTTTGCTAAATGTAATGAAGAAATATTTCCAAAATATAGCAAATGATCCCGAAAATCCATAATAAATCATAACCAATGATATCCTATATAAATCAACTGATTATGAATATTCTGATTGTTATATTGATTGCAACTCATTACTTGTTCAATTAAGTGTCAATTATCACAGTTTTTGACATATTATGTCGTATTTCATTATCTATAAGTGGCTCAAAGATAATTGTATGTAATCGGTAAAATGAAAGGTCTATTTCCTTTTAAATATCGACTTTGAATACATGATTTCTGAATATGAAGTAACATTGACCTTGCCCTTATTGATAACTTCTTGTTATTAGTTTTGAGTTCAGTAACCCTATTTCAACATAAAAAAGAGCACAAGCACTGAAAGCGAAGCTGTAAATAAATGTATTATGTGATAAAAATACAGCAACAATACTTACCTCCGACACTGAGGGAGGTTTTCCAATAACAGATGCTGCATTCGTATTTTGCCTTACGTTTCCCTTGGAAGTGGATTTGTTGAAGGTTATTAACTTATTGTATATTTTATAGAGAGTTTCGATTTCGTTCCTGAAATTGAGGATTCATAAGAAATACGTTAATATATATTCGACAAATTCACGCGCTAGAAACTAAAAAATAATACTGGAAGTAAATGTGAGATTCTCTACGTCTGTGTAGCAGAAAGAGTGAGGCAGCATTCAAAGGCAAAATATACATTACACGTGCGGCTAGATCGAACTCTGTGTACATTCACATTCAATATACATTCATCGATATTCACTCTGCAAGGGTCTCAATGCGACTGAGTAAAGACCAGGCTATTTATTGCGCACCTCGTGGGCGGATCCGTTATCGCAGTTTTTAGACTTGTTCCTATTCTTGACAAGCTGTAAATTACTATTTATTGTAGGCAGAAGATTTGTATAAAAGGAAATCTTTCCATTTTATACAATAAATGACAATAGGTGTTGCACAAAATCACACAGTGATAGTGCAGTGAACTATTTTCTGGAAAATCTTAAAGCTTCTCAGAGTTATTCACTTACTTTTTTATAATACACAAGCCTTTATTATATATTAATAATTTATAAACAAAGCCTTTATATATTCGTCTTGAACCTCATGTACATTTCATTAAGATTTTTAATTTCTGTCTTTATCTGACTTTTTACGTCCTCCAAACTACGTGGTTGCTGATAGAACTTTGACTTAATACACACCCATATAAAGGGTGTTCCAGCGAGAGGTAGCCGTTAAGCCCAGAGAGAGGTCGCGTGGTTTCAACCCCTGTGTCAACTGGATCTTATACGCATGAAAGTGAAGGTCTTTCGTCAAAATTCTCTGTAATGTTGGCTTTTAGAGATTTAATTGTTGGCAAGAACGTCTTATGAATATGGTGTTATCTGCAGCCACACTTGCACTGACCGCTGCAATGTTTTCAACTGAACATTGCCCACAGTTACCTATAGGTGTCATACACGGAGCCACTTTCCTGAATTTCGCCATGACGCTTTGAATGTTCCGCTTAGCAGGTGCCTCACGTCGACCCATAATTGCACGTAATTTTCTTTTAGCGCCCACAATTGAACCATTACTGTCGTAGTACGTAGTACAATTTCGTAGGACAATAAGTATGCGTTGCTAAACAGTATAGCGCTCCATTTTGTAATGGCATACTCTGCACGTAATAACTACGAAGCATCAACTTCCAAAACCTGCCGCAAGAGTACTAGCGGCAAATTTAAATCAGCTACCTCTCACTGGGATACCCATAGAATAATAAGAAAGCTCTAATAGAGCCACTTATTCAAATCAATTCGAATCCTGGCCTGACGAATATTATTGAAGGTGTTGAAGTAAAATTAAACTCTTTAGCAAATCAGCATCATTTTCATGAGAATTTAAAGAATATCAGGAATGAGGTCGTACTTATATAAATATCTTTTTCATGTAAGAGTTTCTTCAGAACGTAAGAATGGACGTATTTCCAAGCCAATCTTATACGTTATAACAAGCTCAGAACTTAATTGCCTAGCCATTTTTAGTGCTATGAAGAGTACACTCACAACAACCTTACACGCTGCATTGAGCTTGATTCCTTTTTTAATTGTATAGAGTGTCTTACTTGGAACTATAGGATTTGAATTACACGTTATTTGTGTTCTGTTAAAGATAGAGCGTCAATATTTAACGACTATCATCTACAAGCCATATAATGTCAACCTTCCTGGGTGTCTCATTTGTGAATGTCTATAAGATATGATTGTGATACGAATGGAAAATAATATCATTCATATGGCAGCCTCTACTCATCTGATGAGTCGAGTCGATGTCATAACCGAGATAATGTCTCTCGTTTAGCAAAATTGTCCATAACAAGGGCACATAATACTGGCTCTATTTCCCGAATAAAACGTTAAATGTTTGCTTTGAAGTCATTGATTATTGTTGGCTGGCGTACACTTTTCCCTTGACATAAGCCCAAAGAAGAAAGTCCAATTAAATCACATGATCTTGCAGGACAGTTGACGTCAGCATTCCATTTTACAGTTGTGCACGACATAGAATTGATGTGTTTGGATACTTCCGCACATTTTCTCTCGCTGCAGCAATATTTTCATCTAACCGACCACAACGAGGACATATTTATTTTGCCTTATCACCTTAACCCTGTAGGCACTTCATTCTGTCTTAATTTTGTGCGAATTTTTCTTAATGCAACGCTAATAATGATCGCTAATATTCATAAAATGCTATACACGAACTATTCGTTGTTGAACTGTTCATCGCGACATGTTGACGTCGTATGGTTTCTAGATGATAGCCGTTAAATATTGACGCCCTATCTTTAGCAGAACACAAATGACGCGCAATTCGAATACTATAGTTCCAACTGAGACACCCTATATATAAAAGAGGAGCTATGAGAAAGGCTTTGAAACCTCCTGGGTAAAGGAGGTCTAAGGAAAATAACAGATGGTCTGCAAGACATGTATTATTCCTCTTTACTTGAATAAAAGTACCTATCATATTAAACTAAATGTCGATAACTCTTTGCTACCGTTATTTCAATATACAGGAATAATTCAAGAATGTTAGGCAAATCTATATATGAAATATCTTCTGAAGACGTCCCTTAGTGTAATTGAGAGACGTCTACTACGTGTAATTACATTAAGATGTCTTTTAATGTAATGTCTGTCCTGCAATGTAACAAGTCATTGGATGTGCTAGGCAAACAAACGATTCGGTGACC
This sequence comes from Rosalia funebris, assembly GCA_037954035.1. Lineage (NCBI taxonomy): Eukaryota > Metazoa > Arthropoda > Insecta > Coleoptera > Cerambycidae > Rosalia > Rosalia funebris. The sequence goes on from JAZFAV010000018.1 coordinate 12,782,360, forward strand.
TGACTAGGAAGGATCTGGTGTCCCTGAATGAAGAGGCACCAGGTCGTGTACATACAGGTAATAGAGCGATACTCTGGCACGTCAATGTTCAAAAGGCTATTTGGTGAAACCGGAACCAAGAATTGCCCCAGGGGAAGTACTTGGAATTTCATGATAAGAGACACGCTTCAAGATAAGAGATTGCATGATCAAAAGAAGGAGTCTCTGATACTTTATTATCATCTATCCAATCTTGCTCAAAAATTATTTTTTCGTTGAGTGGTAACCTTACTTATCAAATGATAATTGTTTTCAATTAGAATGTCTCAAATCGATGTATCTCTTGATTAAAACAAATTAATTAAATTTTATTGAATAAATGATGATCTATTCTTGCTGTATATATTTTCATGTTTATTTATAGACCTTTACTCGCACATTTATTTATAAGAATAATTATTTTTGGCCCTATTAGAATTATGTATTGAAAATTTTAAACAGTATACATATTGTTTACTTCATCAATTTATGGAGTAATGAATAACAATGCACTGAATCTTTATGTCTAGTTGTATCCGTAAGATACGCACATTATTAAAATATGAATAAACTGAATTCGCTATACGTATATGTAGTAAAAAAATATATAAAAAAAGTAAAAAAAAATCTAATCAGGGAAACATACTTTAAAAGCATTCATTCTGGTTGAATTCTGATAACACACGATTATATTGCGTGAGTTCCAAAATGTGTATCGTGACGATAGAGTGTGGTATCGTGAAGATAATGTACAACAACGAAGATAGAAGATACGTAGCGGTATACCAAAGACACTTGCGGAGATATTTTAATGAAATAATGCTTCATTAATCCATTCGGAGGTTTTAAACTGGCTGAAGTCGCCATTAAAGTGTGTATCGAGGGGTGAGTTATGGGATTCATAGCGTGACGAACAGCATAGCGATTGTAAATGCTGCGCAAAAGATAAAATATTTCGCCGAATTATTTGATTAACTAAAAGATATCATCAACCGATAACGAAAAATACTGCAGGATAAATATACATAACGTATTACTATGTAGGTTATATTTATTTCTTTATTATATCAGTTTCATGCATTTCGTTTAGATTGCCGTTAGTATTACACAAAATCAATTTGATAAAGAAAAAGCCATACTGTAAGATATCATGTACGGTGTCATGAAACAATTATGGAAATTAATACAAGATTAATATAAATATGAGTAAGCAAATCGCAATAATATTGCGCCGCCCCTTGGTTTATATCGAAGGCACCTCCGGAGCATGCCTCTAGAGGCTTCTAATCAAAAAACAAAAGTTACTACGTTGTTCGCAAGGGTCGATTTACTGTACTGAATTTGTCAAAATGCCGAAATTCGAACGAGAAGCATTTCATCATTTCTCAAACCCAGACTGACGTATGCAGCACTGGTCTAGTGGGAGAGAGCCTGTTTAAAGTCAGAAGCCAACCGACTTAACAAGTTAAGAGGATTGATTTTTAGAAGTATAACCGGAGCCCCAAGATCAACACCGATCGAGGCGATGGGGATACTGACGGGGATACCACCTCTTGATGTCATCCTGAAAGCGGAAGCCGCAAAGGCAATGCACAGGGTGGCAAACATGAATAGGAAGGTAAGGGACCTGAATAGACTCTCAAGAGAGCTAGCTGAGGAGGGACTCCTATGGATGTCCTCTGACAGTACGGGTGTCCACTTCCTGTTTGACAAAAAATGTAAGATCACCCTCACCAGTAAGATCGACTGGATGGAGGGTCGAGCTGGATTGCCGTTCAGTGGAGACATCTGGTGCACGGATAGAGCCAAGAGTGGGAAAAGAGCGGGTGCGGGGGTGTATAGGCGACGCGACGGGATAGGTAAAACCTTCCCCTTGGGCAAATACACTACCGCACTCCAGGCCGAGCTAGTTGGAATTATATACAGTGTTCTGGGGGCTGACCAAAATCAGACCCAGGAGAAGGTATGTATCTGCTCGGATATTAGTTTAGAGATTAGTAACAACAAAGTCGAAGTTGGTCTATAATTGCTATGAAGCATTGAACCACTTGGCAGGGAAGGGACCGGTGGAACTCTTATGGATACCTGGGCATAATGGCATTAAGGGAAATCTAATTGCAGATGACCTTGCCAGACTAGGGACCAGGAAAAACCTCTATGGACCAGAACCTGCAGTGGAATAAGTCGGAATCTGATCAGAGACCGCATCAATGGCTGGACAAGAGACCAGCACAATAAAAGATGGAAAGGAGTAACGGGTTGTCGAATAACCAAACTCTTCATCGAATACTCAGAGATTGAGAAATGGGCCCAAGAATTCATTAAATTGAACAAGCACAAAGCCAGAACCCTGGTGGGAATCATAACGGGCCACCATAGTAGCCTGAATGCATATAAGCACAAGCTGAGGCTGACTGATAGCCCGGCCTGCAGATACTGTAAAGAAGACGAGGAAACCTCGATTCATCTTCTTTACACCTGCCCCGCACTGGAGGAGAAGAGGTATCTTATATTAGGGACCCCTGTTATCCTAGAGGAGGCGAGGCTTAAGGCGGGGGACGTGTCTAAATTGCTCCTTTTATGGGATAGCATTTTTGGATAATGACCCGGATAAGAGGGGATCGCCAAGGGACTACGCATGCGATCAGTGGCTGATGAGGCCCAAACCTATATAATATAATAATAATAATAATTTCATCGTACATCAACCTAAACATTTCGTGACACACACACGAAAACAGCCGTTTAGTAAATATAGGTTATAAATAGTAGATAAATGACTGTTTCCCAAAACATATTCAGTTCTTCAATAGAAATATATATATATATATATATATATATATATATATATATATATATATATATATATATATAGATTATGGAAGGATTATATATATATATTTATACAATATTGCCTCGTATTCAATTTCTTCAATTTGTTAATAATATTGTGATTGTCAACATTTGTCAAAATCATTATGGACTATTTTGTGTTCCCTTATTTAAAAAATTATATTTTCAGAACTTGTAGAGGTAATTTTCCAAAATTGGAGCAAATAATTGTCGAAGATTATGCAACCATAATATTAGAAATGGTGGAAAATGCATTCGATAGCTTGAGAAAGTACGAACCTTATACATTAAATAACGCGGGGGACATTTCAAACAGTTACTTGTTTTTATTAATAAAAACAATATTATTTTTTCATTTTACTTTTCGAAGTTGTAGTCTGTAATTAATAACACATTTACAAGTTAATGACGTTGTTGATATGACACTTAACTTTTACGGAGTTATCTCAAAATATTGATTTGAGTTAAGAAACGGATCTCTTCTGTTCCATAACTGCCTTTTACCAAGATAATTTTTGGTATCACGATATTACTAGCAGCTGTACTTTTGAACCGCCCAACAAATGGCTTCGTGTAATCCAACGGGGTAATCTACTGTAGTAAGAGTAAAGGTACTGATAACATCAGTGGAAGTTGATATCTTAACAGATTTCAGTTTATTAATCTTGATAATGATATGTATTCATTATCCTGTTATAAAGAGTCTATCATAACTAATAATCCTCCAACATTATATTCCATGAAAAATATAAGTAATAAAAACGAAATATGATCTACACTGAAAGTTAAGCAGTTGCTGAATCATTAGTAATTTCAAAAACTTATAATAAAATATCTATAGGCCCAATACCTATTGTTCCTATATGCATATCATATAGTATATACGGATATTAGACCAAATTTGTTCCAATAACCAATGGTATAAAATGCGTATTTTCAAATAACCAAACTCTGATATAGAAATATCAGATACCGTATCAGCAGATACGGTATCTGATATTTCTACAAGCTACAAATGAATCTATTATATTTTGAAGATAGGTGACTGATTATACTTTCATAGTCTTTTTTAATGAGGATGTTTATAAAAAAATTAGATTATAATAAAGAGAATATATTAACTGATCTTCTAACCAAGTTGACATATTGATTATTCTCTGCTTCTTCTTTAGCCTGTTCTCATCCACTCCTGGACATAGGCCTCTTCCCAGTTCATGGTAGGGTATTACAACGCCACGTTTTCCTTGCGTGTTGGCAAGGGGTAGGATATAGGAGGGAGAAGAGAGGGGGATTGGGTTTAGAACATGGTTCCCCGGATGTTAGGAGGTGGGGAGATCACCCATGAGCTCACGTGGGCAGGACCGCTAGTCCCTGAAGTAGATCTATCCTCTACCGAGGTCGTAGAGGAATATCTACTCGCTACCCTTTCATAGTTTTTTTAATGAGGTTATTTATAATAAATTAGGTTATAAGAAAGAGAATATATTAATTGATCTTCTAACCAAGGTGACATTTTGTTTAACATCTTTAATTTTAACTAGTTATATTTCGAACTTAGTTTGATTATGTTCTTATATTCGTATTCATTTTCTCTTTTGGAACATTAAAATTTTCTGTAATTTCCTATTCTATAATAAAATATATACTTATTGAGTAGCTCAAATAAATAAAGAAAATTAATGAAAAAGTAAGAATTATTCTTCTAAATTTTGTTTATCTTAATTTCTCTCGAGTTAATGACAAAATTTTAAATTTTATAAGAGAGCGAGAAGTACGATGTAAAAATAATATGTAGATAATACATGATATAAATGATTCGTACGTAATTATCGGAGCAAGGACGATTAAAGGTAATATTTTACCGTCAACTGATTTAAATTCAAATTTTCCAGGAAGAAGAGCTAAGTTGATAACAATGTGAAATACGCAATCTATAATATTATTTATGGCTTTTATTTTAGGAATAAGCTTCCGAGAATGTAGAAAACTAAAGTTGTCATAGCAGAAAATGAAAATTGTTACATTAACTTGTAACGTTCCTATACAGACTATTCATGAAAATAATGATGACTTTTTATTACTTAAAACGAAGTCAAAGGAGATACTTTATAGAAAAGATCAGATTGTGTTGTAAGAGTATACAAAAGAAATATTACAATAATCTGAAGTAGATGGTAGGCATTTTTGAAATAATTATCCACCGGATTAAAGATACCATCTAGAAGAATGCTGTGGTTAATCACATACTGGAAACAAATCGGACTTTCTGCAGAAAGGGTTTAAATATATCTAAATCATAACGAGGGGTTATTATGAGAATATAACCAGTGGGATTAAAAAAAGCTTGCCGCTATATTCTCTTATACAGAAACTGATTAAATTTTTGTGATTGCTGATACATATGATCATAGTCAATGAACAAAAAAATTACCAACATCATGATGGAGAAAGGGACAAAGAAATATTGCAATTTCCAGAGTAAGCGGCAGGCATATCTCAAATAATTTCACGGCAGTTAATCGCATATAGGAAATAATTCGGGCTTTCTAAAAGAAAGTTTTGAATATATCCCAATAATGACGAGGCGTTATTATAAGGATATAATAGTGAAGTTTTAAAAAAGTTAGCTTCTGTATTTTCTTATAGAACCTAATGGGATCATTGCAATTTATAATACATCTAATTTAATTACTCAATAAAGAGAAAATTTACTAACATGAAGAAAATGACAAAGAAAGATTTCAATATCCAGAGTAGATGACAAGCATGTTTGAGTGAAATTTCTACCGGACTAAAAGCACCTATTTAGTATATCGTAAATTATAAAGCTATTATAAAATTATTACAATCATTTTAGAATACTTTTGTATTTTTTTTATTATTTTTTATTATTTGACGCCCCCTGACGTAACGCTTGTGATACAACGTCTCCCACACGCTTCACATTTCACTCACCCAAATGTTACCAAATAATCATTTCAAATTATTTGAACTTTATAATATAATTAGTGTAGGTGTGCATATTTTATAAGTGACTTAATGTTTGTGGTAAACTAATTATCCTACCTGGAAAATAAAGTATCTCTCCTGAAAGCCTCCAAGACGGTCAGCGAACACTTGGACGCGTCTTTATCGGACATCTTCCCCTTATCACTCTCTTGTTTACTGTTTACTTGGTTGGTGCAACCTCGGTGTTTTCTAGCGGCTGCTAGGAAAAGCGTAACACCCCTTAACGCTAAAGCTCCGCTGCGCATAGTCAATTTCCTCTTGCCAGTCGTTTGTTTAGACATCTACCGAACAAGACACGATTAACTCTTCAATTTTCTACTAATGTATTCGATATCTCATACTGAATTCAACATTTTTACGTTTCACGACATGAATAATCGATATTACATTAGGAGGATATATGAAAATTACAAAATCCTCTTAGGGTTGATTATATTAGTAAGAATATAATTTTCACAGGAATATTTCAATAATGTAGAGACGTTTATAATAGCTACCCTGTATTATGCGTTAATAGTTTTTCCACAATGTCCAAAAAATGTTTTACATATTTGCTGTCAATGAATGCCTATCATCATTTATTAAAGGTTTCTTTTCATACTGAATACAGTTTTGCGCGGTATGGAATTTGGTAACATTTATGTTTTTTTATTTGTTTAAACTGTGACGTAATTTAGTCCACTGTCTTAACGAAAATTAATTTATTTTACTATATTGAAGTAAACAGTACCCCATATTAAATGTTTCCTATTTACCGTTTATAATATTATTTTCCAAAGACGGTGTTTAAAAAAAATAGGAATGAACATAAATTTTAATTTTCTTCATTACTAGTCTACCTACATTAATAGGCTGACATTCACATGTAAACACTTTGTACTAAACATTCAATCGCTACCGTGCTGATATTTTGTTGCTTAAAATCCTCTACATTATTTATATAGGCCTATTAAAATAGACTTATGATTTCAAGCAGCCCCACAAAAAGAAATCCAACAGGTTAAATCAGGTAAAAACAGTGGCCATTCAGTTGGCCCTCGTCGCCATGTCCATTCGTCGGGTAATGTATCATCAAGAAATGATTGGACATTAGTATCAATATGAAAAGGAGCTCCGACTTCTTGGAGGAACATTTTTTGATGAAAACATAATCATTTTCATGGTATATGAATGTGAAACTCCTAATCTGGAACGTAGGGATTCTAAATATTTAGCAGCGTCAACTTTTCTTCAAAGAAGTAAATCCATAAGAGACAACTTCCTATCACTTCAGTTCTGACATTTGCTTTACTTTAACGCGGGATATATAATTCTTGAATACAATGATTATCTTGAAACCAATATGAGCCAACATTTAGTGAAACTGTTCACCAGATTTTTGATACGAAATACATCTGTAGTTTCAAAAGATTTATATTCTTCAATAAAAACGTATTTTACAATTTTAAATTTGACATCTTAGAAAGAGTAAATAGGAGGTCGAAATATGGAGTATAGTTGTACTTAAAAAACACTAAGGAATTTGTGTTAAGAGGACAGAGTGTTGAAATTAATATAATAACGTTACAATTCAAACACAAATCCTAAAGAGAATTAAATTTGTATGACAATCAATATTTTCTGTAAAATAAGATTGATGTGTTTCAAAGTTTTTGAAAATAATTTTGTTACTAAATAAATAACAATATACTTTCACATAAAATAAAAAAGATAAAATATATAATTCGTTAATATGCATTAATTATTTTAGACATATGTTTATAACACGTGGCCAAGTTTCCTTGAGATTATTCACAAATAGAACCCACTGAGACTGAGGACTGAATATTCAGCTAAATAAAATTACGATTATATACCATTTTGGTCTGTTTAGACGATTTTTCCAAACCAAAAATGTTTAGCACGAAAAAATAATTTAATCTTTTATAGGTTTATAAAAAACGTAAAAGTATTTTGCTAAACAAAATATTGATTTAATTAATGGTAGCTTATAGATGTTATTCAAAGCTGGTAATTTGAAAGGTTAGAGGCGTTCTTTATTTATTTTAAATTTATTTACACAATACATTACCCAACAGAAAAATCCAATAGTAGAATAGAGTAGATAGTTAGTGCAATAAAAGTAAGAAGAGTTCAGAAAAGAATAAATACAATGGTAGTAAGTGAACAAAGAAAACTGTATACCAGTCAATCTAGTGATTATTAAAATTCTTTAGCAAAGCTACACTGCAGTGAAATATATCAAAGTGATCCTATAATGTATTGTAATTTTTGCGCATTTAGTTAAGTTGTGAATATTTTTGAATTTTAGTTCGTACTTTTCTTTCAAAGCAACTTGAATTACTTCCATATGGTATAGCTTATAAATATTTATCTCAACTTATTTGTGTTCAAATTGTTGCCAAATTAATAGATTCAGAGGTGATTACTAAAGTGGTCTGCTGTATTAGATAATCTAAATCCACATTGTCTCTAGATATATCGCTCATCGACAAGAAAATTGACAACTCCAAAAACACTTTTTTTTCAGGAGAGTCAAAAAACAAAACAAACCTGATGGAAAATATTGAGCGTCACCCATAACATTGAGGGTCACCCATAAAGGTCTAGCTAACTTTTTCCAGTATTAACTAAACTTTGTGTCATTCTTTTAGTTTCTGGGAGACGTTTAAAGGATAAATTTTCAAGTGTTACCTCAAAACATTTACTTTTAGAGTTGTGTCACTTTTCTCTCCAATGAACAATATACCTAAAAGGTAAAATGCATAATAAGAGTGAAAATAGTACAAAGAATCAGAATTAAAATGGATTATTTCATTATTTCACTAGTTATGAATATTGCGCAGAGATGATTTATTAATTACTTTTGATATTTCCTAGCCATAAACATGGTAATATTTTAAAAATTTGTTAATCTAGAAAGTACTAAGAACCATTATCATTAGACAATGTTTATGTGGTGTTCACCATGAATGATGTAAGGATATAACCATTCTTTGATAAGCAAATCTAAATATGTTAAAATTCGTAAATATTCTCAAATGTATTCTCCATTTGCAGCAAAATAATTTGCGTTATAATTTTCTGTATTTTATTCTATATAAGGTTCTTCTTAAGGTTAACTTGACAGATCCAGTTTTATCTAGCCATGGCCACATTTAATACAATCTATTATGTTATGTCACGTAGTCTCGTAGCAACTTAAACAACTTTGGAAACATGTTTTTTACAAGTCGAGGTACACCGTAACACGCAAACAAATCAATATTCAATCCGTTTCGAAATAAATCTAGATTGTCTTATTTTTATTTCAACATAGTTTTTAAATTAGAATATAAAACTTTTGAACAGGACATTGTTGGTGTTTTATCCTGATATTGTAATACAAATTTTAGTTTAAAGATCTTTCACAATTAAATTTAGTAATCGCGCACGAATTCTTTCTTGTTGGTGTACAGCTTTATATACAGAGTGGAAACTTCTACTGGTTTAAGTTTGTATCTCAAATATGGACGATTTAAATAAAAATTCCTAAAACAGCTCGTTTTTTTATTTTAGTTGCCCACTCTTAAGGAATTATTCTAGTTATCTATTATCTAGTTGTCACCCACATTCCGAGTGTTTTGTTTTAAATACAACACCCTGTATAATATTGCAGTACGCGAGCATGACGTGATAATTTTAAAAAAATTAATTTATTCATTAACTTTGTAATATCGAATTGTTGTCAAGTTCTTCAATGAATCGTTCAATAATAAAATTATGATTAACGGGCGAAACTTTATCACCACACCACTTTGTATCTACAGTGAAGAAAATACCAAAACAAATTAACCATAATTGACGGGTTAGACAGGCAGTTTTCGCTTTTTCTCCATCGCAGTAAAACTCAGCACGTCCAAATCAATGGCGTTTACGCCCACACTAATGCTTGTTCTTTATATAACAAAGTTACAATAAATATGCCAAGAAAAAAATAATTTAATGAATTTTCGAGACTTTTATTAAATCGATTATTGAAAAGTTAAAAAAAAATTATAAACAAGCAGTATATTTTAATACACTTCACGCAAAACCGTGAATGAACATGGGAAGGTGGGAAGACAAACGGCTAGCGGCGATATATTTATAATCTACTTACAATAACGCAACAATAGTAAACTATACGTAAACAAGTACCAACGTTCGAAGCATTACACTATTTAATTATGTATATTACTATTATATGTACATGCATTTCATTCCTTCGTGTTTAGGAAACGATTTTGATATAATGATTATTTTATATCAATTTTGATAAATTCCCCATTTCCACCCTTGATAATAAATACTACTAGAAACTTCTGTAGCAACTGGGAAGTCCCAAAATGACCAAGCAAACTAGAAAAACGAACATATGCATACCGAAATATGTCAATCTACCCAGACAAATACATTTTAAATATTGCATCGTAGATAGTTACATCAGGTCTTTATTATGCCGATAGTGTAAGCAACCACACGCGATCGAATGTGCAACACGCAACATACAACTTATGCAGTGCAGTCAATGGAATTCGAGGCTTAAATCTCTGTTATTCTGGATAATTAGATTCACTTGCTACTTACCTTTGTAAATTTTTGCACACTTCCTGTTGTTAAACCACTTGAATTTTGATATGGAGAATAATATATCCAAATATCACCTTGGTAACAGCACAGCTTATCCAGAGTTTAATCGATGTTGTGTTTGGGCAATATGTAATAAGAATGTTATTGGCCTTTTTATGGATAATCGACAGTCGATGTTATGATAGAGAAGCATGCACTTAAATATGTAAAATGTCTTTATAATTTTAGATAGTGCATAGAAGATATTTATAATGGATTGATATTTTTAAGACCTCGGCTCCCAAAAGTACAAAATAAAGTAACCAAGTACAATGGATTGTTTGCAGTTATGCATTCTACTATATTATTTGCTGTATTTTGTTACTTTTCTCTAAATGAAAGATGAGTCTCATATCTGCTTTCAACATAATAAAATTTCCATTAGGAGCTTCAAACATTGTTATTATTGACTTAATGAATCTCGTCTCTACTTTCAACATAATGAAATTTCCATTAGCAGCTTCAAACGTTTTTATTATTAACCTGATATAAAATGGTCTTAGTTCTATTATAAAAGTACGTAATACTTCTAACACAAACTTACCGGAAATTAAATATTTTTTGCTTAATGGAAGAGCATCCCCTTTAGTATTCTAGGGACTTCGTCCACGAAATGGATTCCTTAACTATTCTGGAAAAGGTAACATGCCCTATTAATCCACACTTTACACCTACCTTAAACCCACTTTTTATGTATTTTCATTTCAGTCAAAGCATTTTCTAACAATATTTCTATAGACTAAGATTCCTTCTTCACAAATATTAAATTTTAATTGTCTTAATTAAATATTGTAAATTTTTCCTTCGTACCCAAACCGGACTAAATCCGTTTTTGGCTGACGATTGGGAAACAACCTTCACAAATTTATCCTGGGCCAAGAGGACATAGGATATAAAGTCTAAGTTAATCATCGCGATCGATAGATCGCGTTTCACACAATGTGTTGAGTTTGTTAAACTTTTGATTTCAGGCCTCGCGATAGAAATGAATCTAGTGGTGTCAGCTCTAGTGATCTGACTGGTCACTCTACTGGACCTCTTCACCGGATCCATCGTTCAGGAAATATATTATCCAAAAATTGCCTTACAGACACATAATGTGAAAGAATTGTTGGATGAATAGTTCATCATTCACACCGCTGATCGTCTTGAATGATCATGGCATCTGTATTGATTATCAAGATATGTTTTTGAATTTAAATTTCTCAGAATAGAAAGGGGACCAATGATAAAATATCCCAAAGCACCATATCCTTAATAAATTATGAGCAATAATCTCAGTCATCCTCATTTACCTCACATAAAACGTTAATATGACAGGGACGGAATCTGGCAAGTTTAAGGATTCTGTGAACGGAACTCCTGCATATTTTAGATTCTTGAAAACCGTCTAATATTTCAATATCGAGTTAGATCAACTAGGAGTCCAAATACATCAATTTGACAAACTTCAATGGTTACTGTATGTATGCGATTATATATTCTATTATCGACTGAACCAGTTTTATCAAATTTTATCATCAGTTCTATTGTGAACTTGGGTTAAACATTACTATCAGAAAATTAGTTTCTACCAGTTCATTAGAACTACTTTTCTAGCGCAATCGTGATTGCAATACTGCAATTTCAGTAATTCTTTCTTCGAGGGAGTAAACCACTATTGGGTGGATAGTTTGAGACATTCTTGATGACAGGTAATATAAAACTAAATCAACTGTCAGTGTGGGAATAAACCACACTAGGCTATTTTTTACGATAAAAACCACACTGTTTTTCTGACAAAGATAAATTTTGATGTTCGTTTCTGGATTATTTTCATTATGTTGTCCTATTCTTAGAGATGAATAAATAAGCTTCAGTTGTCGTGTACATTCCGGGTGTTTTGTTTCAAATATGACACCCTGTATAATGAAAACTGCAGTAAGCTAGCGTGGCATATACAAAAATCATTTATTCATTATATGCATCTACAAAAAACGTATTCTACAAAAATGTTTGCGCTTGACAACATTTCTATGGAAATTAAAAACTGTTTCTGAGAAACATGGACTGTTTTTGGTAAGTGTAACACTGACCTGCATAAATTCGAAGTTTAAGAATGGAAATTAGTGTTTGAAGAGGCTTCAGCAAGACGAAGACAATAATATTCTATAATAAAAAGAAATACGAATATAATAAAGTATAAAGAACAAGGAATGTAAATCTATAATAGCAAGTAATAAAATATTTTATATTTCGAATAATATTAAGGAATAATAAACATCACTCACATGTAGTACATTTCTACTACTAGAATCAAAATATAAAAATAAATAATATTTAAAAATACATATCCTAGTAGTATTTTAAAGCCTACATCTTCTAGTCCAAAATTTAAGAACCACCTTTAAATTACCCTGGGTTAATCTACTGACAGTTTATAGTTCGAAATACACGATTTATTTTCGACTGAATCTGTCAACTAACAAAGCGATGCTAGGCTGAAGTGGTTTATAAGTTTTGAACAGAAGATAATATACATATAATACATTATGAAACGTAAGACAGAAAGGCTTATAAAACCTTGAATAATCTGTGTAGATATTTCCTGATTACTTGTATATTTTGTATAAAATTCATTATATACACTGTTGGCGAAAAGCAAGAAACTGAACAAGCTATTGTAAAAAGGTTTTATAAAATTCAATAAATTCCTCATTGTATAAAATTATCTATCGAGTCTTTGCATATTTTGGCTTCAATGATCCCACTAAGCATTCTATTTATTTTTGTAAATATAATCGTATAACTTTACCTAATAGCAAACGTTATTTTTACACCCTGCACCAGTCAACCTTAGTACTATAATATTGGCATAAAATTATCTATAATAACATAGTAATACGAGTATATAATCATTATCAATTAAGTACAAGATCAGTGGAAAACAGGTTTTCTTTATCACAGACAAAAGGAAGCAGGTAACTAAATTTGCATTTCAATTTATATACTTACATATCTCTTTAAAGTTCAAAATGGGGCCAACATATTTAAAAAATTTAACCTCGAGATAAAACAGTTATAACTAACACTTCCATTAATATAAACTTATACCTAAAAAGTCTCATTACATTCAACATATGTATTGCACATTATTGTAATGAAATATACGAGTTGCATATCAAGTATATTAAAATTTTACATCACCAATTTTACGCCTACATCCAGTGACCTCCAAATTTTTGTCATAAAAATTCAAAACGTTCTATATACCAAAGTTCATATAATGACATTTAGTTATAGAATATCACTATAGTTTATTTACGGCTATGGCAAATAAAAACGAGATCACACCTTATTCGCTTTTACAGTCATTTTAACAAATCAATGTGTTTCAAATTGATAGTTCCATATAATCTGAATAAGTAATTTTAGATCAAGATTACAGCCTACAACTGCGCCATAAATTATTTTGATCTATATAATGATTTATATAATTTTTGATCGAGTTTTATACATTCAGCACTAGATCCAGCGTATATAAAGCTATTCCATTCCATATAATGTATTATATTTAAGATAAAACCATTCAGTGTATCATTTGCTAAATTTAAAAACTCACCTTTTGCTTTCAATTGATTATGAACGTCATCGTCATCAATGATGAAGATGTGACAACATGGGAGATAAACGATTAAATGAATGGGTGTGCATATTCGTTATGCAAACATTTAGATGCATTATTACAGAGGGAAGAAAAGGCAAATATGTATTCAATAAACACAATAGCTGTCAACTGGTTTTCCAAATCTTTAGGTCTAGATTTTCAAAGGTCAATAGTGTGTTTTCTGAAAATAGTTAAGTACTTCTATATAAACTATTACATACCATACTTTAAAACTCAAAATGTATCCTAAAGTATCAAATAATCGAACAGCCTGAACAACTTTAAATTTACAAGAATATTCAAACGATAGGGGGAGATATAATTATAGCTGCCCCTTGATACAAGGGGATAGCTAACACAATACTGAGTAAATAATAAACTCATTTCAAAAATCTTAAACTTACTTATACTATTAATAAAAGCAAAATAAACTATAAAAGATACGGACAAACTAAAAATTTAAAGCATAAAGTAAAGTATGTACATGTTGTGTAACAATTGAATTAATGAAAAAGATAAAAGGAAGAGAGTAATAGAAGAAAAAAAGAAAAAATATTAAAAGAATATAACCAAAAAAGGACGAAAGAACCAAAGAAAAAATAGAAAAGAAGAAAATAGAGAATAATACAATAACATGAAAAAGAAGTAAACAAGGAGCAAATCAAGGAAAGGAAATATTACAAAAGAGGAAAAGAATTAGCAAAGGGAAATAAGAAAGAATATAAATAAGAAGATGGTAAAAAGAATAAAAGGTAGAAAAGGGAAGAAAAGGCAAAACAGGTAAAAGGAAACAAGAAAATAAAAAAATAAAAGAGGAAACTGAAACTTAAAGATTTTATGACCATAACATGGACCACCAAACCACAATAGTATTAGTTATATCTTAGCTGTTTGTGTTGTGGAAAATATAGGAAAAGGCAGAAATGCTAAATACGGGTATAAGTCATGCGTATATCCTTTCATTATTTAGACCCCAGTGCTTCTCTTATTTTCTTTTGAAATACAATTTGTCATATATACTTCGGCATGGAACAACATTATTCAATGAATGTAAAACATAACAAACCACTTTCCATCACGTTTCTAATTGTTTGAAAAATAATGAAGGTGACGTTGCAAATGAAATGTACACAATTAATACAAAAATTCTTTGGGTGGTAAAAAATATTAGAATGGAATCAGCTTACAATAGATGCAATACATAAATCGCTTAGAATTATTCATTCGAATTATAGACAAGTTCAGTAACTCATCACAAATTAACTTCTTGATCTAAAATTGATAAATTTTAATTTAAAAAAATGAAATAATTTTGCCAAAATGAGATTTATGTATAATTAATTACCCGATTATCACACTTCATAACCCAGACGTTTTAGAACCATTCTGATTATATTGTACATATTTATATTCAATTCAACTTTTAAAATAATTTCGTGGAGCTGATTATCGGACGTAAATGAATCACTCCATTTAGCACGATCCATAACCTGGACGTCACTAGTGGATATTTTATGTACCAAATCATAAAATGCTTTAAAAAACCTCTTTTGCAGTTTTCCTTGGCACGATAAATTTATGACGCTTACTTAAGAATATTTCCGTTTTCTAGTTTACACTCATCTTCTTTACTGTCTACATCGATATCTTCATCTAAATTCACCGTAACGAAATTAATCCCCTCTTTCAATTCTTGTCCTTCCTCATTTTCATTCTTCATCTTTAATTCTACCGGATTTAGGTATTTCTGGAAGCATAATAACCAGATCATACAAACTGTCATCATAACAGTGGTTAGGCCAAAGGTCCATATGGTTCCGTATTCTTCGTAGATATATGTTACGAAGACCGGTCCCATCACTCTCGATAAACAGCCGGAGCCAGTCATGAAACCCATCCAGACTCCCTTAAAATAAAAAATTATTAGATCATACATTTTTATTTTCCTATTAAAAATGTCATTTCTATATACTCGGTATTTTTTAAGGGGCTTACAAAGGACTCGATTCTTGTTTTTTTTTTTTTAGGACAAGTTCCTGAAATGGGCCAATTTTTGTTTTGGGAGGGGAGGCTTCATGAATATGGTAAATTCAAATTTAATACAATACATTAAACGTGGTGTTACAATTCACTCCATCGCCCCATCATCGATCGGAAACTTAAAATAGGATCATTTACAGCTCGTCAAGTATAGGAACTAGTCTCAGAACTGCAATATTGGACCACTCATGAAGTGCGCAGTAAGTAGATCTTTACTCAGTCGAATTGAGATCTTAGCAGAGTGAATATCGATGAATATACATTGAATGTGAATGTACACAGAGTTCGATCTGGCCGCGCGTAAAGTGCATCCTTTCTCTATTCCTTATTAAATATTAAAATAGAGAATAGGGGAAGAATATAGGAATTCTCCCCCTATTCTCTATTTTAATTTGTGGAAGGGTGACCCCCAATTAAGGAGATGAAGTTGAACATCTAAATTTTCCATACTCACGTGTACCCCTAAGCAAAAATTGACCTGTTTACGGAATTTATCCTTAGAAATAAGAACTAAGCTATTCAGGGGGTTATTTTCAAAAAAATAACTACTAAAATAACTGTATGTTAACTACTAATTTATCATAAATGTCAATGTTGTTACGCAAATTAAAATAAAAGTGATTTAATAACCAGCATTATAATTATACGATGTGCTTTTAATTAATCGTTTTTTTTTTCGAAATACAAGTTCATAAAATAAAATAAAAAAGTTGTACTCCAATACATATATTACAAAAAAAATCTTGATATTTCAATTAATAATTGATTAGTAGTTTTATGTACACAACAGCTTACCTGAGGCCTTGATCCCAGAAGTTTAGAAAAAATTGTTTGGATCAGAGTAACGCCTATTGGATAACCGAAAGCTGTTAATAAATATCCAATAATAAACTGCGTCAGAGTCAGCTGCGGCGTATAACTACACCATTCCTGAGTAGAAGGACAACCCAGCAGATCCTCGCCGCAATTTAAAGTCATATACTTGACTACAGTCTCGTTATTTTCTTTAAAATTCAGCCACCTATCGTGTTCGTGTAGCGTCTCATTTAAGAATGTAAGATCCATCAGATCTACGTTTGAAACGTTTTTAGCTACTTTATCACAATATAATGTCAGGTTTAATTTGAAATTGGCGTCGTATACCTTCGGAGGGTCGTTATTAAAGGGGATGAAAAAGACCCTGCCCAATACCATAAACAAGAACCCTCCCCATATCATGATTTTCACCTCAGAGAATCTCCTGGTGAGCGGTGTGATTGAGGCGAACGTGGCGATGGCCATGACAGCACCAACGGACATCAAAATGCCCATATACCACAACGATTCTCCTTTGGTCCAAGCAAACTGATCCATAGTTACTGGTGTTCCCAATGTCTCGAGTAACATAAAATTGAATACTATGACGAAGAAGGCGACCAACAATGACCAAGCCGAGAAGTAGTTCGGTTTCTCCTCTTTCCAGGTATCTTTCTCGTTGTCCTTTCCTAACCTGAGCATAGCCTCCTTCGCGGCAATTTTGTGTTCTTTAAACACCGATGGGTAGAAAAAATAAATGTTGAGGAGGGACAGAAAGACGTTTATCCATCCTGACGCAGTATACATGTTGAGTTTAAGTTTGTCCTTGATTAACCACACTCCGTCGCCACCTAGAGGTACTACAGCTGCTTGTATTGCGGGTCCCACTACAAAGCCTAGTACCTGAGCCAGAGATATCATTGATACAGCCTTTGTTCTCTCTGAGAAACGAGTCGCAGCGGACAGGTATGAACGGCATGCTGCGATATTAGCTGAAAGAAAATACAATATTAGTAGGTAGCAACACAAATAAGAGTAACGGAGACCTAATAATAACGAGTATTCCGAAAGAGTATCGCCGAACTTATCCGAAAGCCAATAGCCTTGCGGCTCAACAATCAACGCGTCCGTAAGCGGATCTAGAGGCTTCGGTGACCACGTTGTCCCAAAGGTTGATTTACTATATTGACTTCATGCATGACTTGTATCAAAATGTCGAAATTCGAACAAAAAGCATTTCGTACATTGACCTAAAAATTTCGTGACACACACACACACGAAAACAGTCGCTTAGTAAATATAAACGAGTAAGCAAATCGCAATAAAATTGCGCCACCCCCTCGCTCATGTCGAAGGCACCTCCGGAGCATGCCTCTAGAGGCTTCGGATCAAAAAACAAAATTTACTATATTGATTCTGTCAAAATGCCGAAATTCGAACGAAATGCATTTCATACATCGACCTAAAAATATCATGACACACACACGAAAACAGCCGTTTAGTAAATATAGATAACAATAAGAAATATTTTTGCTAATCTATATACCTATATATAAGGACCTACATAAGTATTAACAACAGAGTTTTCTCAAAAATTTTATTAATAAATTTTAATATTTTAAAATTACGTGTTATTTCGTTTATTTAATTTATATTGAATCATCACCAGATACCTATTCTCAGTAAGCAGACTTCACCTTATAAATCCAGAGAAAGATATAAATCTGTTCTTAAAGTTTGATTTGTCAAGCGGCGGACAATTTGAATATAAATAATCAAAATACTGATAACGAAATAGAATTATTATTATTATTCTTATATGTAAAGGTATCAATCGTTCTCAAATTAACCTAACCTCTATTGTTCGTACGTAACTATTTGTTTATTAAGGATGTGGTTTCGTTTGTATTTTGTGTTTTTCGTTTAGAACATGAGTAAGTAAGTATGAATAACGATGACTCTTACAATTTGCCTAAAATTGAGTTAGAAATGGTAACAGATTGAAGCACTATATTTATACTTTTATATTTACTTGCAGCTCAAGGTCTGAAAACTAGAAACTTGGAGCTTCAGTTGGCTTTTCTTAAATTTCTCTGCGACTATTCTCTATGTTACAGCTCCTCTGAATATCACCTAATAATTTTAGATTTTTTTACATCCTTTAATTTTTGTGCCTAGTGTATATATTATTAATTACTTTACACTATAGTTATTTAGACTGACTAGTGAATAGTAAATCATTTTTAGACACCAAGATCCTATAGCTTTTTGGATATTCGATTTCTAAATAAAAACTGATAACATCGTTAATTATTATATCAGATAGAAATTATAGACTTTGTGATAACCGTTGATGCCGTTTCAATTTGAATTATGCACATCTTCGATCGTATATAATATAGACGCATACTTATATCTTTAGGGAAATGGCCACTATTATTACCTGAACTAACTCCAACTAAAAATCTGGACCACAACATCCAGTGTTTGCGGTAGCTGTCGAATAACTCTAACGAGGAGTACATACTGCTAGCGATGGTGAACAAAACTAAAGACACTATCAGGGGTATTCGGATCGATCCAAGCTTATTACTCCACCATCCGACCAAGGGAGAAAATATCATTTGTGCGAATGGATTTGCAGCTACGACAAATCCCATGAACTCCTTCCCGGCGGTAGGATCTAACTAAAAATTAAATAAAGTATAATATATGGTTATGTAAAAGTAACTGTACTGTAACGTTTATGATTTTATTAAATTTATCATGTTATATATCATAGTGAGCTTGTACTTGATGAAAATTCAAATTTACTTCAAAAGATCAAAACTTTCATCTTTCGAAGTAAATTTAATGTGTGTATGGATTATACGTGTATGTACAGTATTTTTTGAGTTTAAAAATAAACTTTACCTAAAAAAATTAATCAAACCGACAAGTGCACAGTCGTATTTTTATTTACCAACAAACTTTACAGCCATAGCAATACTTCTGAACATTGTCATTAACACGAAATTACAAAAAACTCTTCAACATATTAACATACAATTCAACTGATTCTGTCAATCGATGATTACAACACAAATATCACATAAAAATAGTTTGATTAATATAAGTACTAATAACTTATTTAATAGTTCCAATCTTGAGTTTCTTAATTGATGAAAGTATGTAGAATTTTAAAGCTATAAAAATATTTAAAAGCTATAGAATTATCAGCTCAAACATTATATATTTTTTACAATAGAAAAATAATAATAATGAATATATTACAATATCCATTACGTCCTTGTCTCTAGACGTACTTATATATAGGACAAACCAGAAGAGTCTTCAGAAAGTGACCATCGGAGCACAAAACAAATACTAATGAGAAATCAGACTCAATGTACGCTACACATTTAAAATATCCAAATAATATAAAAATGATGTTATAGAATTTATTAGGCAGAAAAATTCTAGGACTTATATAAATTATAATAACCACAAATTTCTTAATTATTAGAAAAATATTCTAAGAAAAAATTAATATAAATATAATAATAAAAAGAATAATTTTCATTAAGCAAACAAATATAAATAGAACTTCGATCATCTCCATTATTAGAGTCTATATTCTATCCTTTTACAATAAAGTATTTTATGAAATCATATTTTCCCCGTTTTTCTACCAATCCTCTTCCTCATATTAGTTAAAATGTTACTGTAGTCAAAATTATACATACATAAAGGAAAAATTGCACGTATTTTAAATAAAATAATCTTATAGTATATATCGGACACACCGAGAAATATTTCTATAAGTGACTATCAGAAAATAAAATAAGGTATACTGATAAGAAGCAAACTTCATTTACATTATACAGAATAGGAAACCTTCAATTATCCACATTATGTGATTATTGATTATAATAAAACTTTAGCAATTACGATCTTGAAAAGTTACAATGAAACATCATTTCATAAAACAATGAGCGCCCAGAACCTCGAAGAAAGTTCTACGACAATTCACATAGTTTTAGGATAATATTTTCTCGAAAATTATTTGCCAATCGTCTTTTACACATAGATATATTGATAACCGATCCGATAGGACTTGAACCTTGACGAAGTTCTAGTGCAAACTGGAACGGGTGGGTCGGCTTGCGCGTTTTAATGATTTAAGGAGCCGTACCATAGGTTTAACCATAGTGGGAGGGTCCTTATTGAAAAACCAGACTAAGACAAGTCCCTGAAGGAGGGCAGCAGCTCTTTCAGTAGTCATAGTGGCAGAAACCGTGGGGGTTGGTATGGTGCTATGACACACACGACTGCGATGTGGAAGGCAAGAGGAAACCACCACATTATAATCCTCAGAACAGCTAGCAGAAAGCTTATCCTAAATTAATGATG
Source organism: Rosalia funebris (assembly GCA_037954035.1). NCBI lineage: Eukaryota > Metazoa > Arthropoda > Insecta > Coleoptera > Cerambycidae > Rosalia > Rosalia funebris. The sequence continues at coordinate 12,803,763 of JAZFAV010000018.1, forward strand.
GCGTCTCCTGGGGCAAAAAACTCCGAAGGTAAAATAGTCCTCCGTTCGGATCTCCGGGTGAGGACTGTTCCGGGAGCCGTGATCGAGTGCAATAAGAGTAAGAAGTGTAGCATTTCACGAGTCGGAGCGTGGAATGTCAGAAGCATGAGACAGGCAGGGAAGCTAGAAAATCTGAAGATAGAAATGGATAGGTTAGGATTAGATATAGTAGGTATAAGTGAGATGCGCTGGCCGGAAGTAGGAGATTTTTGGAGCGGTGACTACAGGGTAATACACACAGGATCGGTAAATGGAAACGCGGGAGTAGGGATCGTTATGCGGAAGAACGCAGGACAGTGTGTAGATAGCTACCTACAATACAGCGAGAGAGTAATGATGGTTAGGTTAGATTCGAAACCAGTGGAAACAGTAATAGTGCAAGTATACATGCCTACTTCTAGCCACAGTGAGGAAGAGTTAAAAGCCGTTTATTCGGACATAGAGCAGGTAATAGGATTTGTGAAGGGTCATGAAAATTTAATAATAGTAGGAGATTTTAACGCAGTCGTAGGTGAGGGGAAAGAAGGAAAATTTGTAGGTCCTTATGGATTAGGAAACAGAAACGAGAGAGGTAGCAGACTGATAGAATTCTGTGAGAAGCACAAGATGGTAGTCGCGAACACATTGTTCAAGAATCACGTTAGGAGGCGGTACACATGGAAAATGCCAGGAGGGATAGACAGGTATCAGATAGACTACATTCTGGTTAGGAAGAGATTTAGAAATCAAGTAAAAGATTGTAAGAGTTATCCAGGAACAGATGTAGACAGCGACCATAACTTGGTAGTCATGAAAGCTAGATTAAAGTTCAAAAATCTGAAAACCCGGAAGGATAAGAAACGTATAAATGTAGACATATTGAGGGATCAGAATATGAAAGATAAGTTCCAGGAGAAAACAGATCAATTAATAAATAAAACGAGTAAAGACGAAATCAAGAACGCAGAACCTGAGTGGGAGGGTATCAAGAATAGTCTAGCTTCCGCGGCTACGGACGTTTTAGGACACGATAAAAGGGAAGCTAGGAAGCCCTGGATAACGGACGAAACCTTAAACTTAATGCAAAAGAGACGAGGCTACAAAAACAGACGAGACGAAGAAGGACTGAAAACTTATAAGTCAATAAAGTGGAAAATCATTAGAAAATGTAGAAAAGCGAAAGAACAATGGATAGAGGATAAATGCAAAGAAGTAGAAGA